>MU270016.1:1071818-1375540 GCA_021432635.1 Thozetella sp. PMI_491
AAGCAATCGACATATTAGAGCATGTAGTAGCTACTGAAGCGCGAATACTGCCGGAAGAGGATAGTGACCGGAGACTGTCAGCAGAGCTTCTAGTGAAGGCATTGCGGACGAGAGATTCCGCCAAGTAACATAAACGGCTCTATTCGTATTTGCTCTTCGTCTTTCTGGCCTACTCAGTGTGCTACTTATCGCAGTAAATAGAAAGATGGTCTTTGAGTTGTAGTGATAATTCACAAAGACTGTGGATACCACCACGCCGGAGATACTCATTTTTATCATCAGAACCTAACGCGGACATATTCTTCTGTATTATTGGGAATCCGTACGAGAGTTAAGTGAGTCCAACTTTTCTCGTTTGATCATAGCACCGTCCTAGAAGGGAAGTATTAGCCCAGACTTACATTGACGGCGGCAAGAACACATTAAATGTAGCGGAAACTCGATTCCCGACGCTTAGTATCGAAGAAACCATCATACGTACCAGCATTCCATCCCAACCAAACGTGCTGATCAACCAAGCAGCGGTGGAGAATGCTGCCCTCCACAAGATGGGTTTCGGCTTATCGTTCACCAGGTCTGTTACCACCTGCTTGGCGTAGTCTTCCGGTGCGGTCCATTTCACGCCATCCAAGAACTCCCGTTTTTCGATTCGGGATTTGATGGGGGTGTAAAAGCTACCCTCGGGTACCTTGCTCCCGGCGTCAGCATTTTTGAATAAATGGCTCTCGACCGACCCAGTCACGACCGTGACTACTCTGACGCCCAACGGTGCGAGCTCGAGGCGGAGGGTATTCCCGAATGACATTATCGCTGCTTTCGAGGCATTATACGCCGTTTGGTATGGCGGATTCAAGACTTGGTTGACGGAACCGATGCTTGCCACAAGTCCGCGGGCCTCGATTAGCAGAGGTAAAAAGGCATGTGTCACAGCAAAAACACCAAAGATGTTCGTGTCGAGCACGTGTCGAAGGTCTTGGATGTTGCAGTCCGCGAAGGGTAGGACATGCTGTATGCCTGCATTGTTGACGAGGATATCCAGCCTCCCATCCGTAACTTTACGGACAGTGTCGACGGCAGCTGCGATAGAGTCTGCACATAACACATCCATCTCCAAAGTGTCGATGCCAAGCTCCTTTAGCTCTGCCATCTTGGAGGCACTCCTGGCGGTGGCGAAGACATTCAGGCCTCTCTTGCGGAACTCGCGGGCTAAGGCGTCGCCGATGCCGCCCCGGCTACACCCGGTGATAAGGACTGTCTTGGCCGTCATCGCGTCGTGGTTACGGATCAAACAGGGACAGCTTATCTTTTGCGGATGCTGATTCCAACACCAACTCAGCTTCTGTTCCCCGCACAATCTTACCTAGTTGGCCGGGATACGAAGTTCGAGTCACGTGCTGATCTGCTCGCTAAAAGGGTAATCACTTGCCACCCCGGCGACAATATTCGAGCCTGGTAAATCGCCTGTATGCTTTTCCTGTATCTAACCACATCTGGCAATTACCCATTTGGGAGTGGCGGTACTAGCGAGCCTGGTAAATCGCCTGTATGCTTTTCCTGTATCTAACTATATTTAGTATAGCGTGACAGCAGATTACCATATTAGGTATAGCTGCACCGCCACAGTGAAAACACTTGGTATTACTACCACTAACATCTCCACAATAAGATTATAAGAGAAAGAAAATATTTAAAATAAAGAGTGCCCCTTTAAATTTATAAAATTCTTTTTAATTAAAATTTATACAATAAAGCTACTTTAAAATGAAATACTCTTAACTACTTATTTTATCTCTAATAAATTCTAAATTTTAACTTATAGCAATACTGTTAGTGATATTAATTTGAGGGACCCCCTGTGTGGCTAGTACCGCCACTCCCAAATGGGTAATTGCCAGATGTGGTTAGATACAGGAAAAGCATACAGGCGATTTACCAGGCTCGATCTGCGAATATGTCTTCGGAATAGTCTCCAACGCTTTGAGCCATGGTGTGGACATACTTGCCAACTGTAGCGGAGATAAAACGCAGCGTGGCTTTGATCAATGGTTATGATATATCTTTGATGAGGTTTTGCGATTGGAAAGCTGTTTAGACTTCAACCTTCGTGATCCCACTTGTACAAAGCCGACATAATTCGGAGGTTCGCCGAGTCATTCGGCTTAAGTCCAGCTAGCTGACGTCATGAGATAGTGTGAATCCCTACGGGTAACTTGGCTCCTTGCACGTTGTACTGCATCTATCGCATTTCCTAGTGGTAGCTAAATCTACTTCTAGCAGGTAACAAAAAGGTGTCCTTACTATGACACACTGCTTCGCTACTGAGAGCAGGTAAGGCAGGTGGAACTTGGACAGAGGCTATCTACGGTGGTGCCGCTGATGAGCTGGGCGACCTTTCCATCCGCCGCAAGATAAAGCGTCGTATTCGACGCGGTAGAATACTTCGGCCACCTGATGCCATCCCCCGAGGGATCAGCCGAAGGATTGCGGGCAAAGGAGAGCCACAGCGCTGGGGGGTCGTCAGTCTCGCACATTGAGCGCACCTGGTTCCTCAGCGGCAGGAGATTACTTGCCTTCCATAGCGTAGCTGACTTCCCACTCGAACTCGGTGGAGTTTCCACGGTATTCATAGTGTGTTCCAAAAATCAGCGGCAGCTCAGCTGCGGTTATGAGAAGGGACGTCAGTGATTGTCGCCTTGCCGACTTAGACCTCAGAAGCGTACTCACCGCTATGCGAGGCTCCGATCCAGGGCTGTGGTGATATATTCGAGAAGTTTCCCGCGTAATAGTACCGGTAAGTAGTCAGGTTGTTTTTGGCGCGCAAGCTAGAGCAACGGACGTCGTGTAAGCAGGCTTGGCGGCAAACCCAGAAGCTACGCCATACTTACGCGATTTGGTTGGAAACTGGGCAGACAATAGCATTAAGCCCAACTTGCCATGTCGCTTGGGTCTGGCCCGTTGCTGGACTAAATCCAGCCCCTTCATTGTCGTTGTTGCCGTTCAGGAGGGGCTGCAAATAGTGATTGTTAGCTGAAGATCGTTGTTTCCGTGGCCTTGAGTGGAGGACTTGCGATTTGCGCAACCTGACCATTAGCCGCGCGTTCCTCGAGGTTTGCGAAGTGGGTAACGTTGTCTGCTTTCACTCCAAATGAGAGCCCGGATGTAGTCGAGATAAGTTCCTGGAGCGTGTTCGCGTCGACTTTTTGCACACAAGCCAGCTCGGCGTTTGCATCGAGACCGCCGCAGCCGACTGAAACGGCCAGCTTGCCAAAGCTAGTGTGGTTTGCGTCAAAAGTAGCATCGCTTGCCGCCCCAGAGTCTCCGATCAGCCCTTTGACGATAGGATCATAGTAAAATCCGTAGGCGTAGTAGCTAACAGACATAGCTCCCGCAGACTGGCCCCAGAGGGTAATACGTTCTGGATCGCCTCTATGCCATCGTGGTAAGTCAGTTGCCAGCCGAAGGTTATAGGGATAACGCCATACCCGAACTTAGCAATATTGTTGTAAACCCATTCTACTCTGGCTGCTTGTTAGTAAAACGACTGCCGGAAAGTGCCCGTACTCAACCTACACTAGTCTCTGGTCTAGCAGTCCAAGGTTCAGGAACGAAGCTCGTGCAGACGGGAACCCGAATAGGTTTACCCGATAGCTAAAGAGAGTTAATCTGTGATAGCTAACGCGAGGGGATGTCTTCGTTTACTTAATGGTGACTACAATGTGCGATTGCGTGCGGCTAATCCATTGATCGGGGATTTTGTAGAGTGAGTTGCTACCCCCAGAGGTAAAACCGCCCCCCGGAATATAGAGCAAGACAGGAACCTGCGCCTCAATCGGTTTTACAGGTGCGTAGACGTTGAGGTACAGGCAATCTTCCGAGTCGCCGCCATTGATAAGGAACTGCTGTTCGTACGCCGTATATATGCTAGTTGAGTTGCTAAGCTGCTGCTTACACGAAGGCTTGAACGCCTGTGTAGTCAGCTGGCCGGCCCTGGTAAAGCGCTTGGGAGGCTGAAAACGCAGCGATCCGATCGGCGGCTCAGCATAGGGGACACCGAGCCATTGGCGCGTACCAGGTGCCGTGGAGTTAATGAAGCCGCGAAGCGTCCCACTGGTGGTCTCGACACTAAGCTCTGCATTGCAAGATGTCTGCCCGCGCTTTGAAAGAGCAAAGGCATTGCAGGCGAGGGCCAGCAGTACAGCAGTTGGCAGGAACATGATGCCGGTGTAATAACTTTGGTTATACCTTATTGATGCCTACGGGGAAGGGCGTGGTAGAACCTTGGCTATTCTGGCAAACATTGACAAGGCAAACTAGAGCCATCCAGCTCTCCGGCCCGTTGGGACTTATATATACCACAGAAAGCGGGAGAATCTCCCGGAGAGGCCTAGTGGAACCCCGGACAAGAGAGACCAGGTAGCTAGAGGGCATGCACTATTGGAGTAAAAAGCAGGTCCCGCTGCATCTGGGGCGGGGACAAGATCATGGAGAAAAACACAGCGGTTAAACAAACTCCCAGACTGTTCAAACTCTGCATGTGCTGCTACCGACATATTTGGGTTCCGGTGTGCGTAAACCACCAGAGCAAACCAGACAGACCTATTTTGTTTGTTGGATAGTACCTCGACTGCACATACGTACGCGGCATTGACTGCTGTCGGCAGCTTCGAGTAGTTTGGCATCAATACCTTGCCTACCTCGGGTTGCTAGTTCGGTCTTATTGAAGCCTTCTCTTGGCTGATGAGCTTGGGGTGCTCAGAGGACTTGGTCTACCGTCGTCATGGGTCCCCTCTTTCCCCGCATGTGAGTAGGACCGGGGTCGGTCCTAATTCCACCTAGATACAAGGTGGTAAAGAACGATGGAGTGTAACGGTTAAGTGTTTTCCCAGGCTAGTCGAAAAGTCAGAAAACAAACCGCATGTCATCATAGAAGCATGCGGGGAAGTGCATGGGTAGCGGCGGGGGTTGACTTGCCAATCTCGGTCTGCAAAATACAACCGTGGAGCAACGACCGACAGCACATGAGCTACCCTCTGGGGTATTTGGCCCACTTTCTAGTGAGCTTGTTCGATTTAGGTTCTACTCCGGAGTATCCCACCTTGCGCGGGCTCGCCTGCATTAACTCTCTAGTTCGGGCTTATTGAAGATCTCCACTCCAACACAACTGTGCAAGCGGAAATCTTCCCGATGCTTCTTAATCTCGTCCGGGACACCGGCCATACCCTGTATCCATGAGCACTTTCTGATGCATACGAGAAATATATGGAGTAAAAAAAATGTCTTTGGTGACTTGAATATTTATTCGAGGGGTATGATATCGCCTTGCTGGCATATTATGTTTGTCCGTGTCCTATAGACTCCTAGCCCCCCGTCCCGCTCGGCTTCCTGCCGCCACAAAGGATTCAGTTACTGAGAAGTCCTCCTAATGGAAATCACAGAGACCTCAGCAAGTGGCGACGCCCCAGGCTTTCTTGCCTTCAACTCCAGTAGCGCCGTTTGTAACATATCCAACGTGGCACGAGCACCGCTTCTAACACAACTTCTGCTGCTGAACCCATTTGCACATCTGGGCGCCGACACAGCCGCAGCACTTGCATGCCTATTCAGAGTCTCCTGTTAGATGTCTGAGAGAGGGAGGAGCGTAATGCTTCTTAGGTGGGACAATGGCCGTCGTACCTTTCTCGCCTTGTCTTTGTTGTCCGTTCCCCCGATGCAAGTCAACGTCTGCGTGCCCGAGAACCGGAACTTGTTGTAGCAGGCGTTGGCATCAATGACATCGGCGCAGTCATCAGACGCCACCATCTCCTTAGTGCACTCGGGCACTGTCTGGCTGAGCGCCACGCCCAGCCAGAGGGTGAGAAGCCCAAGCGAGAGTCTCATCTTGGTAGCTGGATTTGTTTTTCTTTTTCTTTCTTTCTTCGGCTAGTTGTGCGCTGGCGAGGCGAGTCCAGATGTCCAAAGCCGCTAGGACGTAGGGTCACGGCCATCTGCCTTGACAGGTTCATAACGAAAACTATATATGCTTCCCATGGTATTGGCGACATTATCCGATTGGGCGATAGAGTCCCAGACGAAGCTGTCATGGTATATTGTCTCCGAAAATAACTCCCATCCAAGGTGCCACTTGGCATTAACTGTCATGCAGCCGAGGAAGGTCGCTTGGAACATTCTACGGTCACGCGTAGTCTGCAGCGCCACAACACCCCGTGGGGCAGCCCATTCGCCCCAGGATCAACCAATGTCTTTGCAATTAGCCGAGCGAACCAACTCCCAATCAACTACCGTTGCCCGTGCCTTGATTGCCCGCAATCAATATCTGGAGCCGTAACACCCGATTGGCTCGCGCCGGCGTCACCTCTCAGCGTGTTTATTGCCCTCCCATAGTAGACGCTTGGAAGGCTTCGGCAGCTCTGCCGACGGGGTGAGGACATGGCTGCAGCCAGAGCCATAACTAGCGCTCGCTGGGCCGGCTGCCAGTCTGCTCCGCTACTGCCCGTTTCGTCTCCGTCGTCACCATCCTCCTTGTTGATAGTTGTCACATTCAGTAGCTGCTAATATGAAGGGCAACACACTTGTCGCCGCCGTCGGGCTGGCCGCCCCCGCGAGCGCACTGCTTCGATTCCCCTGCTCCCAGCTGACGGTGCAGCGTCTGGATCCTCTGGTCAATCCCGGCATCAACCCTTCGCCGCATCTTCACCAGGTCATCGGTGGCGTATGTATATCTAGCCTCGTTCCTATCTTGAGATCTAGAGTCTTCTATTATGCATATCTTATGCGGCGCTACATGGCCGCTAACCTCTTACCCAGAATGCATTCAACGTCACAATGGACTCGTCGTCCCACGACATCCCCAAGACGGCCACGTGCACGACGTGCCAGTTTAGCGAAGATTTCTCCAACTACTGGACTGCGACCATCTTCTTCAAGGCTAAGAACGGTACCTTCAAGAGGGTACCGCAGATCGCCCAGGACAACGGCGCTGCGCAAGGCGGCATGGTGAGACCACCCCTAAACACACCATAACGTGGAGTGAAGGTACGGCTCGCTGACTCGAACCTTCAAAACTAGATGGTCTACTACATGTCGGACGCTCTTTTCGACACGGCTCAGAAGTCCAAGGTTACTGCCTTCAAGCCGGGTTTCCGTATGCTGGTTGGCGATTCCACGTTCAAGAGCCGTGACGACTCGCGCAAGTTCCGCCAACTCACCTACATCTGCATGCAAAACTCGGGCACGCGTGAGCCCGAGACGGTGGCTTTCCCCACCCAGCCCTGCCCGGCCGGTATCATGGCCAACCACCGGTTCCCTACCTGCTGGGACGGTGTTCACCTTGACACCCCCAACCACCAGGACCACGTCGCCTACCCCACAAGCGGCACCTTCGAGTCGGGCGGCCCCTGCCCCTCAACCCATCCCGTCAAACTCCCCCAGATCCTGCTCGAGACGGTCTGGGACACACGGGCGTTCAACAACAAGGCAGACTGGCCTACGGACGGGAGTCAGCCTTTCGTCTGGTCCAACGGCGGGAACGGCTTCTCGTCGCACGCCGACTACGTTTTCGGCTGGAAGGACGATTCGCTCCAGAAGGCTATGGACGGCCACACCTACGTGTCGGCCCCGATGCTCAAGACCCAGAGCGCGGCCGAGGGTAACAAGTGCAAGGTCAACGATATGGTGAAGGAGAACCTAGATGGCTGTAAGTTATAACCCTTCTTTCTGACTGGCCGTGTCCAAGCGCTAATGCTTTGTTCCTATCCCAGGGCTCTCAATCCTCCCCGGCCAGGCTACTATGTAATGCGGTGGTCGGTATTGTGACTGCGAGATTATTCGCGAGCTTCAGATTTCAGGCTTCTGGTCCATACCTCGTCGGTCGAGTCCGAGATGTACCATGTATACAGCTAGTTCTTGTCCACAATAAATTGTATCAATTATATTTCCTGCTAGTGTCGAGTCCTAGAAGATCATCTTTCAAGCGAGCTGCAACGGCCGCTGCAATGTCAAAGACGGATGCAGAATGCAGGGGTATATTTTGCCGCCGCAGTCATTCGTTTTATTCCCCGAACCGATGGGGTGCCACGCCCCGCCCGGATGGATCGAGCCGGGCCGGAGTTGCACATCCTCAATGCGCGCACGGAGTATTGTGTGCCTCATGACCCGGAATCTCTTGACAACGGTAAACGTGAGGATACCTATAGCCCTGCGCGCTATGTCTGGTCCATATGACAGTTACCGGCCGTTCAATGATTCAGCTAAGGTAGTTTTCTGCGAATAAATTTTCTCTCGCTATTCGCTACTTAGCTTATAAGCCAACGACGAAGGTGTACTCGGCCTCTCCGGCGAGGGACCGCTCAGCTCCCCGGAACCGGAACGTCCCAAAGGAATCTTTCGGCGCTTGCACTGACAACCACAGGTCCTCCGCCACCACCTTCCACTCCACCGACAGCGTTCCCTGTGGGGTGGGCACCCTTGCACTGGCTCGCTGAAGTCCAAGGGCAACGCCGGCCTCGGGATCAAATACCCAGTTTGCGTATCCAAACCCGCCAACGCCCTCTGCTGCACGGATACCGGCTATCCACTCAGTCAGGATATAAGTCGCCGCCCCTCCCCACGGGTGAGCCAGGCTTGTAAACCGGCTCAGGCCTGGGTTGCCTTGCACATCGATGTACTCCCAGCTGGCGCCTGATGAGGTCCGTGGATTGGCAATCATTGCACCCCAGAGCGAGTCGATCAAGGAGCGCGCCAAATCGAATGCGCCTGCTTTAAAAAGGGCTTCAAGTAGAAATCCATTCGTATTCGGCGAGATTGTGAGTCCAGGATCGGATGAGGCCGCGGCGGAATTGTCCTTGTACCCAGGTCCAAGAGCAAGTTGTGGAAGGGCTGATATCAGGTGAGCTGTCTGTGCTGCCGAAGCCGCTCCCGAAGTAATGCAGAAGGCGGTGGCAGCAACCGAAAAGTTGCCCCTATCGTCGGGGGACAGGCCGTAGAATCCTAGCTCGTCGTTCCAGAGGTGGGCGTTGATCGCCTTCTGTAGGCCTTCTGCAGCATCTAGACAGCCTGTTTGAGTACCGATGTCACCCAAAGTTTCCGCAATATCTGCCAATTCGTGGAGAGCCTGCAGCGCGAGGCAAGACACCGCGGAACCCCCGGCAGATGGCCCGAGAAACGCGCTTGGGGCATACCAGAGGCCGTCACCCGTGGCGTTGAGCTTCTTGATGAGCCAATTTACCTGCTTCAGCCACTGCGGCCATGTGTTGCGGACAAACTCTATGTCATTTGTCTCTCGCATGTATGTGGACAGCGCACTGAGCCCGAGCAGCTGGTAGTCAGAGAGGCCAAAGGAGTCGTCTGTAGCAAAAGGCTCCGATTTGACTGGATCATAACCCATTGGAGGGCTAATGTTAAACTCCCCGTTCTGTAGCTGGCCTGCCAGAAACATTTTGAATGTGCCTTGTGCGAGGTCACTTCGGCCGGTGCTGACAGCGATGATACGAGCCGTGTGATAGTAATCGCCCAGCCATACGAGTCTGTCACGTTTAGGGCCGTCCAGACAAACGGACTCCACATTCGGCCCTGTTCCATACTCGGACAACACGGTCGGAGAAGTCATAGGATTCTCGTATATTCTCGAGCCATTGGATGCTGTCACTACCACGTTGCGGACGTAGGCAGCGTGATCCTGCCAAGCGCCAAAGCCGAATGATCCCTTGAACGTCGAAAAGCTTCCGGAGAAAGGACCGGGAGGTCCCGTATAGTAGTCTTCCATGTTGATGTCGAATATCTCCTGGCCATCAATCGAAACTGAAACATGGCCAGTCGGCGATAGAACGGTGGTCAGGCGGTACCAAGCCTTCTCCTTCACCGTGAATGGAACTTTGAAGCTATTTAGTGAATATGAAGTCAATGTAGTCTGGTTGACAATATCGTATCCCCAAGATAGCATAATCGAGTTTGGCGTGATGAGGGATTGGTTCGTATTGACGAATGTCGTGGCTGCTGGTAGCTCACTGATGAGAAGCAACTGCAATCCGCCGAAGCGACCGAAGGGCCATGGCTACTAGACATTAGCGATGCGGGTGGCCAATATTGACCGTGAAGGAGCCTACCGCAGACCACCAGATACCCCCACGATCGATGTTAGTATCGAACTCCAGTATATAGTTTTCGAAGTAGGCGCCCAAGATTGTTTGCGATGGCCGCAGTGACCTCAGGTAGACTCCCTTCTCCGGATCAACCTCCCAGATGGCGGGCTGACTCCCCTTTGCGACGCAGGCAACAGATGCCGCTACTGCACCAAGCTTCCAGATTTCATTAAGCTTTGCATCGCTGCTATTGAACGTGCCCGGGAGCTCTTGGATATCTGTCGCGTCGACAGTGGCCTCGAAGCCGACGCGATTGAAGGTCACGCTGCCTCCTAGAAGCAGCCGGATCGACTGCCATCTCTGGCCGCCTTGCAGAAGAGGGGCTCGGAAGCGACCGGGTGATGTAATATTGTACGTCTCAACTCGGTACGAATTTGAAAGCTGGTTCTGGAAGGAATATGGACCATCCGCTAAGGGATGCCCTAACGCGTCGAACTGCTCGCTGTACTTGACTTCAACCTGTACCGGCGATCCTAAGCGTGATACCTCGAAGAATGCGAAGCCTGCACGCTCCTGGCCATAGTCTAACGTGGCTATCGGACTACAGGACGAGACGGTAAACTCGGTGAAAGCCCCAGTGTTCACGTCAAGTTGCTTGCCCAGGCTGAGACCGCGGGGTAGAAACTCGAAAACACTGACAGACCTGGATAATTGTTAGCAGGTAGACCTCGATGCGGTCTCGTGCACGACTGTACACACTCATGGCGTCGCTCGATGCCGCCGCCTAGGATGCTAGGGGCAAAACACGCGACGATAGCCCATAACGAAGAATACCCCATCGTCCCGAGAAACCAGCAACCTACAGCCCTGGATAGATTGGCGGCTGCACATCTCGGAACGTGGAAAAAAGCAATGGTCCTTTAATCGCCATTTTGTCCAAGCCTTCGAACCGAGCCCTCATCCGAGCCGCTCGGCTCGCGCACCCATTGAACGCCACTGGTGTCGGTGTGGGACGGCATCGTGGTCAAGAATACTACTCGAGCCGGCCCCACCATCGACTTTGACTCGAAATATCGCCGCTGATTGGTGACTAGGGGCAGCTCATCGCGCCTATGTGGGCCTCCTTGACCGGTTTGCGGGGAATTTCCGCAGCGCGGGGTGACGGTACGCAACTCCAGATCTAGTCCGGGTCGCGGTTTATCCCAGAGCGTTCGGTCGGTCTGAGATGTCCCGGAGGAGTAGGAACCAGGGGGTAGCAGGTTTAGTAGCGGCAGTTGGTATCTCTCCTGGTATTGTTCTGCGGGTTATAAGCCCCCGAGTCTAGGGCTCCGGCTAGAGTCTCGGGAAGTAATGCAAGGTTATGGGCCTAGAGCCCACGGAGGGCATCCTAGTTATACCTTCATGCTCAAAACAGAGGGAAATCTAACATGACGTCTTATGGTTCCAGTATCAGTGAGGCCCTCCGAAAAACACTCGGTGCCAACGAGCCGAGCCGTACCGACCTCTTAGCTCGATTTCTTCCCCTTCCGAACCCAGACCTCCTTCTCCTCTCCGCCATGCGGTGGCGGCCGTAATTCTATGTCCCAAATGCCCAGCCTAAGCCCCCCTCTGTCCCCAGTGCCTGTCGATAGGTCGAAAGCAAAGCTGTGCCCGCGGCATCTCAGCCCAGCGCCTATCACGACACCCGCATCCTCGATATCAAACGGTACACCCCAGGAGAGCGAATAGGCCCGGTGCGGGCAGGCGTGGTCCACGGCGTGAAATTTCCCCTGATATTGGAACACCAGGACCTGCTCCCTCATCAACCAGGCATCTTCGCCCGGTGCGCTGTCGATTGGGACTTCCCGAGCCTCGGCGCCGTCTTGGGGATGAAACACCTTGCAGCCAGGCACCTCGGAGCCATTAGCGCATGATTGTGGCCATATTAGCTTGAACCATTTCTCGGCCGAGTTCGTTATGTCCGGGAAGGACGAGGCGGGTCCGACGAAGAACCACTCATCGTTGGGGCGAGATGGCACCATTTCGGAAGAATGGCTGTGATTTTCGGATTGGGAACTCGTGTTGAAGGCTTCCTGGGAGGGGATGGCTCCCACGTTCCAGCGGCGAAGTGCGGGAGTTGCCAACATCCGCGCGCCACCGCTATGTGGGCACCAAAAGCAGTGACAAAAATGGTAATTTCCGCCGGTAAATCCTTGATTTGCAAAGCGAGCTATAGAAATTGCTCGACTGCCCGATTTTCTGTGGGCCTCGGGTGGGTTAGCTCTTTTCGTGATTTATCTTGGATCTGGTGTTGATTCGCGATGTAATCGTATTGTCCCTTGATGCGCTCTGAATACTATGACGTCTTTCTGCGTAGAAATAGACAGAGAATACGTGGCCATGTTTTCTCGCCCTGTGCGTCTTCATTGTTTTCGGCCAGTACCCACATCTCCCATCTACCGTACCCTACAGATACGTTCGAAAGTGTATACTGTAGCGATGCCTCTTGTGATTTTGGTGAATCCCTCGAAGGTGCCACTCTCCCTGGCTCACTGCGTCAAGTTGATTAACGCGACTAACCTCCGATGGCTAGTCATCGTGCTTACTGAAAGCGGGGGACCTGCCAGCCAAGCTCGTAGCGCGAGTGACGAACGATCCTTACAAAGCCCCCGACGGCCGCACCTACAGATGACGTGGGATAGATTGATATCGGTAGCAAGGGGTAAGGTAATTGACTATATGAAATAATAGTAACAACGGCCACAAGCGGGCAACCTATGAATCCGATAAAGAGAAACAGATACTACGAGCTAAATACGAAGGTGGCCCTGAACAGGCTCTACTCGGTAGCTCTGGGTCGCTAAATTTGAGACTAGCGCAACATCCTAAGTGTGCCCTAGAGCCACTGCCCTACCTTAGTGGGCATTACGCCGGATATGGTCTCTTTAAGGACAGCTACCACGCTGCAATGCAGAATGGGAATTTTGATCTCTATTAAGATCGGCTTTTCCTCAAGTAGCTGATAGCGGAACGACCCCTAAGATATCAAATTATTGACTCCCGACGCATCTCACCTGATCATATCGCCAGCGGACAATGCTGAACGGCAAGGCGAGGTACAATGGTTAGATGAAGGACGCAGTTAAGCAAAAGCGGACCTCTGGTAGGTATTGGAATGACTTGTGCGAGAAAGATTTCTCGTTATACTTCGACATAGATCGAGCGGGGTTATAGACACTTAGTCCTGTCTCTCGCCTGTGCTAGATCACGTTACTGATTATGAGAAGCTCACTTGTCACGTGAGTAGCCTTTGGCATCGCCACGTTCTCGGTGTTCAGCTTCAGCCTCACGTGTCGCTGCGCTTCACATTGTCGGGCTGTGGGAAAGGCCGGTAGGGTTGTTTCTTGCCATATTTAACTCCTCGCCTTCGAGCCAGAAATAAAGATTCCGATTTGCCCTTTGGGGAGCGCGTCTCCAACATGGCGGAGGCGGCGGGGCTCGTTGTCGGTGCTATTGCGCTGGTTAGCATTTTCCGCGACTGTGTTGACCTCTTCTCGGATATCTCTGCCGCCAAGTCGCTAGGCCGCGATTATGAAATCCTGAACACGAAATTGGACATTGAAAAGACGCGGTTTTTGCATTGGGCGGAACGGCTAAAACTGGCTGACCCGGACCACTATGATGAACGGCTCGACGATCTTGAGACGCACCAGATTATCGCGCGAACGTTAGCAGGCATTCGACTTCTCCTGGGGGAGAGCGGCGAGCTGCAGAATCGATATGGCCTGGAGCCGGCCGTACCTAGGAGCGCCGCGCCTGCTGTCCCTGTCCTGAGCGCTAACGCGGGGACTCGCTTCTCTTGGGAATGCCAGCGCCTCGACCAACGCATCGAGAGCCATCGCCGGACCAGCTTGTTCAAGACGGTACGGTGGGTAGCTCGGGACAAAGAAAAATTCGACTGCTTGATTAGCGAGTTGTCCTATTTCGTCTCCAGTCTCAACTCGATCGTACCGGATCTGTTTCAGGCGGCCAAGTCGACGCTTCAGAACGACCTCAGGGGCCTAAACGATATCCGCGGCCTCAAGCTCATTGCGCGCGCCGGCGTCGGCAGAAGCGGCGATGCTGATCTCGAATTGACAGCGTCGACAGGTGAAGCGATCGATCGCGCGTGCAAGCAGCGCATTCTCGAGTGCGTGTGGTTTCGCATGCTCGACGATAGGATTGACAGCGTCGCGAAGGCGCACCGCAAGACGCTGGAATGGGCGTTGCACCCCCCATCCAAGCACGTGCCGTGGGACGACCTCTCTCAGTGGTTCGAATGCGGTTCTGGGATATACTGGATTTGCGGTAAGGCCGGCAGTGGTAAGTCGACCCTCATGAAATATCTTGTTCACGAGCCGCAAACGCAAACACTTCTGCGCAAGTGGTCATCGTCCAGGGGGGCGACCTAGCCACCGCGCAGTTCTTTCTATGGTCTGCCGGCACGCCGGAGCAGAAGACCCAGAAAGGGTTGATGCAGGGGCTTCTATATCAGGTCCTGGAAGCAAATCCGTCCCTGATTCCCACTCTCCTGCCCAAGATGTGGCGCGAGCTATACAACTCCGAGTTCGACGAAAAGTTCAATCTAGAGCCTCCAACTGTTAACGAGATCCGAGACGCCTTTTCGCGGCTCGCGAAACATGAAAGTGGGGGGCTGTATTGTTTCTTCATCGATGGATTGGACGAATATCATGGAGACTATACGGACGGCACCTCCCTCATCGAGGGTCTTGTTGTAGGCGGCAACATCAAAGTCTTGGTCTCTAGTCGACCGATTGATGCCTGCGTCCACGCATTCTCCTCTCGGCCGAAGCTCCAAGTGCAGGATCTCACCAAAGGAGACATTCAGTTGTACATCACCGACACGATCGGCTCACACCCCTACATGGAAGCATTGGTCGCCGATGATCGCGAAGCGGCCGACAGAGTTCTCAAGAATCTGACGGAGAAAGCATCAGGGGTGTTCCTCTGGGTCGTCCTGGCCTGCCGGTCGCTGCTGGAAGGGTTCATGGCAGGTGACTATGTACAAGACCTCCTGCTCCGCGTCGACGAGCTTCCAAGGGAACTAGAAGACCTCTTCCGGCACATGCTTGGCAAGGTACCACTTCGGTACCGGAGAACGGCGTCCAAGATCCTCCGCGTCTGCTACGAAAATCAGGTCCTCGGTATCGAAGCCCAAGTGCTCACGATGCCGCTGGCTCTGATGAGCGAGCAGGACCTGGACATCCAGCGGTTGCCCGAGTTTCGACCGTTCACCAAGGCTCAAAAAATACTCAAATGCTCGAATCTGGAGGCTCGGCTGAGGAGCAGGTGCTGTGGACTGGTCGAGGTCCACCTTGCAAACTCTAAAGCGATTCCTCCGGGCTGCTTTTGTCGGGAGCAAGACTTGCTCCGCGGATCTCTCACCACCCGTTATCGCGAGCTTACACGCCCACCGGCACACGACAGCTTGGTCGATTCCACCGTTTACTTCCTCCACCGTACTGTGTTTGACTTCCTCAGCACTCCGGATGTGTGGGAGCTAGACTGTCTATCACTGGAAGATGAGAATTTCGACCCCAGCGCGGTGCTGGCGTGCATGGCCGCCACTAGGCTCTACCATGGAACGCGGCCTCACTCGTATGTCGAGCTTATACGACAATCCATGGAATACTCTTTCGCGAACAGCAGGCTGAAGGGGCCGTCGGTTGATCACGTCTGTTCCTGGCTGGGGTCGGCGCTGCTCGCGACGGCCGAGGCAGCACGCGGAGCCGGGGAGACCTCCCAGATCTCGGCTGCGCCGTACTTCAAGAGAATTTTGCACATACGCAGGCCCGAGATCATTACCATCGCCCTCGCGGTGGAGGGGAACTTTACAGGATTTGTCGAGCGCCCGGAAGTTTTGGCCAGGCTTCGTGATCCTGCAGTGCGCCACACAAACCCGCCGCTATTGTGCCTGACAACGGTGCAGCCGAACCTTTCAAAACTGCAAATTTCGCGGGACCGGCCAAGCTTGAGGATGCTCAGCCTGCTCTTTTCCTTGGGGTGCGACCCGAACGAATCATTCTCGCGTCACGGCATCGCTACGACCCCTTGGGAGGTAGCGTGGGGATCCGGGGACCTCAGACCCGAACACCATAAATCGGCATCGCTTGGCGCTATTAAGCTCTTGGCCGAGTTGACCGCAGCATTTCTGAGGGCCGGTGCGATCGTCCCTCCTTTCCAATCAACGAGCGGCCCAACCTCGTTCCGTCTACCGACTCACACCAATATCATGTCGGCGGTTGAATACTGGCGGACATGTCTAGTGCCCACTAGTCTGACGCTCGAAAGCCACGCGCTCGTGGAGAGGTGCGAGGAGATCATACAGATGATACAGGCTCAGAATAAAAGCATTCTCGAATTTGGGTCAGAGTGCATCATAGAGAGAGATATGCCCCCCGAGCAAGAAAATACCGGCGATGAAGAGGTGGGTACGACAGGCAGCGGTCCTAGGGAAATAAATTTTGACATAGACGCGCCTTCTCCGCCGGGGAATGTTTCTCCGCGAGGGAACGCCTCTGCCGTTGGGCACGACTTCTGGTTCGACAGTAGCGACGAAGAGGAAAGCACGAGCGACAGCAGTGACGACAGTAGCTCGGAGGATGACATCTTCGTCTATAATGACCCAATCTTAGACTCGCCCTTCAATCCTCGCAGGGTACGCGCATCTAAATGACTAGAACATCCGATCGACTCTTAGGCAGACTCCCGATTGCATTGCTCCTTTTATCCTCTATCCTTGGATGCTTCGTTCTTTCACTCCCGTGTGTCAGCTTCCGTATCTTGTAACGCAGATTTATAAATGCGCTGCGTTGCGAAATCGGTTCTAAATTAGGAGGCTTACATGGTAGTGTTTTGGGGAATGATTTGTTAGTAGCTCGTGCGTACATGGAGTGAGATACCCAAATACACTATTACTCAACGGGCTCGTACAACTTTCTATGTCCTCCGCTATTATTTCTAAGGAATGTCGAGTTATGATGGTAAAGCCGAATGATATAATTGAACCACATATCTAATGGTATGAGATTTGCCATCTTCCCCCCAAATCTGATACATCCAGTTTAAAATCTCTAGAAAGCCTGGATGCCCGATGAGCTAACAATCTTTCCAACACTATCATCCTTTCTGCCTTCAATGACGTCGACAATGAGTTTCCCCCCAATGGAAGGATGTCCAGCACCGCGCCTGGCCGCGGCCGCCTTGCTACCACCTAGCCCAGTGGCGAGGTAGCCCGGAGAAACGCACCAGACCTTGACACCGTCTTCCTTTAGTACCCAGTACCACGAGAGCATCATCATATCTAGGGCGGCTTTGCTAGTGCGGTAAGCGCTTGGCCCGTACGCTGCCTTCTTTGGCCACCCGGCGGGGATGGGCGGCGGGATCGGGTAATGCGCCTTGCTCATTTGATCTAGGCTTGCTAGACCACTAGTGATGAAAAGAAGCCGAGGACTCGAAGACTTCAGCAAGAGTGGAGCAAAAATGTGCGTCATGACCATGGTGCCAGATACATTCACGTCGTAGGCTTTGTTCCAAGCTTCTCGCATGCTCATTTCGCCGAATGCAAAGTCAGCGTCAGTGGCAATCCCTTTTCAGCCGCTGTTAGCTTCTACATGATAAAGAGTAGCAAGTTGTGTTCTCGGCTGACCTGCGTTGTTCACCAGGGTGTCGATACGCCCATGGGAAGCTTCCACGTTCTTGAAGGCTTCGCTGATCGATTCATCGATGGCAACATCCACTTGAAGAAGCTCCATCGTACTGCTGGTCTCTGGGACCTCTTTCTTCAGAGCAGCTATAGCTTCTTCTCCTTTTAGAATAGATCGGGTTCCAACGAGAATGTGGTATGAGTGGTTAGATTGTAGGAGTGCCTTGACTGTCTCCCAGCCAATACCCGTATTGGCTCCGGTGATGAGCACGATTTTTTTATTCGCGCTGGCCATTGTAGCAGAGTAAAATGGCAAAAGACCGAGTGCTAATGAAAAGAGAAAAAAAACCAGAATTAAAGAGAGGGAGAGAGGAGCTGTTCAAGACACTGAATCCCATTATTTATCAACTTGCAAGCTGCCATCCTTCAGCTTAAACACCTTCCCAAAAAACCCCGATTAGGAAGGTGACGAACGACTTAGTCCCACAGGGAGCCATCGCTGACCACCAATAGAGGTAAGAGGCTACGCTCTTTTTGACCGAGGTGGGGTTGGGGGGAAAGCTGTGCCAGACACGGCTCAGGGAGCGTCGTAATACGTTCTATGGGACATGGAAAATTGAATGGGGGTCGGGGGAACCAGTCAGTCCAGAAGCAAAGGACGGCTTTTTTGTCGAAGTAACCTTCGGATAAGGGAACCCAGATTGCACTACATACTAAATCTATCTCGCGCCCCAGCGAGTGGCGCTACGGTCCTGCTATAGCTAACGTAGACAACAGCCTCACGTGTTAGCGACAAGCAGCTGGCTGTAGCCGCAAGCGTGGGGCCAATTCGAGCTCCACTGTAGCTACTCCGGAGGTCCGGGGATGAGGTAGCTGAGGTGGACGATACAAGTGATCTCGGAGATGTCAATTTAAAAGGAGCAACGAAACAGCCTCATAATCTCTTTTCTTTATGTTTACTCCGGAGAACGTCCCATGACTTCTTCACTTAGAATGAGTTATTCCTTTCCGATAATTTCTATGGTGTCTTTTCACACAACCACCAGAACCAGTGCAGCAGTTCTGACGACTGCCCGGGCTATAGTCTTCGTCCAAGCAATATATATAGCTCGCTGCCTAATAGCTTATGTTGTATCTCTTTTTGAGATGAGCCTCCACTTGTACCGGTTCGTATAAGGCCTTTTCTCCAGATTTGAGACAGGTGGGAATGCATTCGATTATCTGGTCCCTAAGTCCCTCGTTGAAAAACGCAACACTATACCGATACTGGCCGCTCACGGGCGAGATCACCCTATGGAGAGTGGAAGTATAGTGATCGTTCGTCCATCGTTCTACGTGAGAGAATATGAGATGTTGATAGCGCGACGAAAGCAGGGTCGGCGACTTACCCAGCATATCACCAATATTTACCACAAACGCGCCACGGATTGGCTGCACCGCATGCCAAGTCTCTGACGGCCGATGGAAAACTTCGAGGCCGCCAACTATCGCAAATTTTCAGCACGCTTCCTGAGAGTCGCGCCTGCTCCATCCGCTATTCGGCTCGCTTGGGGAAGAGCGCGAGTGGGAACCTACTTTCGTCTTGTAACAACAGAGTCAATGCCCCAAAATCGGTATGTGCACCTATTCCTCTCGTTTTCTTCGCCATTTCTTCTGTGGTGGGCGGATATCGATGGGCTCGACACATGGATATTGCTCTCGATAGTCAGCCTTTGGGTCAACTCGCATGTGCCGTACCTGATGACCTACCATTATCGCTGCCGACAAACTCATCAAAGTACGTGTATTCAAGATCCAAGCTTAGAGCCACTAGCCTGAACATTATTCTGCTCAAATTCCGCATCTCCGCAAAGTAATCCATCATGATCTCTCTAAAGCCTTGTACATCCTCTTCGTCGGGCCACTGGTTCGGTCCCTGTAGGAACCGGGCGTCCTCGGTAGGAGCCTCAAGACCGATCATGAAGCCCTCTTTGCTATCGGCGAACTCCTTTTCCAACCGTTGGTCTCCAACGGCCTCGAACCCTCTCAGAGCAACGGAGTTGCGCCGGTGAAGAGCGTACTTCTTCTCCTCTGGCAAGGCAAAGAAGGCGGCTAGACGGCCGAGCAATCTCGAGATCAGGTCTGGTGAAACTTGGTGGCCAACTATCTGGAAGAAGCCCGGCGACTGGGCGGCTGCGGAAATGGATGCTGCAATGGATGAAAGCGACTGAGAATCCCCTGTAAAGTACCCCGAGATGTCGATGATGGGGATGGTGATTGGGCTCGGACCCCTGGCTTCAGAAGCAAGGCCCATCTTGCTTCGGCGCGGTTTGTGACCACGGTAGCTAGTTGAAAGCGGATAGACAGATGCCTAGGTATGATCGAAGCTGCACGGCTCCCCCGCTCCATGATATGGGACTTCCGAGTCCTTTATCATTGGGCCGACGAAAGGCCTACGTAGAGTAGAGATCGGTACCGGCCGACAGGTATGCGGGGTACTTCTCTCTCCACAAACTAAGGAACCCAGCCAACGATGTGTCGCCTCATGTTTTACATTGAGGTCCCGCACAATTCTTATCTGACCAAGACTTTCGGGAGACTTTTGAGAGCCAATGTGGGCCTGTCTTATCTCCCCCACAGTGAGCGCAAGTGAATAACAGTAGGGCGCTATCTCCTCGGCTGGGATACCCCCAGCAGGGCCCGGAATGTATCTTCCCATAGAACAGGGTTCATTTTCCGCTGGGTTTACTCGCTCAGACTGGTTGACCAACGACGACAGCCTATCTCCTTTATCGGAGTCGCCATTCCGACGGTGTACTTCCTCGGCTGCCAGTCTAGTCTACCCACTTAGATAAACCCAAGGGACGGATTTAGATAGATGAATGATTCCTCGAGATTCCGCGCTGCCAGCTTCCTCGGGTGTCTTGGATCTGAAAATTCGCCTACGATGGAGCCATCACCAGCGCCACAAATCCACGACAACCAGCCGCGACTGGGCCTGAAGTCATGGATGAAGCGAAAGACTACGATAGCAGGATGGGTACTCCCTAAGCAGGAATCCAGCTGGGCGCCCCCAGGAACATGGACCAACATTGACCTGGATGTTACGCCTCTGGCTCGCCGGACGTGGACGAGTTGGACTATTGTGGGCTACTGGATTAGTGACATCATTTCTGTCCAGAGCTGGGAGACCGGGAGTTCTATTCTCGCTGTCGGACTGACTTGGTGAGCAGTGTTGCGGAGGCGACCCTCTCGAGTAGGCCGAGCTGACGATGGTGCGCAGGCGCGAGGCTATTCTGGCAATCGTCTTGGGATCTAGTGTCATGGCGGTGCCCATGACCCTGAACGGATATGCGGGATCCAAAACACACGTGCCGTTTCCGATTCTGGCGCGCAGTTCTTTCGGCTACCAGTTTTCCAAATTTCCTATCGTCGTGCGCCTCATCACCTGTCTCTTTTGGCACGCCATCACCAACTACCTCGCCATTGCTCCAGCAACCCAGGTGATCCGCGCCATATGGCCCTCATATCGCGACTTGCCGAACTGGATCCCAGAGCCAGTGGGCATTACGACTCAGCAGATGGTATCCTACTTTATTGTTTGGATTATCCAGTTTCCACTACTACTAATCCCGCCTCATAGAATGAAGTGGCTCTTCGTGGCTAAGGTTATCATGATGACGGCTACCGTGGTTGGCATGCTAATCTGGATATGCGTCCGGGCTGGCGGCTCGGGAACTATATGGGAGCAATCCGCCACTGTATCGGGGTCTCAAAAGTCGTGGTTGATTATGTGGTCTATCAATAGTTGCACGGCAAGCTGGTGAGTCTACTTCCGGAAACTTTCCCTCCCGTTGCCTAATAGCGGTGATCAGGTCAACCGTTGGCGTGAATATCCCCGACTTCACCAGATATATCGGCGCACCTCGTTCGTCACTCTCTCAGGGGATTGGGTTCCCGTTGATCTGTAGCTGGATTGCCATTATCGGTATTGTTGTCACCTCTGCGTCCGGTGTTGTCTTCGGAGAATTTTTATGGGACCCCATTGCCATCATGGATACGTGGGATGGCCCTGCCGGGAGAGCAGCCGCATTTTTTGCCGGGATCAGTTGGTGTCTGGCCCAAATTTGCGTCAACATATCGGCTACCGTCATTAGCGGAGCAAATGACATGGCGAGCCTGTGGCCTAAGTGGATGAACATCAAAAGAGGCGCGATCGCCATAACCGTCATTGGTGGTTGGGTCATGGTCCCATGGAAGATTCTGCATTCCGCCTCGTCGCTGCTGAGCTTCATGAACTCACTTGGCATATTCCTCGCACCAATCATGGTAGACCCCCCAAATCTCTTCTGAAAGGACGCGGCTGACTTTAGAACGATAGGGAGTTCAACTGTCAGACTTCTTTGTTGTGAAGCGCCAGTCTATTGACATTCCTGCGCTCTATGAGCCGTATGGTCGGTACGCTTACTGGCACGGCATCAACTGGCGGGCACTTGCTGCAATGGTAACATCTGTTGCCCCCACTCTGCCCGGACTGATCAATGCCGTCAACCCTAGTATTGATATCGGCGGTGCCGTCTATGTAACGGACTTGAATTGGTATTATGGCTTCTTCTCCGCTTTCTCGGTGTACGCGACGCTCAGTTTACTCGTCCCTGCTCACGAAACGCTTGTATCTGGGATGATATATACCACCGAAGGAATCGCAGAAGACGGGACTGGCACTCCAATCGACAAGGAACAGAGAGAGCCTGAGAAGCTGCCATGAACAATTGACTCTAGTCTAGATATTCCGGTTCTTGTCGTTCATTCAATGGGAATGGGGTTACTAGCACTGGCGCTGACCCTTTGAAGGGCTTGAGTAAGGTACAATACTTTACAACTAGAAGGATATATGTATTAGGTATATCCACCAGCACACAATACTACCTACGGATCATAATGTGTTCTACCACAACTAAATATAGATTGGCCAGTTAATCGAGTAAAACACTCAAAGTTCTAGCGCCTTCCTTGATGCTTCCGCAGTTCCGTCCGGCTCCTGTGAACACCTAGATACAAGTTCCCGGCCATGGCTCCGAAGCGCCGCATTTGAACAGTAACCGCAGTGCCATTTTGCATAGTCCCATTTTGACCCCTTATAGTCCCCCTGATTGAATGATATTATACAAGTAAGGCGCCGGCACCAAGTAACTGCTAAGTCGGAATCATACACCACTTGCCCGTCCCTTAAGTTGTTCCCAGGCTGAGGAAGGCTTAGGTCGCGCAGGCAAATGTGTACCCAAGGCATCGAACTGATGAAGCTTCCTCATATTTTGCATTTCAACGCCCGCGGAACCACGATCTCCGTTGCTAACTAGTGTGCGGTTTGTCGATGCGCGGCAGAGGGAGCGGCGGTCGGGAGGGTCATGGCTCGAAAATGTGTCGCCCAGGCAGGTGCAACTGCATCTTCTACCTTGCGTCAAGTTGACTAGCTCATTGAGAATGACAAACTCGATCTTAAGCTTGACGCTATAGACCACCGGTTTGTACGTTGTTTGGATCTGAAAATTATCGGTGTATTCGGTTACCATCAAGCTGATGTCGAGCAATACAACAACGACAAAGAGGAGGAAGAGGTGACGGATAACAGATTTCCCCTCCGCGGCCTTGATGTTCATGATGTATTTTAACCCGCGGGAAGCCTCCCACAGGTAGAGCCCCGATAGGATGGACTCTTGGATTGTGAATCCCGCGAGCTGGATTTTCTCGTACACGTTGAATCCATGGATAAAGGGATCGGAATCTACGGAGTTGCTGCCGAGAAAGAGGATGGAAACGGGGACGTGTAAAACGAAGAAGTTGGCAATAATCATCGTCTTCGCCCATCGGATCTTCTTCGAGTCGGATATGACGAGGTGGAGACGCGAGTATAACACGACGGACTGGCCTGTGACCATCGCCCACCAGCCGAGGATGATGATGACGCACATGGCCACATTTGGTGCTAGGGCGAAGAATCGTAGGAGCGCGGCAACCGAGTGGACGGGAATGCCTAACGAAGCGACAAGCAGGCTCCAGAAATATAGACCTTCTCTACGGCGGAAGGTTGTGAATATAGCCACGAGGATCTCCACCGTGTTGTACATGGCCACAGCGAAGAAGCCAGCCATAACCATGGCCACCGGCATTGTGACCAGTATTGGACCTGTTTCGCCCGCCATTTCTCCCCTTTCTGGGTGTCCTCGGCGGACTTCGCTCGGCGGGTCCTGTAGGATATTGTTGCGCGGTGGAATGTAGCAATCGGCAATCCTTACGGTAAGGAGAGAGCCGTCTGACCGCGCCTTGCTCGACGACAGCTACCACCCATGGAGTGGCAAATGTAGGTTGGGCATCAAGATACGTGGGACAATGTTGAAGGTGGAGACGATTCCTGGACCCTCCCCCCGGCTGTTGAAGGGGACATTTCAAGGATTCCTAGGTCAAGGCCGGGGGCTCGCCTGAACCGATGAAGGGTCTAAACCCTGCGTGTTCCAGGATCCAAATGTGAGACTGGGGATTTAGAGTTTTGTGGCGTCTGGGTTCACATGGAAGATTCCGTCTGGTCGAGCGCTCGGACGCTTAGTGTCCAGCACCGTCAGTCGATGGGGCGTGCCGGCAGGTAGCTACCCGCTCTTAGCCTGCCCCGAGCTCCAGCTCGTCGGGAGGTGATGGGTGCCGTTAAGCGAGAGCAGAGTCATTGACTAGGATGCCCTGGGCTGATTCATTTGCAATCCCTGGAGGATGATTTGAGAGGAAACGGGAGCCATGCGGTTGCAGCAGCAAATCTGGTTTAGGGGCGTTTGGCAAGCCTTTTTCACGTGGCGCGCTCAACCTGTCACTGGGCGAACGATCGTTTCTAGCCATCGTTATTCCATTTTGAGGCCGCTGCGCGAAGGGGGTTAGTGAGGAGCGGAGTAGTTCGCTATCTCTCTTACCCCAACTTCCCCGGTGCCGCGTCGTAGTGCCGGTTAGCCCGGCTGGCGCGGAGGGGGAAAAAAAAAAAATCGACCAACGAAGCTGGGGCAACTATCCTCGTTTCGAGCGACCAGTCGGCTGTCTGGCGTGCCAAGACAATGATAGGCACCTAGCTAAGGCTCTAGCAACTTTTCTGAATAGGAGACCTTTCTTTCATCCTTTCGGCATCAAAAACTCAAAATAGCTGTATAGATTGTCCTGAGCCTACTAATAAACTTGGATTCCTAGGCTCTCTGTAATAGATGTCTCCACATGCGTTAAGCCCTTGTCTTTAGCCCCTCGACGCCAGCTTTATCCCCAGCATCCAGGTACCCGCAGAACCTGCCATTGGCGTCCCACTTCTTGCGCAAGGACATGACTTTCTGAGCGTTCTCTGGCGACCAGAACTTGTACGTACGAGCCTGGAAGTCAGCATCACTGATTGCCGATGCAACCTCAAACGGCTCCGTCGTCTGGTAGGTCTTTCGTACCCAATCGATACACTTCTCGTCATCCGCTTCATCTTGCCAGGTGGCATACAAAGAGAAGAAGTGATGTGAGGTGACTAAGAACGCTGTTCTTTCCACATCAGTTTGTGGCCGGTGCATGTAAATGATGGACGAGTTCTTGCTGGGGAGAGCTGATAAAGCCTGCATGAATAGCTCCGCCAGATTGGAGTCGTCCGACAGCCAAGCGGTGTCAGCACAAATACGTGATCCCTCAGGGGTTGTCGAATCAAGAAAGGCCGAAGCTTGGGGAATAGTTGACGGGTTGCATAAGTTCTCGATAACCGCTCCTTTGGGGTAATTGGCGAATCGACCATCGACGAGCTTTTGAGCCTCCTCGCGAGATTCCTTAAAAGAAAAGGCAACGAATCCCATTGCCGCAACGGGGCTATGTGGTGGTTGCATGCCGACAATAATGCACTCTGTATCCGGGTCGCCGTGCTTACAAGCCTACTCCGGTCAGTATCTATGATCGCGGGCGCTTAGGTATGAGCTTGCCTCTAGCGCCCAGGGCAATGCCTGAGATAGTTCCATAATGGGCCAGGCAATCATGGTCATGAATAGTTCCTTGAATGGCTTGGTCTGCAAAGTAAACTTTGTGATGATGCCCGGGAATCCTGGATATGTTAGATCTAGGCCTTTCAGCAGGATTCACTCTCGCTCACCAGGCCCTCCGCCGTGCACAAGCCAAAATAGTTCCTCATTTTCAGTGTTGCTGCAATGGAGCTTACTCCCGTCTGCCGCAATTATGTCACAGCTAACTATCAGCTCACACGCCTGACCGATATTCTAGGCTATGTTGTTAGTAGTCCATCCAATGATATTGTACTAGAACACACTTGCCATCGAATTCCACCCAAACCCACCCTATTAAAATGAAGTTAGCCTATAAATCGACCACGAGTCTAATTACACAAAAGATTTTACCCCGAGTAGAAACCCGCCGAGACCGATATCACTCATATGTCCGACGGGGAAACTGCGGCCCTTTGTGGCGAGGAACTCGATGAGTTGTTTCCCAGTCGTGCTGGGGGAGCATGTTACTGTCAAATCCTCCGCATTATACTCGAGGAGGTTGAAATTCTCGAGATCAATCAGAATGGCATCATTGCGGACACTCCATATGGCCCAACTATGGCCGCCACTGCGGATGGACACGCGGCAGTTCTCTTCGTTGGCAACCAAGACAGCCTTTTGGATGTGCTCCACAGTCGTAGGCTTCACAACGGCTCGAGGTACACGAGTGGGGTCACGGCGGTGGTTGAAGACGCGGCTCCAGACCGCCTCTTGGAAGACATCAGCGGATGTTGAGTCTCTCCGCAAGATGGGGAAGGTATTGGAAGCCATTTTATAAAGTGAGTTGAGCTTGCAGTAGTGAATGAGCACTTGAAACCAGCAAGTCCGCTTGTGTCGTCAGCATAGGTAGATTTTCAGAAGAACCTACTACGGGCCTCCCTTTATACTTCGCGCTGCCTGGATACCAACTGACAACGCCCAGGTCACTGCACAATAATTGGGAGACAGTCTCGGTAAGCCGGTGTGCTCACGACGTAACGCTAACCCAAAATGACCCAGACAGCCCAGACGCTTCGTATCCTTTGGCCTATGACTAAGATTGCCCAGCCAATAAGAAGCCACCTTGTGCAGACCTCCGACAGTCCTTTTGTGCCTGCGCAATGCTCTGCTGGACTTTTCGTGCTTGCGTCAAGCTATGACAGACCCTTTGTTTAACCGATTAGGAAGGCGCTCCGACGCCAGTGGACCTAAATTGGGCCATAATCTTTACCAGGATCTAGATCTATACTGAAATCTAGTATGGGGTTTGCCTGCCTTCCCTACTATTACTACTGCTGGCATCATGCCTTCGCTAGTTTCATAGCCGGAAACTCGTCTTACCTGGAGATGCGAGGCTACCTAGATTCCGAACCAGAACTAAGTATTCTTCCCCGACTTTTCTAACAAACATAAAGGGAGATGTTTTGAATGGAAAAATTATGTTGCGCTGCAGGTTCTTGGTGACGTAGGGCCCAGCGCACGGGGTTTTCAATACATCATAGTTCAAGGAGTTCAGATATTTCTGGCTGGTTTCACGACTCTTATTGAGATAAAAGCCATCGATCCAATTACGACACTGCAACACATCCTAATTTCCCCAACAGCGCCGGGGAATGCCAAGGGGATTGACATGTCTGTCAGATACGGCCAACCGGCGCCGAGGTCCAAGGGTGGTAAAGAGCTGTCGGCCGGTATCGGGCTTGCTGATACTAATACTAATGGCTTCACGCAGGGCTTAAAAACCTCATCCTCAAGCGGGGTGGGTAACAAGCCCCATGTATCAGCGACCGTATTAGGAACACTTAAGCACAATTTAGGAAGGTCAGGATGTACAGGATGGTAACATTGCCGGATGACTGCTTTATATCAACGTTTCCCATTGCACGAATACTATTCATGCATCGGTGGTGTAAATGCAATACTCCCAATCCGATAACTAATATCTAGGTGTGCTCTTCAGTCCTGTGCGTTTAACAAATGTAAGGGTATGTGCCTTTGTCAGCCCCCTCCCCTCCCTTAGATCTCGTCCCCGACTACGAAGTTCCAAGATTTGGGCGGTAGTAATGTAATACAGATCCATTTTTGTACAACCCATTTTGTAACTGCTAGTTTTCCTTGTTTACGATGAGGCCAATCTCTGGAACCGGAGCACTCGGACTTCTGCTTGCCGTAAATTCGGCCTTATCGAACCCGAACCCCGCGCCCGATCATGGTGATAGTTGGAGCGGTTGGGGTGGCTCGTCCCTCAATAACCGATGGGCCTCCGCAAACACTGACATCTTCTCCTCTAATGTCGCCTCCCTCTCTTCCCACTGCAAGATCTCTTACGGTCCCGGCGGTGTCAGTGCCACGCCCGTCGTAAATGGCAACTTCGTCTATTTCCCAACCTGGAGCGGCTTGTTCGTGGCGCTAGACTATGTCCGCTGTCGGGTGGCGTGGCAGCTCGACGTCATCGACATCATCACCGATTTTGCGCCGGTCACCGCCCTTCAGGCCACCATACTTGCCAACGTCTCACGCACGAGCCCACAGGTCGACTTGGCCAACGGCGCTCTCTACTTTGCCACTCAGGTGCATGCGCTTGCCGTTGCAGTCGATCTCGCGTCCGGAAACGTACTTGCAACGGCACAGGTGAACGCACATCCGCTCGCGATGGTCACCACGAGCCCCACCCTGCACAAGGGTTTGGTACTCTTCGGTGCCGCTAGTCTGGAGGAGGCAATCACACTCTTCGTGCCGGAATACCCTTGCTGCACATTTGTCGGCAATGTCGCCGCCTTAGAGTTCAAGCGGACAGGGCCCATGGCAGGCCGTTTCCGTACTGTCTGGAGTACCAGCACGCTTCCTGCGTCACCAGAAGGCACGCTACCCAACAATAGTTGGGCTGGTGCATCAGTATGGGGCTCACAACCGAGCATTGATGCCGCGCGGAGCCAGGTGTTTGTCGGTACAGGGAACGCCTTCGCCGCGCCGGCAGAGTACGTTGAATGCAAGGAACGGACTCAATCCATATCCTCCAATGGAACGCAAGGCGATCTCTGCCTACCGCCCAACGCATGGCAGGAATCAATCCTGGCGCTCGACCTTGCAACCGGCCGCCCCAATTGGGCCCGCCAGCTACACTCTCTCGACGACTGGACCGCGGCGTGCGGCCTCCCCGGGCAATTCCCTACAGACTACACGCTATGTCCTCAGGGACCTGGACCGGACGCTGACTTCGGCATGGCGCCGGCGTTCGTGCCTGCCTCTCCGTCATCTTTCGGCCTCCCCGTCGATGCCGTTGTGGCCGGACAGAAGAGTGGTATGTTGTGGGCCCTCTCCGCCGCTGACGGTTCTCTCCTGTGGTCCACTGCTACCAGTCCCGGAGGCAACGGGGGTGGCCTCAGCTGGGGCGTGGCTGTTGACGCGGACCAGGTCTACTTCACTGCTATTAATTCTGAAGGCGTTGAGTGGACACCTGTTGGTGCCTCCGGAGCAATTAATAACAGCGCGTGGGGTGCCGCATCTTTAGCTACAGGAGACGTAGTGTGGAGTGCGCCTGCCTCGGAAAGTGACACCTCGTTCACGCCGCCAACCGTAGTGAGCGATGTGGTGCTTGTAGGACGCTCTGGAACGGGGCCTTCGAGCCTTGTGGCGTTGAGAAAAGGGACGGGAGAGCTGTTGATGGAGTGGCCGCTCGATCAGATACTGCGAGGTGGCATTGCCGTGCAAGGGAAGTGGGTGCTATTAGGCACAGGGTATAGCAGAGGGCAGAATGGATCGTTGTGGGTAATGAGGGTGGATTAAATGGCAGATCAGTCCATTGCTAGTGCACCGGAGCACTGTAAGTAAATTTCTGAACATGGTTACTGGATGTGGGCATCTTAAATGTCAACATACGCCTGGAGGCTTTTCATAATAGATGCGCGACAGCACCTCATTCCACTTACCAATAGCCGCACGAGCTGAGGGAGACAACAGGTCTCAGCCACTCTGGACAGGCAGACAACCTGTACCCCGCATGGTCAACTCTCTTCAGCCTCCACCCCCTCGTCCTAGTCCACGATGAGTGCACTTGAGCCCTTAGTTACTGGCCGGGGTCATGACAGCGCGGATTCGGCAGTACCGATTTTCCATGTACCCGTAGAGTTACTGATTGACATCTTCAGTAAGCTCGATTCAGTGAAAGGATATCCCTCGCTCTCACTTGCAAGACCTTCTACTCGATATGTCGATGCCACATCATCACCGAGCCTTGGAGTAATTTGCCCGCCGACTCATTTGCAACCTTCCTCCCGCTCCTCGGGCCAGACCTGCCCGACTACAACTTCTGCACCCCCGTGCAATCGTCTCCATATATGGGATCCTTCATGGCATGTCGAAGATGGCTCGACACTGAAAAGTGGATCTGTGGAGAGGAAAAAGTGCATGGGCCATTGCCCATTCAGCCCCTGCGGGCCAATGGACCACAGCCGACATCAGTACATGCTTCGATATGACGTGGCCCGGCTGGCTGTGAAACGACATCTCTTCGGCCCATCATATGGTCTACCTATGGAAAATCTTTGCAGGGACATTGTATACTCGATACCTGGAAATGGTTATGGTGTAGTAGTCAGAGAATCTTGGACGACTAAAGCGCTCGATGACAAGCTCTACATCAAGACTGTCTATGTGGTCTCCCAGAAGCGGGCAAATCTGGGCAAGCTTGAGAGATTTCTCATGAAGAATGATGCTATCCCTGTCTACTACCATTGCGGAGCCGTAGACAGCTATTATTATGGATGGCTTGGACTTTGGCTGAGCAGGGGCCTTATCCAAGAAGAAGACGTGTCCCGCGACTACTAGGCTTTAAATCAATGCGAACACTGCTTGAAGGATTACGAGATCAGGGTGACGTGGCCAGCGAGTGAAGGGTGTGTCTTGGAAGTTGCAGCGTATCGCCTACTGCCTTGGGATGATTATGACAGTTGGCAGCTGGCCAGTGGGTGGCGGGGACTTTGGCGCGCAGAGTTTAGGAAGCCGCGCGCCTTTTTTACGCCAACATTGAAGGAAATGTGGCTTTGACGTACAAAAATGAAGAAGAGAGGGCGGAAGATGTCGAGTGTTAAAATATCTCAGCCGTAACAACTTGTTTTTAACATCTTCGTGCTGCGACGGGGGCTGCCTTCTTGCGAGATTGCCGTCGAATACTTAAACCAAATCATAACCTAAGAAAGCACCCAATATAAGATCCCACCGTCACCCTGTGCTGGTGGTTTCTCTATAGATCGGCCCTTACGGGATAACAACTGGCTTTGGCTGTTTAGGTACGTTGTTGGTTGTATGATGAGCTCTATTTTCCCAGAGTAGCTGGTAAGGGGTGCTGGCTGGTATGAAACTGGCCAAGAACTTATCTGGGGGACTCTCTTAGCTGATATATATAGCAGCGAGTAGCTAACTCCCCTTTATACATTCTCTCCAAGCGTTGGGCTCTATATCTCGTTCCTACCTGATACTTTAATCTCCTTAGAGCCTTTCTTCAATTGCCCTGATAAACGACTCGAGTCTCTCTCCTCGGTCTAACGCCCTCTTGCCTTCTGATCCGTGGAGTGTGTCGAAATACGACTTAAACGAACGGCGTAGCTCGATGACCTCTCGCAGATGGTCCTCAGTCAGGAGAGTCTTGCCACCCTCGCCTTCCACGGCCCTGTGCTCTGCCAATGCGACCGCTGTCTGGAAAGCTATAAACCCGCATGTTAGGACTTTCCATCTTACGGGAGAGTGCTTAATGAACATGGGCGGTCTTTACCATTGCGGATCTCCCGCCCATTCATCTCGAAAGCGCGCATCTCGCTAGAGCGCAGGTACTCCTTGACAGCATACTTGATCTGCATGGACGGCCGCTCGCGCTCGAGCTTGTCAATAAAAGTCCCCCACATAGTTTGGCGTTGTTTTTCGTTCAGATCCGGGTAGAACAGCTGGATGTGGACACGTGAGAGGATCGCATCATCGAAGGTGCCGACTCGGTTCGTGGTAAGAAAGAGAATACCTTCGTAGAACTCGAGAGCCCGTAGAAAGCCTTCGTGTACACATTATTAGTCTCCAAAGAAAAAATGCGTGCATACGCAAGAAGTGTCTCCGTGTTATCCAGGGAGCTGGAACAGGGTGGTCTTACTGGCTACCAAGCTGCTTCGGTTTAGGTCGTCGACGCTGCGTTTGGCCACAAAGACATCGGCCTCGTCGATCAGGAGCACCGCGTTCCAGCTCTTCGCCATCTTAAAGTTCCACATCAAATTCTTCTCCACATCTTCGGGCCGGATCCCAATGTCGCTAGTTGCTAGTACCATCAGTGGTCTTTGCAAAAAGTTCGCGATGCATTCTGTTTCTCGCGGTTAGCTACTATAAGATTAATGGATAGTTTGGAGGGGTGCCGGCTCACCTGCGGTGAATGTTTTCCCGACACCTGGACCGCCGTGCAGAAGAAAGATCAAACCGTTCCCTTTGCCGTCGACGTAGTCGGCACTCCAAGGCTGCCAGGTTAATTCTCTGCCGTGACGATCTAGTCGCGCGTAGCTCTCCGCGAGCGAGACTAGCGTGCTTCGACGTGACTCGTCTATGACCAAAGTCTTGATCATTTCGCGTTGAAACCGGGGAGCCGATAGACTCTTGACGTGAACTCTCTCTGATCATGTCATTGTCAGCATGTATGCACCTGTGTGCCGTGGCCATAGAATAACTCGGTTGGCCTCACCCCATGTCCGCGTCTTGAAGACAAAGACGGTGATAGTGCTTGGACACAGTAGATATTGATGATCTGTCAGCTCCGGATCATCTTCGCGGGATATATCACAGTAATCTTCAAAGACCCGGGACTTTTTAATGTCCACCTTGTTGCGGCTGCTGCAGACTCTGCAGCGGCACTCCGATACGTAGTCCCGTAGGTCGTGCTTGGTCAGGTGAGCAGGAATCGTCGAGATCTGATGAATCCTAAATGGGCTTGCCACCCTATCCTCTTCCCTCTTCTTCTCGGTCTCAGCGTAGTAGCTCTTCAGGTCGACCATAACGAGTGCATTAATCTAGCAGATTTGTTAACAGCGGGGACAGAGCAATATCTGGTCAAGCTGACTTACGTCGTTGTGTGGAAAGTCCATTGCCTTCCCCTCGTGGTGTCTGCACTGCTTCTGCATCAAGTCCCAGTATATCTTGCCACATTCAATCGCGTTCTTGGTGTGCTCGCTTTCCGATTTAATCTTCTCAAGAGTATCCCCTTGCTCTACCACGTATATAGACGTCGCGAATTCTCCTTCGCCATCAAACCGATTCCAAGTGGTATTCCTCTTTACTCGACCGAGCCATTTGTCGTCGTATAGCATGGACCAGTGATTGATGGTCCAGTCTTCACGTGACTGCCCAAAGATTCCGCCTGCCATGGAAAAGACTACGGCAGGGACCCATTCCTTGGCCCCGATGTGTTTCATCATAATCGTGACGCCTGGCTTCAAAGCTACCCACATATGGTCGAAGGTATAGCGACCACTTTTATTGCGCTCCTTCTCGGCATTAACGACATCCATCACTTCTCGGTCCAGGAAGTCCAACAGCAGCTGTACATGTGCGCCCACCTGGCGCTCGCGCACGCACAGGTCCGAAGGGTCCTTCTCGAGGCAGGCTTTGCGGAATTCCCGGAGCTGGTCGTAATGATGAACCAGGACCGGGTACGGCCATTTGACTTCAATGACACCGCCTGTAAGGTCCTGCTCGGGGTAATACCGCACTACGGAGCGTAGCGCATAAATGATTGCCACGGAATAGATGCGCAGGTAGTAAGTCGGGATCGCGCCGGTCAGCGGGACTTGTTTTTCCTTGGTGTCTGCTTTCTTGTCCTCTTTTCCGGGCTCCTGCTTGGTCCGGAAGACAGAAACTCGCTCAAAGGCGGGCTTGCCCTCGTGCAGAGCATGCGTGGTGACGGCATCGATGTCGATAGCACCCTCGTCAACCTCGTAGCGCGACTTGACCGCATCCTCTAGATCTCTCCACTCGATTGAGTAACGAATCCAAGCCTTGTTAGCCTCAGACTGGGTATCTTGTAGCCGTCCAGTATCCGATTCTGATTCAGTGGTGGTTGACTGCGAATCGGTAGTGCTTTGAGCGGGGGTGCGATCTGCATCGGTTACGCCCATTGCGCAAAGACTGGAGCCCGGGGGCTGGGACCGCCTGGTGAGAGAAGAGTCCCCCAAAAACGCGATCGAGGGAAGGAGATGATTAATGAAGAGCTGATGGGGACACGCGGCGACTACGAAGAGCGGATTACGATATGTTGTCGCAAGGCTGGCCTCAGTCAGGCGTCATCAAGCGAACTAATCGGCCTTCACTGCAACCTAAACTCCGGCTAGTTTCTCCGCCACAGCCCGGCCTTGCATGCGAGGCCGGTTGAGTATGCCTTAGATGGGTGTCGCCTGATCCGGCGGCCTGAATGTACCAATGGATTGAGAGTGGCGGAGCCCGACCCGCCACGTCGTGGCCGGTAAGATGCGCAGGGTGGGAGATCCTGCATCGGCCTATAGATGGGAAGCCTGATGCGCCTTGTCAAATGTGCCTTCGACCCCTCATGCTGCTGTGTCCCTGACAGATGCTTGTCAGCAATTGCATCCAGGCCCCAGCGTCATGGATGTCGCGGCGTCACTGATATCGCTGATACAGTTCTCCATTACTAGCTTGAAAGTTATCCACCAAACGTTTGCTTCTCTCAAAGATGGCCCCGAGCTGGTCGGGTACGTTGCGCAGAGTGCGACAGGGCTATTGCACATCCTGCGGCAGCTCGAGGCTAGCCCCACCGTGGTCCAGAGCAAGGACGACAAGTTGCTGGAGGTGATCAAGACCTGCCATGCCGATGTAACACGCATGGCTCAGAAGCTGGCATCCGTTGGATTTGGGGCTACGGAAAAGACAAGAGTCAAGCTGTGGCGGTCTGCTAAAGCAGTGCTCAACGAAAAAGAATGGACAGCCTTCCAGACGAGGCTGCACGAGTATACCAGCTTGATTCAGGCATTTGTCATCCTCGAGAACAGGTCTGTCACTATGCACCTCTTCACATTTCTTGTCACACTTCTAACAGTGTGACCGGACAGTGGGAAGCTGCACGACATGAGCAGCAAAATGGATGATTCCAGTAGATCAATCCAGGAGCGACTAGTCAGCCTGGCTGCGAAGTGCGACAGCATAGAGACCAAGTGTGATGCGGCCGGAGGAGCGGCAAGAATCCCCCAGATGCAGGGTATCATAGACTCAGTCAGGCAAGTCATCAAAGATCAGCTAGGGCAGTTTGTCCTCCAGAGCCGCAGCGAAGCGCAGCTCGCAGGCAATGTCCTGCACGGCGATACGCCATCACCCTCGACCGGCATACCTGCACAATTCAGCGGGCAACTCGCGGCACACGACGTGAGCAGTCGCGTAGACCATCTCTCATCTGCGATGGAGCAGAGGCGATCAAATCTACCACCAGAGTCCCATCCAGCTCATGACATCATTGAGGATATCGCTCAGTTGGTCGAGGAAGTCAAGCGCCTGAGTGCTGAAGCCGCAGCATCGAAGGCCCACTCTCAGATAGGACACGGCGGCATCGTTCTCTACCGCGAGGTCCGCTTTTCTTACGATGACCTGGCCGGCGTGCCGATGCAAGGGCGGTCGGTCGAGGATGTCGACTCGTCCGCATTGCGAGTGCTCCCCTCTGGGCTTGTAGGGATCAGGTCACGGAGTCAAACCCCGGAGCTGGTTCTCCAAGAGCAGCATTGGACTGCCGAAGAGCTGCGGCAGAAAACACAAACCTTGGAAGCATTCTTTCTCTTGGACCGCGTCCGTCTCTCAGGGACATCAGTGTCTACCGCCATGGTGAATCGCAAAAATCTGGGACGCCTGGTTCAGTGGAGCCAGATCGACGCTGGAGAGTCGAAATCGCTATGGATCCGTGGTCGGCATATGCTTGAGCGGGACGGACAGAACCCGCTCACTCGAATTGGCATCAAGCTTGTCAGACTCGCTAGCCAGGCTGGGGTACCGGTCATCTCATATTTCTGCCAGCTCGGCCGGCCCGGCCCGATCGCCGAGCATCGCGTATCTGTCGAAGCGGCGGGACTCACGGCTGTCCTATATGCTATCATATTCCAGATACTATCGTTGCTTCCAATGACGTTGCGCCAGGACGTCATAGACTTGTCCAAACAGCGGTTCAGCCGCCTTGATGGAACGGAGACGTCATATGAGACGGCCTTCAAGATCCTGGACGACCTTACGCGCTACGTCGCTCCACCAGTCTTTTGCATCGTGGACGGATTGCAATGGCTGGAGAATGATACTACTCAGGTACATTTACAGAGACTGGTTAGAATTCTGCGAGGTAGTCCATTGCGTGTCCTGTTCATCTCGGCAGGAACACCCCGGAGTCTTCGGGATATTTTCACCAGGGACGAGACGCTGGTAGAGGAGAATCTCAAGGGGGACAGCAGTCGAGAAGACATCGAGAGGTATAGCCAGGAGTTTTGGAAATAGCACTGTAAAGACATATCCAAGCATGTAGTTCTGCGCCGGCTATCTCGGTCATGGTTTATAGGCGGCGGCCCCCCTAGTCATATCGGTGTCTCCGACATTGCCGCTCATAAGCGGAACCTTCATCATGACCCGCAACGCTCTCGATTGTCTGCCACGATGTCTGTCTGATAGGGGATGAGACGACCCAGGATTGCTAGCGCATTGTGGAGATATATGTTCACGGTCCCTATTCCCGGGTGTTAATTCCAATCACTTCATGGCAAGCGAAGAGAACGGCTGGGAAGGACGCCCATGCGGGACAGGGTTCCCGTTGGGAAGTAGCGTGATATTAGCGCCCCATGGGAAACGGTCGGGAGCGCCCCATGGGAAACCGTCGGGAGTATGACTTGGGAACCCTCGCCATCTTCCTCCTTCAAGGTTACGTCAGGGCGAGGAATAGTATCTCTTGACACATTAATAAGATCGCCTCTCCTTGGTCGTGCTGCCAATGCGACCAGACTCACCAAAACACCTCACTGGTCTCCGGCTCCTTACGACCTCGGCGTCTCTTCCACGCCAGCCAACTACAAGGCGAGTTTTCACAATGTCGAATAGCATTTCTGACCGCCCCGGCCCCTCATAGAGCAAGAAAGAGATTGACGTTCTTCACATTGAGCACGATAACGACATGGAAGGCACCAAGGAAACAGATACTCTCTCTGCCGATCAGCAGTTCGTTGAAAGGTTTCCCAGACAAAGACAAGAGGAGACTCTTGCGGAAGATGGACCTCCACATTGTTCCCATTCTTATCACACTATTATAGTATGCAGTCCCTATGTTCGGTCAGGGTTTCTTGTTCTAGAGAGTCATGTTCTTCATTGATAGAGCAAACATTAGCAACTCATAGATCGAGGTAGGGTATTGCCTGTCTACACGATTGAAGGTCTAACCACAGTGGAGGGTATGAGCGTGGATTTGGACCTTCCCGGAATGCAGTATAACGTTCTGCTTTCCATCTTCTTCGTCACTTACATCATCTTTGGTACGCTACCGCTGTTCAACACGTATTTAAGCTTTCATGTCGAGATTCTAACAATGGAATGCAGATGTTCCCAGCAACTATATTCTCGGGAAATACTGTCACGGCCACTCATCTTGGTACCTACATCGGATCCATCACAACACTCTAGGGAATAATGATGAAGATAGTACAATATTTGACCGAGGTGCATCGACCAGGAGGCTCATCTTTATCTACGGCACGGAATTTTTGGACACTACCCCTCTCTTATGGCCAGTCACGTTGAAGTGCTCACCTATCGGCCATTATTGTATAAACGGCTTCCAGCACTCCACGATCACGAGGAATGGCAACGAAGAACCGCAAAACACTCTCAAATGCATCAGCGTAGCTAGGAAAGTGGTTAGCATTGTTTATTTGCCAATTAACGGGGATTCTCCCCTGTTCTGGTCCTGTACACGTATGCCATGCAAAGCAGGCGGAAGGTTCCTTCTATCCGGCTCCCGCACTCCCGCGCAGCCGAATGTTGTCAAGGACTCGTCGCTGCCGTAAGTGCGTTCGATCCGCTAGCCCAGCGCTACTTCTTCATTATGAAAGAATTTCGTCCCGAGGTTACCACACAAATTTCACTCGACTCGCTATTTCCTTTACCACCGTTCTTTCAGACGGAGCCAGCACAAGTCGTCTCAACATCGACATTTTATGACTCGGAAGGAAATTCCTGCATTGACAATACTGAGGCCCCATTTATAAGCTTCTTCGATATGCCGAATTAGGGACAGCTGGGCTCCCTGGTATGATGAAACACCCTGGCCGGCATAAAAGTTGCTAATTAATAAAGTGATGCCTTATAGGTGCTGGATATTGGCGATGTTCCCCTCGATCTTGTAGCCGGGCATGTAGCCCCGTATCTATGAACTGGATAGAAATTTGTTCAGTGATCTAGTCAGATTTATACAGTCGGTTTCATCCCGCCATCTATTTCCACGGTCGACCAAGTCTAGTCACATCATTGGCCTCAACTCCTCCGGACCCCATTCTGAACCAAGGGTTTCATGCTCGAGAAAGCATATCTCGCGATTTTCCATTTTCCGTCCTCTTTCTTCATGATGAACAACTCCTGGTTCAAATGTGGCTCCGACTCCTGGGTCGCCAACATGGTCTTAGTCCCTTCTGCCGTAGTCCGGGCAAAAGCCCACTCCGTAGACATGACGACGACCTCTTCTATGTCAAAAGTGATGACTAGTTGGATGGACGAAAAGATACGGGTGTATGACTCGTGTAAAGCCTGGGTGCCCGCGCTAGCCGAAAAATGGGGTGGCATGATGACCCCGTCGGCCGTGTAGAGCGCAACTGCCTCGTCTACATCGCGCTTCTTCAAAGCCGTGCCGTAGGCATGCAGCACGGCAGTAATATCTTGGACATCAGGAGACGACACTGGAATGTAGTTAGTCCGAACTAGCCACGCCACGCAGCTGCTTATCAGACAGGCTTACTTCTAGTTGCTTGGAGTTAGTGTTCGGTGAAGCTCCTTTGGAGTATGCTGTGAAACTATCTTTGGATCTGTAAAATTCTTGGGTTACAAATAGGGGCTAGCAGAATGAGAGTGTTTCTTCAACGAGATGCAATACCGTCTTTTATACGAGTATACGTCCCACCCAGTCTCTCTGATCGTAAGTGGGGGTCCCACTTCCCTATTCCTAGCTCAATGTGTTAATGAGGAGGGTATCCACAGATACGCCCCCCTTATCTTCAATGAACTTCTAGAGAAGGGTGGGGGAGTTGCAACACTTCCGTCAACCCGTCCAAGTGTATTCCTGAGACTGCTCTTCTAGCATTCAGCGAACTCTCGTTAAGGCCAGGGTTGTGACGTGGTGGCTGTACTTGTGCTATGCACAAACTGCTATGAGGGTGCTTTCATGGTAGCGGATGCGATGAACCAAGAATTTAGTCGGGTTATTCCGAAGCTTGGTGGCATTTTTTATATCATTTAGACACAATTTTCCTCGGCCTCAGGTGGCATACTCGTCCCCGAAAACGTAAAATTTGAAGGCCGGTGGACTTAGACTCGTGCGTAAACAGGTTATTTTGGTCCACTACCACGAGCAGCGCTAGAAAATTGCGAGATCTGTCACAAGATGAAGGAAGGCACCATTCACAATTTAGCCGACTCTCCCCAAGGCAATCAAGCAGAGGAAAGAGGCGAGACGGAGATTTAGTTATAGATTTAGCGAATCGTTCGAAGACTCAGTATTTTAACCCAAGCTGGGAAGACCCATGAGATACGAACGTATGCAAGAGCATTGAATACCGAGCGTAGATACCGGGTCTAAGCTTCACTCCGCGGATTGGACATGTAGGTGGCGGAGATGCGTTGCACAACTCTAAATTGAGTTATCAGCGCCACATACCTGATTGTGAGATCCTTGGATTCCGGTTTAGAAGCACGACATTCTGGGTTGAAGAGGTTGTAAGATAGTTTCTGCACAGTCTCCAAGCTAGGTATGTTTGAGCCACAATCTGGTATCTGCCCTAACTCCCTTCTACTAGGAAGCCACATCTCGTAGCGTACGTAACTGGTGAGATCGGCAACTTCCGGTTGTTAGTGTTCAATTTTGGCTTTCCGACACAGCGAAGTTTGCTATCAGGTCTCTTAAGGTGGATATTTCGAGAATGGTCTCAGTTTAAGATACATCCTGAGAGCAAATCGGATGGAAACAATAGGCGGCGAATCAAGAGGATTCTACCAGTCGCTATGTGAGATCATTTGGGCTGCGAATTGTCGCCTGCTAAGCAGCACGTAGTTTACTATCAGACGACTTCGACACATTTAGAGAACGCTGATTGTCCATTACGACCTGGAAGAACCCGGGCAAAAGCCTATCCACAGAAGCTTAATTTAGAGAAATAACTTTTCGTAAATAATTTTGCCCAAGACTGCAAGTTTAATCAATATTCAAGGAATCCGCTGCTTGAGCTGCCTAAGCTAAAGACAAACACACCTATGTCGCGTCATAGCTAGATTTAAGTTAGCCGAGAAATATATCTCCGAGTCTTGAAATTCACTTCCTTCGGCTGATAAATTCAATCTCTGCAACTTAAAACTCACCCGCCGAACAGGGCCGAGACACCTTCTCCACCAATCATTTAGAATACTGTCTTAACTAAATAGTTTTAAATCATTTGCCTGTACCATATCTAGCACTGTAATATAAAGAAAGGCTTTCAAAATTTGTCTCAGCTAAAAAACTTTTGAGTTGATACGCCGAAGAATATCGTGAGATTTGGCCATTGCAAGCATGCACTCTGCTTCGTTCTAACTTTGTTGTAGGAAATGTGCTCCGAAAGTTACCGCCAGTTTCCGAGGGCTAACATACACTCCCTTGAGAAAGAGTCCGTGAGTGATGCTTTCAAGGAGGCAGTGAAATCGGGTATTTAACTAGATCAACGAACCCCGGAACAGTCTACATGAAATCCATTCTTCACAACAGTCAACAGTATCACAGACAACCACACTTCCACACTTCCACACTTCCAATCCCTCATAAAAGCACGCCTTAGCTCTTCTCAAACAGCTTATACTATGTAAGCAGTGCCAGATCTCCACCAAAAGCCTTTCTCTGACCATCGGCCATTAGAAACTTTCAAGATGAAGTTCACTCTTGCTCCCATCGCCCTCATGCTCGCTGCCAGCGTCGCAGCCAAGCCCCTCGACGTGCAGAATGATGGGGTCGTTAATCCCCTAGATATCCGGAGCGATCTCTCGGCTGACATCGGTGACGATGCTCTGGAGAAGCGATTTTTGGGGTCAATCTTCAAGCCCAATGAGAAGCGGCCGCCTTCCGAGCTGGAGAAAGCTGACTGGCTTAAATGCCTCAGGAAGATGTGGCTAGACTTTGAGAATGGACGCAACGGCGACAAGACCACCTGCACCATGTTGACCTGCATGCAACGGGTTGCCAAGGAAAACGACCGGGGCGGCGTCCTGACTACCCTCTCCACTATCTCGCAGGCCTTCTGCCTCCTCCCCAACCTTAACGTAGGATGCAATCGCCACAAGTTTTGAGATGACATCTCGCTAATTAGGTACTAGCCCTTTGAGAACTAAATACTCCCGATGGGGAATATAGTCCGAGCAATGACTCTGCCTTCGGATAAAGAGAATATGGGGGTATGAAGACGGGCAAGGATTGAAGATTGGAACGGGACAGAGCCGTGAGGCACCTCAACACACACTCCTTGACAGCACTCCTTCAACGGAGAGGCGGAACTTAATTCACCCAAGTCACCATGGGTATTCATAATTTCCTTTTTAGAACCTCAATTGAACCGGACTGCAGCCGGATTTTTCCTCGCATTGAATCCCTGCTTTACTTGCTCAGTCCACACACTGCTGGCTTGGAATGTCAATCTGGGTTTATCCCAGTCTCGTAATGAATGAAATAATCCTGGCTGATTAGGTGATTCAGATCACATGAAATCGACTACTATGAAGATATACATACATTCTGTCCCAAGATTTGGAAGGATCTTTACTCTGCATGTGCGATAAGGCAATGCGGATAAGTCGGTATCATCCTTCAACCCACCCACCCCATCCTGCATATCGTGTGCGTAAAATAAATAACTTTTCAGTCTCATCCTGCAGTCCAATTGCTTCCATAGACCCTTGTATTAGGGCATCAAAAGCTTGCCACCCTACATTTAGCTCAAATATTAGGAACCCCCCCCTTTTTCGAACAATGTTTTCGCACAAATACACAAGGTCACCAATGCCTGCAAGCCACAAGCCATGGCTCCCTGATACTCTATCCTATGTTCTCGCTTCTCTTTAGGCATATCAACATACTTATAGGCCGTCCCGGCGTCATTTCGTCTGGACAGGACGCGTGCGCCCTTTCATCATGTTCTTAGTTATCTTGGTTCGTTTCGCCCGGGGCACTAGCCATCAGTGCCAACCCCGATTGTTGTGAGAATTAAAGCTCCAAGAATATGCTCTCAGTTCTCTCAGGGCCTCTTCGGATATTGTTGCCTCTTTTTCCTTGCGCGCGCATTGGTAAGTTGTATATCTAGAGCATGGCTGGGCATCCTTTCTTGGGTGGGGGGGAGGACGAACAATGGGTTGCTCGTAAAGCACGTCCAGGCGCTGTCTACAAACTGTTTGCGGTGACTTTTGGCCGGCAGACGAGCTTAAAGACGTCACCGAAGTCGAACCCGAGCCGTATGATGATGATGATGATGATGTACGACTTGTATGCACGGGCGACGCCGACTCGTATCCCTCCAGGCGGCATCGTTGGGAGCAATAAGCTGCGCCGTCCGTCGCTAAATCGCATGCTGGGCAAAGAATTTGTGCCCAATTCATGTCCAAAGATATTTTGTGTGCAATATTGTTGAAAACCCATCGACCAAAATGGCCCGCATTCGTAGGAAAAGAAGTGTCCCGATCGAAGCGTCCGGGTAGCCGGGCAGCGAAACAAGGCGGTATTTAGATTCGGGCGCGACCAACAAGGCAAGCGGGGTGTCTGACACAAGCATGCTCAAAGGTTGTACCACATGATGCAGACTGCACGACCATTCAAAGTCTCTTTGACGTTGATCGACCCGAATCTGACCTTGGTGGCGTGGACGTTGCGTGCGGAATCAGGTGAGAGGCGTGGGCTTCGGGTAGGGCGGGGAGGGGCATGCTCATTTTTGTCTACGTATGGGCTAGAGCAAGATACAAGTGAGACGATTTCGGAGGGGAGGCAAGGCGAGCTGTCTACCCATGCCACGCCACAGTGTGCAGCCCAATCAGGCAGGGAACAAATTGACAGTCGGTATGGCTGTTTCAAGCGACGTTAATCGCCCAGTCTCACGGAGAGTGGCCGTGAAGAGAAGAATTATCGCTTCTGAATAACTCCTAAATAACATTTCGCTTAGACAATGCATATTATTATAAGCCTTGAAGGATAAATACAGGTGTATGCGTCACCTGGCCGCGTGAGTTTGAGACAATAGACGGAAAGAGAGTAGATCGAGTGGGAATTAACACAGATTACAAGTTAGCTTTACTCCTAAAGACCAAATAACTTAGAAATGGATATTCTCTGTTTGAGTCTTAACTTAGTATGAAAAGAAGCAAACGTATTATTCTTACCTTTTTTTCAGGGAATCGATGCCGGCATTCGCTGTAGCTTTAAAACATGACTGGACTTGGTGAATTTACTAGTGAAGTGAAGTATGACTCTAAGACCCAAAGCTAGCTCCGGCTGCGGTGGCTCTGCGTAGGCGGAAGCTGGTTCTGCGTGGGCGGGTCTGTGTAGGAGATTCTGTGCAGGTAGTTCTCCCTAAGCAGGTCTGCTGCTGCTGATGATGATGATGTCTTTTACGCTGTGTTGGCGGACAGGGCTGATCCTGCCGCCTGTTTGGCCCCCTATAGGGCACCTAGCGCCTAGATACTCTAAATATAAACGGGGTATAAGTCTAGGGTTTTAAGGCTGGAGTTAAGCATGTAGGCTCTCCTACAAGATAGAGCTGAGCTGATTAATAAAGGGCTGTTTTGTTATAAAGCAGTCTTCTCTATCCTAGATCGCTGGCTTCCCTTGGGTCGCTGATAAGGCTATTAGAGAGAGACTGCTGCTCTAGGGCAGTATTAGATTAGAAATAAGTAAATAAAAGCCTAGAGGGACCTATCAGACTACTATCTTTCTAGGGGTAGGGGGGCTATTAGAGCTTCTTCAGTCTCGTACAGTACACGGTTTACTGTATAAGTTGTAGTAGCTGGGCTAATTAATAGTAATATTTAGTTTGACGTAGAGCTTTAATACCGGCTATAAATTAAACAAGTAAAATAAGGCTGCTGAGTCCAAATTTTATATAGAAAATACTCAGTAGCTTTTAATACCGTTTTTACTAGTCATATAGGCTTAGATTACCCCTATAATCCCTAGGCTGATCAACTGCAAGTAGTATATTATAGTCGTGATGAGCGATATAGTTACTTCTTAGTGTTTTGGCGATAAAAGCTAGCTGATTGTTGGTTTTGTTGGATTGCCACGCCATCAAATATAAAGCTCCCTTATAGAAGCTCCAGACTAAAGATCCATATAAAAAATACTGATCCAAGTGGGAGTTGAACCCTTAACCTTACGGTTGCTGACAAGCCCTGTTACGCCAGCTCTTCCACTAAGCCGTGTACACGTACCCGTTCCATATCTCTTTGTCTATTAGCCTCAACCGTAGCTAGAACATGTATAGTTGACCACATCCCCGCATACGTGGGCATATGGTCAAGCACCAGGCTTACAATGATAACTCTGCGACGCTCCACTTGCTCGTTCGTATACTATTTACGATTTTGAACCCAAACTACGACCAATCCTTACGTCTTGACCACCGTTGTGATCTTCTTGATCAGCTCTGCGCAACAAACTATATTTCGCCCCCATACACCTAGATATAAAGGTAGTGGGCCGGGCCGGGTAACCAGGGGATGCAGATCTTGGCGTAATGGTTATGGTGTTCAAGAATGCTGAATAGATCTAGCATACAGTTGCGCCACACGGGTCCGCTGTAACCTCGTCCGAACCGAGAAAACACAATAGTCCCGCTATAAACGTAACTGTAAAGACTAAGAGGAGGACTGGTGTTACTGTGCCTCTTGCTTGTGTGGTACTCGTCTCCCCCAGTTTCGCCGCTGTATCTCGTTATACGTTGACCCAGAGGTCAAATGTTACACAAAAAGTGAAACCTTGATAGGAAGCTGTCCTCAACATTGAGCCTAAATAATGTGAAATAGACTCATCGTCTCTCAGAGGGCCCCCCAGTGAGCCGTTTAATCTAGCTTACCTTACTCTAACTTCTCCCTTTCTACTTTATCTCCCCGATCGTTGGACAATACAGGCTTGCATCCCGATATTGTCGGCATCGAGCTGATAGCCTGGCCAAATTTGTGGCCTCGTTGTTGGTTAGAGGCCGGTACCTGCAGGTGTGAGTGTTTCGGAAGTGATTACCCCACTCATCGTGGACCCAGTTCAAGAGTTCTTTTTAGCGCACAGTGACCAACGCGACCACTGAGAAGGCTAACTTGGAACCAACACGTTTACGCCACGCCGAGCGTCGAGAAGGGCGACTCGTCGCAACCTTTGCCTCGCTCTTCACATTTGGCTCAGCGGTTCTCCCTCCGCTTCCATCCCCTCTATTTCCTCCACATACTCTCTTCAGAATGGCGGCTCGACAGGACTCTGACAACCTCGCATGGGACCGGAGCGACGAGCTCTGGGAGGAGGCGATAAAGCAAGTCAAGCTGTCATCTACCTGCCGCACAGTTGAGGCCTTTGCCACAAAATTGTTCGGAAAACCCACGACCCTAGTCACACCACTGATCATCGGCGGCTTCAACGTGTTATATCCTATTCGGATTGACGGCTCCCCCACCAATGCTCTCGTTCGCATGCCCTGTCCAAACCAGGCCTTGTTCCCAGAGGAGAAAACGCTCGCAGAGGCAGCTACGGCCGCGTGCATCAGCAAGCATACTCAACTACCAGTTCCGAAAGTGTTCTATCATGGCATTGATCCCGATATTGGGCCATTTATGGCGATTCAGGACCTTGGGTCCCGGCGATCCATGAGCCAAGCTCTAGAAGCTCCTCGCGAGGATCCAAATGACCCGCCCGTCTTGAATCCCGACATCGCGGAAAACAAGCTCGAGTGTTTGTTTGTGCAAATGGCACGATGCATGCTGAAGCTTGCACAACCTACATTTCCCCGCATCGGAAGTTTGGGCGAGACGAGCCCCGGTTGCTACAGTGTAACGGGACGACCCGTCACTCTCAACATGAGCAACATGGTGCAACTCTCTAACATCCCAAAGTCAATCTTTCCCTCTAAAGACACCGTGTATCGGACCGCTGATGAGTGGTACGTGGTGTTGGCCGAGATGCAAATGGCAACCCTCGTCTTCCAGCACAACGACATAGTGTTCTCGGAGGATGACTGCAGGACTAAATACGTCGCCCGCTTGCTGTTTCACAGATTGGCCAAGGAAGGCCGGCTGTCGAAGTTCGGTTTTCTAGAAGATGACTGGTCTGCCCGCTCTATGCACGATCCTCCGACGCTGCCAGCGCCAGACGGCTCAGGCTCCTTCCGCCTTTGGTCCGATGATTTTCGGCCGGTGAACGTTCTTATCGATGACAGCGACCAGGTTATCGGGGCTATCGACTGGGAATTTGCCTATGTTGGGCCGACCCAGTTCATCCTGGACTCGCCTTGGTGGCTACTACTTAATGCACCTGAGATGTGGGAAGATGGCATCGAGGAGTGGAGAAGCGTCTACGAGAGTCGACTGAAAGTCTGGCTTTCAGTTATGGAAGAGGCGGAACAAGAAATGAGCCCGGGTTCGTTACTACTCTCAGCGTATATGCGAGAGAGCTGGCAGACTGGCCGCTTCTGGCTCAACTATGCTGCTCGAAAAAGCTGGGCTTTTGATGCCGTCTTCTGGAAGTATCTGGACGAAAAGTTCTTCGGTGAGCGGGGTGAGGATATTTCTACGGAAGAGCTTTGGAGAGCAAGGGTGCATCTTCTAAGCGAAGAGGACCGGGCTGCAATGGAGGCACTGGTACAAACGAAGATGAACGAAATGAAGGACCGGGTTCTGGTCGAGTGGGACGCTACAGAAGCAAGAGAGCACCTGTCGGCATTTCTGCGAGACTAAATAATGCTTGCAAGAACAGCCCATCGATGTGACGTAGGGAGATACCTACCTGCCCCTATAGCCCAGCCTCTAACTGGCCACGCTAGGTTGCCGGGCTCGACAAATCTTTTGCCTTTTAATTTAATGGGGAACTATATGGAAAGAAAATAAACATGCTATTCCTGCTAACAACTCTGTTACACACGTGATGTTGTATGGTGTCGTTGCAGCAAAGAAAGAGCATGCGCTCTAATTTGCTGCGAATCGACTTCTTTGTTAAAGTCTGTGCTACCAACCCCAACTACGGTGGCTTGCCGAACGCAGTACAACATAGTAGTAAGCTCACCCTGTAATATTATACACCCTTGCGCACCATTAGGATTATGCGCTGGTGATGAGTATGCAGCGAATAAACAGGTCGGCCGGGCCCGGGATGGGCTGGAACTATTATTGCCGTTCCAAGAAGGGTGGGGGTGTCTAGCGTCACGGCCAAGAGTGGGATTGTATACGGAAGATCAAAATAAATTTCTACATTCTAGCGAGTCAAATACAGGTCCGTATAACGAGTGGTTGTGTCAGCGGGCAGCACGATTGATGTTCCACCAGAAATAATGCACCATGCATTATCACTGGCCCGAGACGTACTGGCTTCGGTTAGCTCATGATACGAAAACTGCATAGGACGTGAGGATAACACTCACGTTAATTGTCAACTCGCCAAGGTCAACATTGTTGTCCTGGAAGGGGATGCTGCCGCACTTCTTGCAGCCGTGGGAGACTAGGCCGGCGATGAGGCCCTTCGCCTCGGTTCCGCTAATGCTGCGGCTCGTCTTCTGCGTGAAGGCGCAGATTCCCGGGCCAACACCGTCCTGGTCACCGCAGCAAGCGATGTGCTCACCAGGAGCAAACTGGGCGGTATCTTTGGCGTTATTGATCATATTCTGAATGTCAAAGATGGTGCACAAGGTACCAGCGCAGAGACCGTTGCCTCGGCAGTTGATTCCCAGCGCACTGATAGCAGAACAGAGGAAGGAAGTAGCAACTAAAGCTTTGAGAAACTGCATTTTAAGGTTCTTCTGTATCTGTATAATACGCCTGACAATTGATGTCCTGTCAGCTGGGAGATCGATGCGAACTAACGCACTCTGCTTGTCCTCTGTTTCCTTTGCTTCCACCCGAGCCCAGCCTTTTATACTCAAGGCTCCTGTTGACTTCACATACAACAATACTCATTGTGAAATAAAAGAAAATACCAAAAAAGGTCTTTAGTCAATCTCGGAGCCTTGCTGAGGCAGCAGCTCTTGCAACGCATTGGAAGGAGCTGGACGAACCGGGGTATGGCCGGTGGCACGGGTTGTAGTGGTTGCGCCTCCACGGCTGAAATAAGACATGATACCCGATTAGGAGTATACAGCTACGAAAGTTTGAAACAAATCCAACATGAGAAAGGATACTATACGAACTTCCATGAATAGAGCCATCGGCACACAGCTAATGTACAGCGCCTCGCGTAACTGCATAGAAGACATGCATGAGGTACTCTAAATATCGCCAAATCACATTCGTCAAAACAACCGACCAGCTGCCTGATCAAGAAACCCAATCTACCTAAGCCACAATGAAGGAGAGAAGCAGTCTCTAAATGGATGCTTCCTTACGGCGCGTCATGTACACAAAACGATAGGCAGCCCCTTCGGCTGCCCTATCAGCCTTAGTTGCGCATCAGTCCGAGGCTCTTCTATACGATGGACTGACGGCTTTATTCGGATCGGTGGTGGTGGTGGCGGTGGTTGACCGATGGAACACAATGTTTATCATTCCGGAATTGGAACCGAAGGATTGGTGGCTTAGTACAGTTGCGATTCCCTAGTAACTTAGTGTGAGATGAACAGTAGATCATGCTCTCCATGCGGGTTGATGCCTATCCTGCGAGGACATCCATACAAACGTCCCACTAAACAGAGAAGCTATGCTGATAACTGTCGACGGAGGAAGCTTGGTAGGATTTATTCCTCAAGTCCTTTTCGAGCTTTTGGGTTTCAGCTACCCTCACATGACGACAACCCGCAAAGAAGGTACCTTGCACCACCCTTGTGGCATCTAACAGCAGTGCAGCTAAGGCTGTTAAACTTCCAGAAAAGGAATTCCTCCTTCTTTCCTCTTCACTCGCTCGTAGGGCTTCAAGTATATAAAGGACATGGATGATCCTTGAGTTGCTACTACTCTCGTCGTCTATGCACAAATAGAACCTGTCTACCTTTGCTTTGACTATCAGACAAACATCCTTTACCACAAGACATATTTAAGCGACATGAAGACTTCGAGCTTCCTTGCTATTGTTAGCCTCGCCACAAATGTGTTAGCGCTAGGCCCCGGAATCGGTGCAGTTATCAGTATGTCTCCAATGATTGGAAAAAACCTGAGATATGTCTGCTAACCCTCTCTCATGCTAGCCTGGCATCCTCATGGCTGTAATAGCAACGATGATAAGAGGCAGCTTGCCAACCCGAGCAACACCGCCACCTCTCCTCCCTGCATTAACAACCCATTCGGTTGGGACCCTACCAACAATCCGTCCGGAGGCTGGGAGATCCAAAAGCTACCGCCGGGGGTGTCTTTTCAAATCTGGCAAGGTCCACCAGACGGCACGATATGTGGCCCGCAGCTCATTCGGCAGGTCTCCCAAGACGGCTGCTACGACGTCAACAACCTTGCAAACCAAGTTTGGTGGAATTTCTGCACTACTGGAGTTGACTGCGCAGAACCGCAACCGCTAAGCAAGCGTAGTACTGCGTCGGGGATTCTGAAGGATGAGCAAGGCTCGTATGTCATCGCAGCCAACGGTGACCGGGTTTCCGTCCTTTTCCAGGAAGGGTTGACACTGGTTACCCCTGCAGGACCAACGGCTCGCGGAATTTATCATCGGCAGTCCACGACTTGGAGACCGCCGAGCGATTGTGGCAACACTCTCCTGGTCTGTAAAGCCCTGGCTGATTCTGGACAGCTGAAGGCCACATGTATCGACTGCGTCCAGGGCTTCGGGGCCGGCGTACGCGCATCAAGAGACATTGACTGCCGCCAGCAGACGTCTCCGTGCCAGATCACCGTCCTAGAATCCGTCACTGTCACCGACACCATCAGCGTGGACGTGTCGTTTGGAATCACATTCGGCGACACCGGTAAGGATGGAGCCAGCGGTGATGCGCGTTTCGGGTTCGGTGCCAGCTTCTCTATCGCCACCACGCATGGCCAGAACCTCCAGCTTGCTGTCGAGCCTGGCCATGTCGGATTCCTCCAGTACCAGCCGACGGCTCTGCTCGGGACCGTGGTCTCCAGTATCGCCACCAACGAATTTTGCAACGATGTTTCACACAACATCTGCGGAGCCGCGCCGGGCGCTCTCGCAACAAGCAATGACGATTCGGGCGGTAAGTACAGCATTGTACTCACCTCCTAATTTAACCATTTGGCCTTTGTGGGGTGGGCGATCTCGATCCCAAAACGAGTATATACGGCCACGGCTACTGGGATAGTTGGAATCTTCGCCATCTCTACTCTAGATAGGGCAGGGAGGAGATTAGTCAGTGGGCCAATGGGCTGGTTGATGAGTTATTTGGGCAATGGGGCACGAGTAAGTACAGCTGGAGTTTGTTTGGCTGCGAATCTATTGCTAGCTCACTAGACTATGGGACCATGAGGTAGCTTCTCTAAATGCCGGCTCAGCTCGAGGCACTTCCATGTTGCGCCTCGTTATTCTCAAATCCCATGCGTCGGGTGCTATTGGCCCGAAAATCTTTTTTGCGGAGCCTTGTGCCCGCCCTGCCGCCTCACTGTGCGTCAGCCAGAGACCACCCTAGTTTCTAGGGTAGCTGACGTGTTGACCAAGTTTCTACTGGATGTCGGTGGCTGCTTCGGCGTGGTCCCGGAGGTTGCTGCCAAGGGTTCTCGAATCAAATCGCCTCGATACATGGAACTCTAGTTATAAATGGATAGTGGTGCATTATTCCTATTCAGGTATCATTTCTAGCTGCTAAAAATGACAAATCAAGTCAAGAGAGGCTTTAAAAAGTTACAGAGCTGTGGGCAGAGCCTTATGTGTGCCGTGGCTGCTTTTTTGCCACCTGGTATGCGGTCGTGCCCAATACCGACACACACAGCGGATTCTTGTAAAGTAAGAGGCCAAATTTGATTTGTGGCCCTGCAGAAAGCCTATCATATCACAGGAAGGACGCCCAAACCAACACGCCCCTGCAAATTTGGTCTGTAGGAGTACGTTATCCGTACTTTCCTTTTCGCTTGTCATATTGTGGCGTATGGCATGTACATGTACCCGAAGAGGCCTCCAGACCCTTACGCAAGAGCCTATCCCATTGCGCCTGACAGGTTGGCAATTGATTAAAAGCAGGAGGACGGGGCAAGGGCAGCAGTTCCATAATTACGTATGTCGTCACTCAGGTATATTTCTTCGACCCACGTATACCCGCCTCCCGAACACAGTTCCTTGGCAATGCCCTTCACGTTGATCTAGTCAGTCTAAAGACAAGACCCAAATCTCGTCAATAATCTTCTTACTTCACATCCTCTTCACTCTAATCGTTGCGTTCTCGGTTCCTATTACGTGGGAAGAATCTCAAGGTCAGCAACAATGGAGCTCGCGATGAAGGTAGATGCCGAGACTAGAAACTCGAAGATGACTCGGCCAAATGTTGTCTTCACTGTGGCAAAGGAGGGCGGTGCAAAAGCATATACTGTTGGCGACAACACAATCGTCGTCGAAGTCGACTTCAGCCAAAAAGACGAGCTTCTGACCTCTTCCGCTGACCTCGCATGGCAAATCGGACGGCTCCTTCAAGGTAGCAAGGAACCAGACCAAGGCGACGACTGGCTTCAACGGGAGCGATGGCACCGAATGGCCCGGGAAGTATCAGAAAACCGATCGAAAGATACTGGAGAACAAGGACAAGAAGATAGCGCCAGTGACCCATGGAGCCAAGCTCTTCGCCTGCGGCACAGTGAGTCATATGAATTCAGCAGGAATGGAGTCAAATTATGGGGCTTGCGAGGAAGAAATCAAGACGGAGACGTAAGTTGCCTAGCTCCTGTGCCGCAGAGGCCCGCATCTCTCCACAGACTGTGCTGAATATTATACCAGTTGCAAGGTCTGCAAGATTTTGCGCCACAACTTCTTGGCTCGGACCTAAGCGGGCTGTGCTGGAGCCTTGCAGACTTTCTCGCAGAGAAACATTCATGCGAGTTCTGTCAGCAATTCCCACTAGACTTGCCGCTCCAAACGCTCGATAGGAGCAAGGTCTGTAATGAGTTGCTTGACCTGGAGAAGTCAAAACTCTGCAATATTTACAACATTATTCTTTCGTCTATTGGTTCAAACAACCACATGGACGAGAATGGGGTTTCCATCTTGGCGAAGCCACGCCTCTTGTCCATCAAGGGAGAACCAACGGAGGCTCATGCTGTCTGCCTGCCTAGGGTTTCTTTAGAGGTAGGCCAGATAGCAGCAAGTTCTCGGGATACTAAAAGTATCCCGATCCAGCCTGAGTCCGGGAGCAGGGCAGAGATGCTCATCTGCAAGGAATGGCTTCGAGTTTGTGATGATCAACACCGACACACAGACTCACACGTCAGCACGCTACCGACAAGAGTGCTAGATGTGGGGGATGGTGCATCGGACACCGTGTTCTTACGAACCACCACGAAAGCCCAAGGCACCTACATTGCTCTGTCACACCGCTGGCATCATGACACACCAACAACCGTGCACGCCAACCTAGATGCTCGTCGAGCCGGCATCAAGGTCTCGGATCTCCCGGCAATCTACCAGGATGCTATACGGTTCACGCAGAATCTCGGCGTGCGATTCCTCTGGATCGATTCGCTCTGCATCGTCCAGGACGACCGCACAGATTGGTACTTCGAGTCGCAAAACATGGCGACTGTGTTCGCATCCGCGTATGTGACCATTGCGATATCGCCCTCCGCCGACGTGACGGGCAACCCTAGTTTCGAGCAGGATGTAGAGAAAGGGGAGCTGAGCAGCCGAGCGTGGATCCTGCAGGAACGGGCGCTCGCACGTCGGACCATACATTTCACCCCAGGTCAGACGTACTGGGAATGCGGAGCCGTGATCTGGTCCCTCACTGAGGATGAGGGCGAGAGGCCTAGCACAGCCCTAAGCAGCTCCAACTTCCCCCAGGCTGGACCACAAAATGCGCCGGAGGACGGACAGGCCGTCTTCAAGCAGATTTTTGAGCATTATTCTCGCCTGCGGATAACAGTCAAGGGGGATCGCCCTATCGCAGTCTGGGGTCTTGAGGATCGGTTGAGTGCCTTCTATGGCACCGATAGCTTCTACGGAATCGTCAAGAGTTTCTTCCCAGAAAGCTTGCTCTGGCAGCGTGGTAGCGTGTGGATGGAGCCTCTGGTCAATCACAAAGAGGACATCCATTCGCTATCCCGCGAGAATCTTATGGTACCATCTTGGTCGTGGATGGCTTACACAGGCGACATACGCTATAAGCCCATCCGCCCCGAGAGCTTGAGCTGGAGGAATGACATCTTCTTAGCCTGCAGGCAGACCGGAGACGAAACAAAGAAACAACCGGGAGTGATATCAACAAAAATGTCGCGCTCGTTTTGTGTCCTGACTGTTACCCTGGCCAAAATGCGGTCTGGGTGTCAATTTGACTATCTTGAAGATACCAACTGCAGAGTGACTTATGGGGGTGACGCTGTGGGCTGGGCTAGGTATGATTGTGAAAATACCCAAAAGGCTGGCCGTCTTGAGTGCGTCCGCCTTGCCGAGGGCTGTACGGGCTGGGAGGACTACGCCGGGGTCAATAGTGATGAGTGGGGCTTGTCCGGCCAAGTTTCTTTTCTTATGCTTCTTGAACCGCTGGCGAAGGGCATATATCACAGGATTGGTGTTGGAGTAGTCCTTTCGAAACATCTATCGCGACGTGGGAAAACGGTACAGGTATTCTGAGTCCCAGTACAACTTGTTAGATACAACAAGATCAGAGGGTGGAGGTAATTCTGTAGACTAATTTTACAACTCCTTATAGATTACAAATCCTGGATCGGTACAAAGAGCGACCAAGTGTTCTTCATCGTGCTTCCCTTCCCTGACCTATGCCAGCCTAGGTCGGATGGCTTGTGGAGAAATGGCTACTTAAAGTTATCTAATAAGTAAGGTAACGTTTTAGACTTGTAGATAGTTGGAGGCACTATTTAATATGGGCATTCCACCAGAGACTGATCTATCCTGTGAAGCTGGTACCGCACAGCCCGGGGTCCGGCCATCTTGCGTGGAAATCAGACAGAACTAACGTGTTTAAAATATCATATCCGCTGATTCACATTGAAACAGTAGAAAAGACATCTTCCGCCATGCTGGTCCCAATCTTATATCTCTAGCTCGCTCCGAAGCCAGCTCTCCTCCGGATTTTTGGGGGGAACATTTCGCTCCCGCCTTCTGTATGAGAGTGCTGTTCCTTCTTGGCATTACCACCGTGGCTTGTGCTAGCTAGTTTCGCTCGCAGCCCCGGGTCATAATGCTCGGGTTGAAGGATACGCGAAAGAAATCGAGATTTTCCAATAGTATTGTCCTCAATAATCTTTGAACTAGGATCCGTCATAATGATGAGCTCGTGTCGTGGTGTTTTAGAGTGGGAGGGACGGATGGATTGAAGGAAAGCCGTCTTTAGTAGCGTTCACCACCATTTGAAAGGCAGCGAGAGAGTTAATTATTAAGTCTGACTGCTTTTATCGAGTAGTAGACAAGGTAGCTTCCATCACGAGTTCAAGCTATTCCTTTAATACACTCTGTGAACTCCATCATCTCCAATTACCTTCCAGCCTCGTTATATTTCTTGTCGAGGTCTAACCGGATGCAGCTTTACCACGAGCGGATGCTTCTCCCAGACCAAAAATATCTTCTGGTCCATCCAGTCACCCTCCGTGCAATTTTCCAAATCAAATTGCCAGACCAGCCGGGCGATTACCAACTTCATCTCGACATAAGCAAGATTTCGGCCAATACAATTTCTTGGACCGCACGAAAATACTTGGGCTGCGGCTTTCCTATCTCCTGCAAAAGTGGAATCCTCCTTCATCCATCTCTCGGGAATAAACACCTCGGGATCCGTGAAGTTTAAAGGGCTTCTGCAAGCCGCAACAATGGCAATGCCGACGGCCGTATCTTCCGGAACAAAGATCCCATCAATCTTCATGCCACCGGGTGGTACATATCGAGCATGGGTGGCGGGTGACGGTGGGTAGATGCGTAGTGCCTCCTCGAGGCAGGCAAGCAAGTACTTGCAAGTGTTGACGCTGGCTATCGTGATTTCCCCGGCACTGTTAAACTTGCCACGGATCTCTGCAGTTAGCCTGTTTAGAGTTTCTGGATAAGTTAACAGCAGCCAAGTAACGCCTGTGCTTTAGCCCTTAGCAAGGATCCATGCAGTAAACCGGAAGTGGTGCACACCTGCAAGTAGCGTCGCCGTTGTCTCGCTTCCGGCCCCAGTGAGGATTTTCGCATTGGTAACTAGTTGATTGAATGTCATCTTTCCCTCGCGGTACGTAGCTGCAAGGTTTCCCATGAAGTCGGGAATGGTCTCATCCATCTCTAACCGGTACTTCACTTTAGCCTAGCACCTTAATGTCAGTCTATGATATTGCCGAGAGTCGAGTAACTTACTGTAGATAGCTCATCGGTTGTCTTCATCGTGTTCTTCATTGAGCTTGGAATGTACCATATGAAAAAGGGCACCTTTAGGAAGCCCGGAAGTCGCCCGGCTACCTGAAAATAGGCGTAATATCTGGCAGCATGAAAGAACAGCTTCACCCAGGTGTGAAGCCTCGAGTTTTCTAGACAGCCAAAAGACTCCCCATAGGCTATACAGAATGTTATTCAAGAGTCTTCGGCCGTATTTAGACTGCCCACGTACTAAGATGTCCAATTATGTCGAACGTGAAGGCCTAGGATCCTGTTAGCCCCTCCGACTTATCGGGGAGAGAAGCGGGGATGCAAGAGCAAACTTGCGTTATACCACATCACTAAGTCTTGAGCGATATTGCCATCAGCGCCGTTCTCCTGGAGCTTCTTCATCATTAGATCCACATGCTGCTGTATCAGAGGTTCCTGCTGTCTCAGGGCGCTGTCCGAGAAGCCGCCGGCCAGAAGCTTTCGGAGAAGACTATGGTACTCTCGATCCGCATTCAAGAGCGTGGGCTCCGCTCCAAAACCCGAGTGATACTTTTTGTCTTTGGACAATTCCGGCTGGCCTGCCTTTTTGTGGCCATAAATCTCTTGCCAGGCAATTGGATTGACATACGACAGCTCATTTGGTGCAACGCGAACGATGGGTCCGTATCTATTGTGTAGTTTCAGGATGTCCAAGGGAGTACTGCCGCGAAGGTGAGATCGGACAAACCAGTAGTCACTGGCAGCTGCAACTTTGGGCCCAGGATACCTGGAGAGCGGGTGGAAGTAGACATTGTATATCGCGAGGTAGCAGTAGTAAGCGATCGGCTAGTGCACATTCAGCCCTTGAGCAGACCAGGTGGCGGTCCAGGCAAGCGACCAGGGAGCCTCCAACCCACAAGAATCACGACCCCTACAGCCAGCCGTAGCAGAGTGGAAGGATGTTGGAGCATGGTGCGCAAGTGTTCCAGAGACTCCATGGCAGGACGTTTGTAGAGATCGGGGCTGTCGAAGAGGTGATAATATCCGTCCAACTGGAGGAACAATGGAGAGGTGGATGAGGGAGAAGTGGGGAAAAGAAGGGGATGGGCGGCAGCAAGCAACGAAAGCTGGTGTGCACGGCTGAGTTTGGAAGGGCTTCCCCTCACCACGGGCCGTCCCTTGAATGCTACCCCCACGCTAACACGACTGTCTACAGAGGCAAGGTAGGTAATGGGCCTATTCGTCCATTCGTTAGTATTCTGAGTACTCACAAGTTGCGCTTTCTGGCACATGCACTCGGAGACAGCGGCGGCCATCATAAGAAACAAGATGCGTAGGCGGGAGAAATCAGAGTCATAGCTGAGTGTTGGCATAGATGACCATTATCGTAATTACGAGGTTTAATTTGGCCTCCATCTCAATCCGTAGTTATACGTCTTGTCAAGTAATTTTATTTAACTAACGGGAATATCTAATCCTATATTTCGAAAACGGGTTAACCTCCCCTGGTTGCGCCACAACGCAGCATACTGTGCATAGGTCCTGCCGCACGCCAATAGACCTAGGCACTTACTGCAGGTTTAGGCTAAATTCAAAGGCTCGGTATGCACGTGCTTTATAGCTACCATAAAAGAACTACGCCGTCATATCCTCTGTCGCCGAGCCCCTCTCCCAAAGGTGTTGGGCTTCACGGTGCATTTCACTTCCAAATGATGGGTTCTCAAGATTCCTCAGCCTACGCGCCGCAGAACCGCTTAGAACAGCTTGAAGATGGTACCAGGCTAGAGGAGCCACAACTGGCACTACGCGTCCGCCCGCTCCAATTTGCTGAAGACGTTCCAAGCTTAGCCGGCCCGGCCCACGACAGTATCGAGGATACCCTTGGGCTGGGTGGTCCTACAGATAAGAGCAGGGATGAAGGAGGGCTGGATCCCAACCTAAGGGACGCAATCGACCGTCTTGATGTGGAGCAAGTGCGGCTACTTCTGCAGGCCTATACTGGTCCGAGTTTGTCCGGTCAGAAGGCCAGGGGTCTGAAAACACTCCTAGATGGCAAGATGCAAGACTGCTTCGGCCTTGACAGTTTCATCATCAAATATCTACCTGTAATACAGCTGCTACATCCTCACGTTATCCACGAGAACAGTAACAATTCTTCAGGGGAGATAGACGAGACGACATTGCCTTACCCAACGAGTGGAATGAGCCACAATATTGATCTGGTCTCCAATCGGCTTATCTCTTCCACTTCAAGCAAACCACCATGCAGTGGACAAGAACACGCCAGTCCCGCAATTGAAAACCGGAGTATTGTACCGATAGAATCTATCCCCACAGAGACAGTCGAAGTTTTATGTACTACAAGTGGGGCTTTGTTCCCATTCGCCCGGCTTGAGACAATAGACTCCATTCGGCTGCTGCGGCTGGAGCCGTCCCCAACGGAGGGAGCCATGCTGGCCTGTTGGTTCATGGACAGTCGACTCTCCCGATCTCTCCCGTACGAGGTATTGACTGGATTCTGGGGTGACAGCACAGAGCGCCGTACTGAGACGATTCTTATCAATGGTGGGGCTGCAGCCCTGACACGGCCACTGGCCGATGCCCTCCGGAGGGTGACGCCCTGTATACACAGTCCGCGGCTCCTCTGGGTCCAGGCGGTTTGTATCAATCACGGCGATATCCAAGAACGGAATGCCCAAGTGCGAATGCTCCGTACGATCCTACAGTCATCGCAACGGCTCTTAGTCTGGCTAGGACGTCCCGCCATCGACTCGGATCTCGTTTTTGACCACCTCGAAACGTTTGGTGCGCTTCGACACAATATCCGCGAGGTTAATACCGATTCTTTATCTGGTTGGTATTCTCGATATTCGGAGAACCACGGAGCCCGACAGCAGCCGCCGAAGTATGACGTCCGAGCCGCAATTGCCGTGCAAAGGCTTGCCTTGAGGCCGTGGTTCTACCGGCCGTGGAGCATCGCCGAGATTGCACTCAGTCGTGATATCTTGCTCATATGTGGACAGGCCACAGTCGAAACGCGTAGCGTGGACTCCTGTGGAAACCCATTCGAGTGGTTTTTTCTACCCTACCGAGAACCTACGACTTCGATTGGCGATCTGGTCTCGGGCGGACATACGCTTATCGACGGCCTACGACACGCTATGCATATAAGTAGGAAGGAAGTAGTGAGGTCATACAACGTGACAATCAAGAGCCTTGTCGATGCATATTCTCTCGTACGGTGGTGCCGAGCGGCGGATCCGAGGGACTACCTCTTCGCCATCGCAAGCCTAGACTAGAACCCGTTGGTCGTGGTAGACTATCACTTGACACCTGCAGAAGTGTTTTGTGTGGCCACCGCGGCTATCATCCAAAAGCGTCTAGACACGACCGTCTTATACGGCCTGGAAAGCACCCCTCGTCCGACCGTAAACCTTCCGTCCTGGGTGCCGGACTTCAGCGTCCCTAGGTGTTCGGAAGGGTTCGCCCGGAGCTGCCCGGAAGAGTCGGCCCAAAACTGCATCAAGGCGACGCCCTTAATTTGGCCGGGCTGGGCCCCGTATACATTTCGTGGCCTACAATTCCAGCCCGGGGGTAGGATGGTCCTCCATGGCTATCAAGCGGAAAAGATCGCTACACTTGGAGCTCTCATGTCCCTTGAAGCGGTTCAAAACCATGACAGCTCTATATTCTCCTTAGTCTTGCGGGATTGGGAACTCCTTAGTGTGACCCTAGCAGCGGGGCGGGCGCGATTCAGACGTCCTATTTCTGCTGCTTTCTTCGACACACTCGTTGTGGACGACCGCACGGATCACTCCAGGAAGTCTCGACCCGCCGTTTCTCAAGACTGTTGGGGTTCGTGGACGTGGTATGCGCGGTATGGGACAGGCATCCTGAGAGATGCAGACCCGAGATATTTTGCCCTGTTGGACGTGGCGGAGATGTGGCTGAGGGCATATGGATCGCAACATGCACCTGTGAGACAGCGAAGCCCAGAAGACGAAGCTAAGGATTTTCAGACCAAAGTGACGGCTTCGTGCGCGGGAAAGCGCTTCTTTATCACCGATCAAGGAAGCATGGGACTCTGTCCCGGGCAGGCACAGGAAAGAGACGTGATCGTTTTTTTTTAGCAACGGATGGTACCCTATTTTGCTACGGCCTAAAGAGGAGGGCACATATGAATGGATTGGAGAGTGCTATCTGTATGATTGGTATGATGCGCACATCAGAGCCCTTGTCGAACTCCGACGGACTCCGCCGAGGGATCCGTCCGCGGGCTTAAATATCTTTATAATTCGCTAGTTGTTAGATTGATTGGGATCTCAGTCATGGTGATCTCTCCGGGAACCAAAGCAGCGGTGTTCACAAACCTATCCGCAATCTCTAGAAGCGGACGTGGCTGTTCCACGTCTCTCTTTCCTACCTTGGTGCCGGGCGTTGCTTGGTACTGAGTTCGAGTCGGCCGCTCAACCTTGGGCTTATTAAGACTATATTTTAGAAGTGGTCTCGCGAGCTTATGCGCAGCACCGCGTTCGAATCTTGCTGCGCTAGAACACGCGTAGGCCCGGAGCACACGGGCTCGTGTCGTCAATGCAACCCCAGTAGCCATTGTGCAGCACTAGCGAGAATTTGCCTTCTCAAGATTCTCTCTGTCTTGCCTCTGTTACCGTATAGATCCGGCTCTCGGCTGACCGTGCTCGGTAGCGAATCATAAGGACGAGGAGTTCGACCCCACCAATCTAGACCTCGCCGCGGACTACACGTGAGAAAACCAGCGTCTTTGTCGTCGTTCTGCTGCACCTCGAGATACCTTGCGTTGTCTATGAAGTATACCAACACACCATTTGTTCCCCCAACACACCACAAAGTCGTTAGCATATGCGTCGGGTAAACGGTGCCATCTGCGCATGGCAACACATGATAGCACTTTTGCCCACCTCGTACGCTGGGGCGACGTTCTCTATGGTATCTACGCCTTTCTGCGTTTCACCACGATGGACCGTGACCCCCGAATTGCACCCTCGCCAATTGTGGCGGACACGCGCTCGCGGTTCTTAGCAATGGTGTCCCCCTCTCAATTATTTTAGAGGTAGCAGCGTGACTTGTATAGCTATTCGATTTTAATAGCGATATAAACTTAATAACGGGTTTAATAGTGGTTTTAGACTTGTCCTTTTTATATTTCTAGTCATATTTGCCTTAGTTAGTTGAAGATTTTCTTCTTTTGAAGGCTGCTGGTTTGTGCGAGGGTCTCTCGGTGAGCGTGCCAGCTGGCAGTTGTGGCTCAGAGGCTGTTCGCGCTAGGCTGAGTGCCATAAATACCGGATGTGGTCTAGTCTGGGGCGATCTAGCGGCTCGGATTTAACGGGGTCGGGCTGAGACCGCTAGTGCCAGACACCATAAGAATTATGAACATCCATTTGCTGGTTAGTTATTGGCTTCGTCGTCGGACGTCATTTCCGTTCCACCTTGAACTCCACCTTTTTCAAGTCCGCATCACAATGTGCCCCCCAGGTGTCTGCCAACGCAAACGCTTCCATCGAGGACTTGTTACAACGATCCTTGGCATCATCTCGCACTCGCGGCGTGGATGTTACTGTACGCGCTACGGGCGCTGGAAGCGCAAGCACGAGATGATCCGGAACGGTGACTGGTATGAGGGGCAGTGCGACAAGAGATGCCTTGTGAACTACCGCATGTGGGGGCGCCAAACGCACGATCACGAGATCAAGACAGGCAACGACAACAGCAACAAGGCGAAGAAGCAGACATCGTTCTATCGCCCTCCGGAAGTCGAGAGTGCCGGGGAACTCCCTGCATATGACAATGAGGCCCATGCAGACAACAACCGCGACGAGAAGCCGCCCGTGTACGAATCAACTTAGCCAGCGCAGACGGAATAGACGATAGCACTACGTGCACATCGATGGAGACTCTGGGTAAACTAAGGCACAATGAAACTGCCACCGCTTTTATGATTGGGATGCTCCGCCAAAGCCACCAACCCGGTCCACAATACACGTCTAAGGCGTCCATACACTTGCTTTTCGCGGTTGAAGCACAGGCAGTCCACGGGCATGGGATAGGACAGAGTGTGAACAGCAGATGCCATATATCATGGAAATTAGCTGCCTGAAATCGTGCATCGAAGACCACCATTTGGGCTCACCACTGTCGACGTCACCCTACCTTAAGTTGGTAGGAGACGGTTAAATCTCTGCTGCGTGTGTGGGCTAAATAGACCTTGGATCGATACAATTTTGTTGCTCTATTCATTGGTAGCTATACGAAAGGCAATATGACATGGCTAGGATAGTCCTTTCCAAAGTGAACATTATGATGTCCCTTGTTTTTGAGATGCTTCAAGGTCCCGAAGTTACTCACCCCCAGGTTTCTTCCGCTGATAGTCACACGAAGGCTCTCGCCGGCTTCATATTCGATGCCCATGGCCCAGATTCCGATTTCCAATCTGATCACATCTCCAGGTGGGATTTTATCTTCTTTTTCGTGCGGATGGAACGGCCAATTAGGGTGCATGCTACGTGCCTCGTCGATGGCGCGATGAGAGGCCCGCATCATACCAAGAGGGCCTTTGTATACCACAACCTCGGTCTCCTGCCCAGCCTTGAACTCGTCGAAAGATTTGATTGGAATTCCTTTCCAGGGAATATTGAGGTTCTTCATCGGTTTTGAACTTACATCGAGCTTCTCGATCATCACGTATATGTCCATATCGTCGTGATCAGGGCACGACATGTAAAGCACAGCTTTCGGTAGCCCAATCAACCGGGTGGTGGTTTCGAAAGTGTATGTGAATCCAACACTGTTATCGCTCTCGGAGTTATAGCTGATGCAACTGCCCTGCTCTGCTGGAGGCTCAGTGGTTAAACGCCCTTCATTACCAAGATACAACTGCCTGTACTCGGTTCTTGGCAAGGGAAAGTCTTGTTCCACGACGTTTTCGTAGGACTGGGGCTCCTTGTTGCCAAATCTCAGCACCGCCATTCGAACACGAGGCGTTTTCTCCCACCCATTGTTGACGCCCTTAAGGTAGTGGTCAAAGAAGGACATGAGCTCGTCTTTCGCTTGCTGGTTGCCCCACAAATCGTACCACTCTTGCCACGGATGCCATCTAAGCCATTTATGGGGTGTGTCCACCTCCAGCCAGCCCCTGATGGCGCCCATTCCGTGCATAGTATTTGTCCAAGTGCCAGTGATGTAGGTTGGGACGTTGATTTTCTTCATATCCGGCCGCTTGTCGTTCCACCACGCGTTGGCTAAGGGATGTTTCTCATTCATAAGCCGAAAGCTCTCCATCCCTTTCCGACCTTTCAGCATGTGCTTAACGATGAGCTCATCAAAGAGGTCGCCAGAGTAGATACCGCCGCGCAAGAACTGCTCACGGTACAGATCGCCACAGCCTTCCCACGGCGCGATTGCTTTGAGGCTCGGGGGTCGCAGCGCGGCTATGAACCACTGAACAATGGCCAGATGCGAGTTACCAGCAAGCCCAACGGCGCCAGTGCACCACGGGAGTTTAGCCACAGCCTCGATCGTGTCATAGCCATCTTCCGCCTCTTGCCTCCCCATGATAGCCATGACACCGTCGCTGTCACCGGCCCCACGCGAGTCCACGTTGATGATGGCATAGCCACGAGGTACCCAGTCTGCGGGATCTGGGGCCTCGAACTTCTCAAGCCCTGATAGTGTACCGGCGGGGATCCCTAGATTCCATGGTGTCATATAGCCCAGTGAGGTCAGACCGTTGAACTTTTTGCCAAAAGGCGACCAGCATATCAGGGCAGGCACTCGGTCTTTGGACGGCGGTCGGAGAATATCGGCATAGAGCTGGATGCCATCGCGCATTTTAAAAGCAACATCGTGCTCGACGAGTATTTCGCATGGAATTGGTCGTGCGTCGGGGTGAGGTGACTTCCAGCCGGCATGAAGGACTTCACTATGGGGATTAAGTCCAAGATACCCATCCCGTTCAGGTGTGGGAGCTTGAAGTGGCTCGACGGGTACTTCACAGTCCTCAAACTTGACATACTCCATTCTTAAAGTGATACAATTTAAAGAGATTCCAACGGGGAAGACTAGAGGTAGGATAGCATAGTATACAAGTTCAGCTACCTACTTTACGCAGTTTAAGTCTCTTCTTATGTGCCATGTTAGTGGATCCAGTGGCTTGCAAGTGAACATTTCATCACCCCGCAACGAGCCGAAGCAACTAGGCCGTAGGCCCCCCGCCATCCCGACCGGATGGCGCTATGAATGGGGCTTCTTTTCAAGCATCCCAGCACAGCCGGCGAAGATTCTCCAATTCCCATGCCGAGCGCAAGATATCTCCGGAGCTCAATTAGTGTTCAGTTTCGGTTCGGCATCTCGAACTTTCGGGTTGTTAGTAGCGAATCGGAGTCCAACATTTCGAGCCGATTCCGAGCCGGGCGATAGCCCACTTGGACGTCCAGGACAGGGATCGCGGCATTCGATGCAAGCTCCGAGTGTAGATGGCGCGCGACACAGGCGGTAGTCAATATATATACGTTGATACACTTTAACGTCAGGACAATTGAGATCTTGTCGGTAGCTCTCAATATACTCACATTCAAGCTTCTCTTTCTGAAAATAAACAACATGGTCGCTGCTACCGACTCCACTTACCAGCCGGTATTGGCTCCTGAGCCAGTGCGCACCAAGCAAACCCAATCAAAGACGGGCATTGTGCCTAAGCCGTCTGGCCCGAAGAAGCTATTTGCTGAAGACGGGATTGTATATGGCGACTGGAGGGATGATCTTATTCGAGATGGTTACGCTGTGGTGAAAGGCGCCGTTCCACGTGAGCGTGTCGAAGAATACGGCAATCAAATGCTATCTTATTTGGAGAACTTGTAAGCGAGAAGAATTTCTCGACCCTCATTTAGTAGGAAGTTTGGCTAACTTGAACAATTAGTGCTGGAGGTCTTGGTTTTAAACGGGATGACCCTTCCACCGTCAAGGAAGCGAACCTCCCCATCATCACTGAGAAGGGAATGATCCTTGGCTACGGAGTAGCCCACGAGGACTTTGCCTGGTCTGTGCGCCAGGAGCCAGGCGTGGTGGAGGCATTCGAGCGCATCTACGACACAGATGACCTGATTGTCTCATTTGACTCGGTCAACATGGCCTTCCCCAACCGTACCGATCTGCCGACCAACACGCCCTGGGCGCACCAGGACCAAGACCCAGAAACCCCAGGCTTCCGCTGTATGCAGGGTCTAGTGAATATCTTTCCTAACGGCGATGACGATGGTGGACTTATCGTCTGCAAGGGTGCCCATCAGCTGAGCGAAGAATTCCACCGGGAGTTCAAGGACGAGCCAAACAAGATCTGGGCGTGGACTAAGGAGTGGTACGGATTCACGAAGGAAGGTCTAGCTTGGCTGGAAAAGAAGGGATGCCCGTGGATCAAAATTAATGCAGAGCCTGGGGACTTGCTGCTCTGGGACAGCAGACTGCCTCATTACAACCTGAGCCCCAAAGGGGAGCAGCCACGATTTTGCATATACACTTGCTATATGCCCGCTGCTGACGCCACACAGGAAGACCTTGAGCGTAAAAAGATCGCTCTGGAGAATACCATAGGCACAACGCACTGGCCCAACGCTCTGAACCTTGTGGAACTGCCCGTCAACCGCGATGGCAAGCCGTGTCCTTATAACACCAGGAAGCCTAGGAAACCCGTTGAACTGAGTGAGCGTGGCTTCTTTTTGACCGGTATCCCATATCTCCAGGCAGTGCATTGATAACTCCTGGGTATGATCGAAAGGAAGGACTGAGTATGAACGGCAGTTGTTGTGTATGTAACATCGGTAGCTTCATCTTTTACAGCTTGAACCAAGGAAACTAAGTTCAAAGCCATTCTTCAGGCGCAGCGAAGCTATAAAAGAAGTGACAGGTAAATCTTAAAAGCCCAGATGAGTCCGTCATGACGACATAATAGGACCTTTTACCCGTCCCGCGGTCTAAAAGAGAAGTTCCAGATCCTTTTATTGACAGTGTTGATATTGACTTTATAGCATTCTATCCAAGCTGGGATTTTGCAGTTCATTCTCAGAAGACACGTTCCCATTATGCCATTCCGAAAAGCTTAAGGGAATCATGGCCCAGTCCCAGCCAATCGCATCCGGCAAGCTAGGTGAGAAGCCCTCCTGTGACAGTGAGTCCACTGTGAGTCCCACGTCTGAGGCATTCAACATGTCCACAAAGCCCAGATCTGTCGGAACTCCGAAGCGTTGCGGAGAGCCACGGTCTGACTCTAACCGCTGCGACCTGGTATAAGAGGTGCCTAGCTCACCTTCGGAGCCCTCTCTTGTCGCAGAGGAGGTTCCCGTCTGTGAATCGAGCCTGTTTATAGCTGCAGTTGAGCTAAAAGCTACGGTGCTAGACCGTAGCGGCAGCTTTGTGAGTCGAGTCACCAATTTTTCCAGTTTCTCTAAAGTGTCGTCAAGTCTCCTGTCCGTTCCAAACGTATGATAGTGGTCTTGGCAAAACTCGGTAGCATTTTGCATGAGCTTGCGCAGCTTGAGTCAGAAAGATCCTCGCAGGTATGCTAGGTACAGAGTGGATTGAGTAGCTTACATGAATATCCGACCGGGCCATTCTCGACCGTGGACGTCGTATGAGGTGTACTGCCAACACGTATAGCGGATGAAGAAGGGGACCGATAGATGGAAGGAGAGGGTGGAGGTCGGCATCAGCACCTTCCACCAGCATCCGCACCATCCTGCGCGCCGAATTTGCAACTATGGCTTGCCCGTTGCGGATAATCGTTTCCCAGGGCTTGTTAGTTACGATCCTATCGACCCATCGGAGTGCGTCTTCACTGATTAAAAGGCTGTTTCGAAGTAGCATGAGGAGTCTGTTGGAAAAATGTGTTAGCCTGTATTCAATTACATCATGGTCGATGAGGACTGTGTCTTACGCATTGTTGTATTGCAGAGAGATGAAGGAAGTATATGGGTAGATATTGGGATCGTAGGCCGGAATGTCTGAACATGGGCTGGTTATGAGAAACTTATGTCAGTATCCATATGGAACAAGCTGACCAAAGATATACTCACCGAAATGCTTCCGGAAGGCCCTCCGCCCACCCCATGAGCTCGAGGCAAGCTTCACCCGTCTCTTGAACCTTCATCGCGATGGCATTTTCCATGGCGATGCCGTCTACCGCCCTGTCTTCATTTCGGCTAGCATTGATAGATCGCCGGCTAATTTTACTAAGAAGTCTCGCTAAGCTTATTGTAATGGGAAATGTCTTATGAACGATCACACCACGTGCTAAGGACAACAGATTGTCTGGAACAGGTTGCTGGCAATCGTCCTCGCTAATAGACGAAGGTCGCCCAAGTTCAAAGGCGAAGAGCTTCTCGAAACAAAATATGTTCCACCAAAGTAAACTTCGCTCTTGGTTTCCAGAGAACTCTCGTTCTTCGGGGTTCCGGTGGTGGGCTTGGTGAGGTCGGTTGAGTCCCATCGAGTTTGCCATCGAGACGCAAAGACCAATGGTGCTCCAAGCTGAGGGCACATCGTCATGGAATTTCAAGCATATAGAGTGGAGCAATATGACTTGAACGACAGAACTGTCATTGTAGCTCATGATATGGCCGAGAGACGTCCGGCAAAAGTTGATGATCTGGAGCAATTCATCACGCCATACCAGGCTTCCGCTGACTGCTGCACCGAGGCAAAGAACGAGATAAAGTTGCAATAACGATGGTAAGCCGTGGGTTTCGGCGAAAACTGTCGGCCCATCTCTTACAGCGACAGTGAATAGGGAATTGACATCTTGTGTCTCCAAGAGGGGATATACACTGTTGACCTTTTCGAAGTAGGAGGAAGCTAGCCTGTCGCAGACTTGAAGGCTAGGCAAGAGTGGTAATGTTTGGGATAGGACGGAAGGAAAACATGTTCGATTCGCACTTTCAGGGTCTCTCAGTAAAGGCTCGAACCGGCTACGGATGCCCAGTCGATAGAAGGCGAGGTCTAACCAGTCGGTTAGAATTTCAGGAACAGTGCTGCCGCTGCCTCCCTGCAGCATCGGCAGTCGGCCTTCGAATTGAGTAACCGGTGGCTCCGAGTCCCCTTCAGAAGACAATACGATCTCTTCAGTACGGCCTTCAATGCTCCGGCCAGGTTCAGGCGCCGTTAGAGCGCCACCTGAGCCAAGGGATGCCCGCGGTCTTGCTGTCTTGGCGGAGTGCGTGCTTTGGGGCGGAGATCGAGCCCCTTCGGACCTCTCGCTTTCAGCCCATGTAGCTGCGGCTGTAGTTGATGGGCTGGGGCCGCTTCGGCTCGGCGAAGGAATGCCTGGCACGGGAAGGTCGGGTCCCTGGCCAGCCTCGCGGCGCTCCACCTCCACCCCGGGCCGCCGGCGGTCCGTAGTAACGCAGGGAATCCCCACAGCGATGCAGGCGTGACACGAGGGCTTGCGCTCGTCGCAGCGCGTCTTTCTTGATCGACAATAGTTGCAGGCGAAGTTGAGGCGGCGCCTCTTGGTCCTCGGCCCCCGGTAGGGTTGCGAACTAGCATCTACTGTGACATCCGATGTGGGGGCGCCGAACGAGGCCATTGCCATTGGTGAATCCCTGCGTGGGTCTGGGGCGGCCGCACCGCGTTGCAGAATTTCGAGGCCGTTCGGAATGATGTACTGGCTCATATCTCCAATCCACAAAGCTGTGACGGCTCTGTTCGGAATCTGGAATCGTTTTAAGGATGCGGTGGAATGTGGAGGGCCGCGTGGGGTGTATGCGGGGTACTTCCCGGGGAAGTGGAGAATTCGCTCTCGGCAGTTAGTGTGGGAGCTGCATCTACCCCAACATCCAAGCGGTTCAACTTGTGAGGGAAGAGACGATCCCGATTCCGAGCCATCACAATGGCTTGCGAGTTGTCTACGGTGAACTTATTCTCGCGGAAATTTGAAGCAATGATATAATGGTACAAAGTTACCCTTTGCCCGGCTGCATGAGTTCCCTTCGCTCAAGCTACTATCTGTTTTGTCCACCGTCGATTTCCCACCTCTGTACAACTTGTCACCATGACCAAGCCCGAACGCGGTGATGTCTTCCCGGAGGTTGAAGCTGTCGAGAGAGCACGTATCGGTAATGGAACGGGCACGAAATCTCACGGCACTGTCCGGCTACTTGAGAATGGCGATATTGTCTTGATTCCAACCCCAAGTCCAGACCCGAAAGGTTAGACATGACAAGCTTCCCTTCGCCGCAAGGCCTAGCTCTCTACAGGAAGCTGAGACTGACACGAACACTAGATCCCCTGAACCTCCCGACATGGCACAAATACCTGATCATCTTCATCATGGCCATTTTCTGTGCCTTCTCGGTTCTCATCACGTCCGGGCTCGGTTCGGTGTATCCTGTCATCATGGCCACCTACCCCAACGATGACCCAGCGCGCATATCCGACTTGCTGACATATCCAACGCTGTTCATGGGCCTCGGAAACCTCTTCTCGATGCCCCTTGCCGTAGCCGTGGGCCGACGCCCAGTCTTCCTGTTCTCGCTCGTCCTGCTAGTCGCATCGGGTATCTGGTGTGCGTGCGCAACCTCGCTCCAGAGCCACATTGCTGGTCGCGACGTTTACAGTCTGGCAGCTGGGCAGAGTGAAGCGCTCGCCCCGTTCATAATCGAGGAGATTCACTTCCTGCACGAGCGCAGCGCCAAGCTTTCACTCACCATCGCTGTGCAGACCGCCATAACCGCGGCCATGTTCATCGCTACGACTTATATCGTGCCAGACTTGGGCCTCAGTTGGTGGTATGGCATCGTGACGATTGTAAACGGAGTTGTCCTTGTGTTGGCCTTTTTATTTGTAGTTGAATCGCGCTATGATCGTCCCGAGGACGCCGATAGTAAGTTTCATTCCAGCCACAGGCCCCTCTCTACAGTCTTTACGGGCCGCGGTTGCTAAGGCAGGTTTTACAGGCGGCGCAGTTCATCTCAAAGTCGACGAAAATGGTCAACTGGATGACCAGGGCAAGGGCGAGGTGGTGTTCCGTGTCACGACTAAACAGGCGCATGTGCTGGACCCTGCAAAATACGGCCCCCGAACTTGGCGGCATGATTTGCGTATCCTTCACTTCAAGCCTAATTGGAAAGCTACTATTAGCTTTTACAAAGACGCGGCGCTGGGATTGGCTCTACCCAACATATTCTGGATGCTTCTAATCAACGGGACCTTCCTCGGGGTCTACATTTATATGGCCTCGACCTTCGCCACTATCCTCATGTCTCCGCCCTATCTGTTCAAAACCGACTGGCTCGGATACGTACAGCTTGGACAAGTTTTAGACTGCCTTCTGCTCGTCCCGCTAGGCTATGGCTCCGATTGGGTGGTGAAGTGGATGAGCGGGCGGAACGACGGTGTCCATCAGCCCGAGTACCGCCTTCTCACGTTTGGTGTGCCCGCTGTTTCGGCGGTCATCGCCTGCACCATCTACGGAAGAGCTGGTGCCCACCCAGATGATTGGCCGTGGATGGCAGTGGTAGCTCCTTACACTTTGGGGTTCTTTGCCTTCTTGGGTGCAAACCTCGTGGGCATCACGTACGTCATCGACTGCTTTCCGCAGAAGGCTGGTCCGCTACTGCTAGTCATCTGTGCCGGCCGCGGTTTCATCTCGTTTGGGCTGAGCTACTCGACCGTACCGCTTATTGCGTTGACCGGTTACGACGGTGCACTAAATATATTCGCCGCACTATGCGGATCTTTCAGTGCCCTGGGCATCGCCGTTTACCTTCTCGGGGGCAGGATTCGGCTGTGGGCAACTAAGCGCTTCTGGCCGACACTAGAGGAGTAAAATAACCACGGTTTACGTACCTCTTCCATAATACTTGAGAAATATACCTACCTATCTATGCATAGTTAAAAATGGGTGTTCGGAATACTATTTTTGGAAGCCCTAACATTAGCAGGGTTACTGAGAGTGCAGTAGTTATCCCCTGTGACCGATACCTCACCTGTTATGGGCGAAGAGCCGGAGTCTCTCAGAGGAAAGAAAAAAAGAAAAAAAAAGGTAATTACTCGCGACAGAAAGCATGTATCTATGTTGTCGCAAAATTGCAAGTCTGCTTCTCGTTTTGTATCGTGGCGAAGTGGCGGAGTATGGGAATCGTGTTACTTCGCGACATGTGCTTCATATCGCCTACAACTCGGTTGTTTTTGAGGGCCTCGTCACGTTAATTACTCTGCGACAGGGCGATAAGCTCTGCACTGGAGTCATTGACTGAGGGAATCGGTGTCCGATAATAATAATCTCAGTTACTACACGATGGCGTCCTCCCAAGTTACACAACGAATGCATGTACGTTTGCATCGACACATCTAGCTGGATAGTTCGTCATGTACGCCCAGCGGTATCCACTACGGACGTATCCAACCCAGCACCTCATCCACCATCTCGTATCTCTCGGCCAAGCGATAGGATCCCACGGCCGAATAAAATCTCTAATTTTAGCAGAACGACGCGGCAGCGGCCGCAGTCGGTAATAATAGGTGTAGAAAACCGCGTGCCGCCCGCGAAACAAAACAAAAACCGAGATGTTGCCCGACCTTGCCGACCTTGCCGACCTTGCTTGCTTGCCACGTAGACAGGTGGGGGATACGAGGACGCCATGGGAGGCAACTAGAGCGGGTGGTTCACCAGGGGCTCCTTGCCAGCAAATTTGGGTCCCGGTTAGACCTGCCCGTAACTCCCTTGCTCGCCATCGATCTAGCGTCGGTAGGCTACTGCGACAGGTGTCAATGCCTGGGCCTCCACACGGTACCACACCCCACATAGGCTAGGACGACGCGGCAGCTACTGTCTGAAACATATGAACTTTCTTCCCCACACCCACCACACCCATAGCCACGCGCTCGCCAACCTCCAATCAATTCTTCCGCCGGGGATTTATCGTGGATATATCCCAGCTTCGCAGCTACCCTAGAAAAAAGCTTGTCCAGCTACTAATGCGTCACCCAAACCACGCTGAAACACCGCGAGCTGCCTATGGACAAAGAGTTTGGCCATTCCTCCATAGGTGAATTAGGCCGATCTTTCGGTGGCAGGGGCATTTCGCGCCGAAATGTCAAGGCGGCCCCGTCTCGTTCCCTGTGCTGATCTCGAAGATCTCCGCTGATCTGGCTGGGGCAGCATGGATAGGGTCTTGTCTTCGGCGTTTGATATATTGCGCTCATCGCTCCTATCCTGAAGCTCATATTCTCCCGTGAGCATCTCTCAGCCGAGCACACCTGCGCACCCTCTTCCAGGTCGCTAGAAGCAATCACCGCAGGACGCAAAGCCCATTCGGCTCGTCATGAGCGTCGTGGTGCCGCCGACGACTGCACTTCCATTCGACGAGGATTGATTTCGTCCGAACGCCTAACGATGAGCGGCAAGAAGCACGGATTAGCCGTGCTACATGCAAGATGGGAAGCGTCGACAGGCCTTTATCTATCTTTACTGACGGTGATTGGTATCCGTACGTCTAAAGTCCTCGACCAGGTCGGTCTATCGCGGCTTTCTAACATCACAGTGACGGTAATGCTTGTGGGACTTGGCGTCATTCTTCTGCGTATGAAGCGCAAGTACATGGCCGGCGGCGCACAAAACGACCCAGAAGCATTCCGCCCCCGGTTTGCACCGTCTCCGACCTCGGAAATAGACGAAACATGGGGCCCCCCATATCAGAGACCAAACAACTCCAACGGCAGCTTCCCAAGAGCAGACGTGCCGAAGGAATGGGACCATACATTAGATACCCTCCCACCGGCATATAGGACATCTATTGGGAGCAGGCACAGTGAAGCCCGAGGCGAACGTTTTGGGAGAGTCCGCTTGTCCTTGCTTCGGAACGTACACGAGGTGAAAACCTTCGCCGCGATGCAGCGCACAGCTATCAAACCACAGGCACCCCAGGATCCGTTGGAGCGATGGGTATTAAATGAGGCAGATGGCCAGCAACGTGGAAGGGAAGCCAGCACTCCTCCTCTCACGGCTGCAGACTTTGTGAGAGAGTACGAGGATCAAGATCCCACATTCAGGCAGCAGAAGCGGCAGGACGCCGCCAGGGAAGATCTTGAGGTTTATCTGCAAATTCAGAATGGCCATCCATCTGGCGAAGCTGCACCGGGTCCCAGGAACGTCGAGCCACGAATGCAAGCCTCCAACGTCGGGCTAGGAATACAGGGTCACGACACCATCGGGGCGGGGGTGCCAAGTTATCGCAACCCCGAGTTAGACTTTCAGAGCCAGAACATGATATGATCTTGAGTGAGCAGCGTCACGCGAACAAAAGAATTCTTTCGAATGTAGAATAGCGAAAAGTATCAACAAGACTTCCTTTTCGCTCTTTTCTTTTCCTGTTTGAGTCTTTAATCACCTGGAGGCTGTGAGATTGCGATAGAAACTGGAGAGAAGGGAGCCTTCTGATACAGCCAACGGTACCCGTAGACTTGGAGTTGCGGACACTGGTTTGAACAACTGGCGAGTGTGAAAAGGGAAAGCGAAGATGCGGCGAGGCAACATCTTTCCCCATCCTTTGTAGTTTGCTAGGTAAGGGCATCGCTTAGCGATAGCTATTATTAGAATTTATCGCGAGCATGAGTAGGTATAGAACTATGGCAGATTTAGCGACGGTGCAGCCAGACTTGACGCAGAAGGAGAGAGCTGATTTAATACCCGGGCGGCAAATCAGGCGATTCCACCGTTGGTGTGATGATGAGACAGCCTCTGAGAGTTGGTAGGCAAGTTCGGGTTACGGTTTCCCGTTCTGTGTCGCCGCACCTCAGGCGCAGGCGTCAGAACTGCGACGCAGCAGTAGTGTAAAATGGATTGCCGCGCTACTTCGGCGGGGGACCCACAGGAACTGTCACAGTACTGTGTAAGGCTTTCTCGAATGATGTTGTCACATATTAGATCCCTGTTGGTGGAGCACATGATACTCTGAGGGACAGTTGGGCACAGCGCCTATTTATCCAGTAACAAATCTAAATCGGAAGGTATGAAGTAAAGAGCACTGGAAGAGAGAATCTTTTCAAGGCGGAAATCGTATCGGTAAAGGGCACGAACATGGTCTATGCGCAAAATCCTTCTTTCGACGGTAGTATCCCGATGGCCATTGTTAGGCTATGTGAAAGTGGCTATCGAGACTATGGTATGTTGGGCTTACATGGCTGAGGTCCAGAACCGGAGGAGCGGGGACGCCCAGCTACCAAGCCAACAGCCAGCAACCAGCAGCCAACAGCTAACGATAGAGGCTTAGTCCTGTGCCGCAAGCCGACTGCAACCTAGGAGGCCTCGAGCAGTCTACCACGTATACATGAAACTGCATGGGCGAGCTTCCTTGGGCTGTGTACTCTTGTTAGTGAATTGCGCAAGGCTTGGGTCTCAGCCGCATCCCGAGTGCATGTTTTGGCCGCGATAAAAAGAAGTCCAATCGAGAATTTCTCACCATCCTTCGCCAGCTTTCCCAAGAAATAAACCGGCAGCGCCAAAGACACCCCCCACCCCCCCGATCGGTATTGTGTAACGCAATGGCCGATCCGATATCTATTACGGGGCTAGTTCTGTCGGTCGGCGGCGTCATCAAACTACTGGTGGGGCTCGCCACCGACGTCAAGGATGCGCCTGCCGACACTTTATACCACTATAATCAACTGACGACAGAGCTGTTTGCGCTAAAAGGGGCAATTGAACTGTTCGAGAGCCGACCACAGATATACCTGGACAGACCGCAGCAGTTCACAGAAATGCTGCGAACTGCTTCCGACGCCATCGAGCTGCTTCGAAATGAAATTGCAGCGCGTCCGTCGCAGAGAGAACGCTTTACTCAGCGATTGACCTGGCATTGGAAGAAGGCTGACCTAGCCAACCATGTGGCAAGAATTGAAAGAGTTAAGACGTGTCTATTGGTCGGAATGACGACAAATAATCTGTGAGTATTGGCGATGTACCGGGTCCAGAGAGATCACGCGTGATTCTGATGAGGTTGTGTAGCTCCAATAGCGAGGATATATTATTACATCTGCACAGGCTCAACCTCCAGATTGATGAAGATCGTGAGGCAAAGGTGTCTGAGCTCAACCGTATGATATTTGCACCTCTTTTGGTAGCTGTGCGACTTGTTGACGCTTCATAAGAGAAGAATTATAACACTATACTCCACCAGCTCGCGCCCATCCGACCCGAGCAAGCCCATACCAAAGCCTTGTCTGACCATCAGCCAGGGACGTCAGCTTGGTTCTTACAAGGACCGCTTCGCCAGTTCTTCAGCAATAACCAGTCCCATGGCGCCATTCTTTGGGTGAAAGGAAAATGCAAGTTGTCGAAGAGGGTGTCGAGCAATGCGACGAATTTGGTGCTGACAAGTCATATTATTAGCTGGATCTGGGAAAACGACACTTTTGTGAGTCCTGTCACAAGGTATCAAGTATTGTAGTTGCTAACGAACGGTGCTTTATTCCCAGTGGGCAGTTGACGGAGCACCTAAAACAGACCCAAACCAACTCTGCAGTACTCCATTTCTACTGCTCCTTCGACATGTCGGACTCCCATAAACCCGCAATTATTCTAGGCTCGCTCGTAGAACAGCTATCCAAGCAGGTCCCAGCGATCCGAGAAGAGCTAATGGCTGAGTCCCAGATCGCAGAGAGCAGAGATCAAAAAGTTGTCTTTACATCAACCAGACTCGAAGATATCTTGATTAAGAGCGCCTCTGAACTTGCCTCCGTCACAATCGTCATCGACGCAATTAACGAAGGAACAATGCAATTAGAAGTTGAGAAATCCCTATATCGCCTTGCGATGGAATGTCCAAATGTTCGGGTCATTGCTTCTAGTACCGACAACCACCACATGGATGCAGCAGAACACACTACCTTTGGTCCGAGAACAACAGCTCCGGCCATCTATCAAGTTGAGATGAATCCGGAAGCTGTTGATGGTGACATACGAGCCTACCTTGAGTCTAAACTTGCCACGGATGCGAAGCTCAGGATCTTCAGCAAGAACCTTAAACTAGATATCTGCAATGCTATCCTAAGCAGATCTCGAGGGATGTACGTATCGCAAGTATCGGACTATCACATTCTCTTCTGTGTCTGCCGGATGTATGTCCCCGGTAACGTCTAGCTCTAACCCGAATCTTGTAGGTTCCGATATGCGGAATGCCAGATCAGAAATCTTTCGGCGCAAAAGACGGGCCGAAATGTACGAAAGGCGCTCTTCGAGATACCGCCTAGTTTGAACGAAACCTATGAACGAGCTTTGAGCAATATTAAAGCACCTCAAGACAGAATCTTGATGAAGAAGATCTTGACCTGGTTATCATTCTCCCTGCGTCCCATGGAGCTATCTGAACTTGGGGATGCTGTGGTGGTGGAGGATGGTGATGATGATATAGATGACGATATCCGACTTCACGAACCAACGCTCCTCCTTGAGAATTCCAACGGATTGCTTGAGTACGATCCGGTTTCCCAGATGGTATCTCTCAGCCATTCCTCCGTCAAAACGTTTCTCACTTCTGATTGGATCAGAACCTCGTCAGTTTCCGACTTCGCTCTTAGCGAGTTCGCCTGCCATAAAACTATTATGCGGACTTGTCTCACCTATTTATCTTTCCCATCGCTAGTCGGCATGGCTGGTAATGTAGATGATGCTATGGACGCCTACCCTCTCCTGGACTATGCTGCGAATTACTGGCCGCACCACCTCCACGATCCTTCTTCCCACGATTGGCATATGATACGGTCGTTCTTTGAGACCCGCCGCTTGGATGAAGCTGGGAATTACGCGGTTTGGATTCGCATCCTTGCCGACCATATGCGTCTTCCCACCATAAAAGCAACCGAGCCGCTCTACTACGCTGCGTCGTTCGGCTTCACTGCGTTAATCGAAGCGATTCTATGCTTTGATGATTTTGTGGATATTGAGGCGCGCGGGGGTAGACGTCGCTCGACCCCGTTGCAAGCAGCCTGTTTTTACCGTAAAAAGGAGGCTGTAAGGATGCTGCTCGAGGCTGGTGCGGATCCACTATCTAGAGATGGGACTATGAGAGGGTTCTTCGGTCGCACCGCCGAAGATGGCTTGACCTCGCTCTGGTGGGCAAGGCTAAATGGCTGGGCGGATATTGTGGCGTTGATAGAACGGGATATAAAGGAGCCGGTTGGCTTCATTGAGAACAAGGAGGAATTTCCAGAGAGTCTTGCTATAAGCATTCAAATCAGCGGGCTTAGGAAGCAGTATATGGATAGCCATGCATAATCCTTCGATTGTTGAGGATGACGGTATGATAACCGGATCTCACAAGCTCATAACTAAAAGGTCTTCTTATAGAACATATTAAAGATAAAGAAGTCATGTTTACATTCTAACCCTATATTACTCGAGTGTAATCTTCTTCGTCTGCCTCTCTAAATACTTCCATGCTTGGAGCGCAATTGTCGCTAGACCAACCCGTTCCGCGTGCTTTACATTCCACGAAATAATCATTAAATGCCCGACGCGGCAATTTGAGGGCGAGCAGAAGAACTTTAGATTCCTCCCGTCAGGGAACCCTCCTGAATACGCCGGGTGGTTAAAATGAGGGCATATGGATGTTGATAGCAGCACAAATTCGCACTTCCCAAGTGTAGCAGTACTCTTCCGATGCCACATGGTCCCGCAAGGAATGTAAGGCTGAGATATATAGAATGAGTCGGGGCCGTTTATTTCCTTCTGTCCCTCTTCGGAAAAGATTTGCCTGTTGACACATAAATCTTCCAGCGGGCTTGTTTGGCTGGAGGGCTATAGTTTTGACAAGGTAAGAGCCGATCCTTGTACTACTTCGTCCGTGAACTGGAGTATATCATGGCCTTGATACGTCAAATTTCTACTACTTTCCATGTGATCTTTCTCACCATGGATAGGTAGGTAAGCCGTGATCGTGCGGACTGGTGTCTCGAACCAGGTCCCAAGATCTCGTAGCTCGCGCTGACCAGTTCCATCTCCGGGCTGGGAGCTGAAATTTTGGCATTCCTCGCGATAGATGAGCCTCAATAGAGTGGACCTTCGTCATAGTTCAGATGTCCTCGCCAACCAGCCCAAGACCAGCTAGGAAGGCCTGGATTTCTGTGTAGCTCATTGCCAAAGATCGAGTTGCGAAATTTAAGGGGTCTCTGGTAGTGACCCGGAGTGAACAGTAGTGAAGCAGGGGCTCAGGAAATCCAACTGTAATTCTCCAGTCCTTTCCGTTCACAAGCGCAGAGAGAATACCCGAAAACGCATTAAGCCTATCGTTTTCAAAGCCAAGCTTTCGACGCATATAAACATCGACGAGGGCAAAATAAGAGGGCAAGACTGCCTGCAGCAAACTCCACCCATCTGGAGCGCCAGCAAAAGGGTCATCTTCGAGTCCCTTTGGCAGCTTTGGGCGAACATCTTAAGATGGCCATTCGTGACATAGTGATCTAAATCAAGGATTTCCAGTGCTCAATCCTAGACTTAGTCTTAGATCTCAGTGAAATTCCGACAAATATAAAGGCCTTCGATCATTGTCTAGGGCTGCTTCAGCTGCGGGGACTACTCGTAATACATAGTATTAATATCGGTATAGCATATGATGTCCTAGCGAATAGACTCGCTATAATGATTTGATAAGCAGGTACGAGGTGTAAGCAAAGCTTCTTGTGCCACACATGAGTCGTTTAGGGCAACAGCAAATAGCTACCTAGGTGTATCTACCTCCCAAAGTGAACGGTTCCGTTTCACGTGGAATGCTATATGATATCAACGAGGATAGAGACTTTGTCGAAGCATATTCTAACCTATCGCATGAGAATTCGGACTGTGAGGAAAGACGGGCGACTTATTAGAAGACAAGGAAGCTGATGGAAGACATCGAAGCCCATCATGTATTACTACTCAAGACCGGCTAGCGGTACATGCTCCGTCTTGTTAGGAATCCATTCTCCTTTTTCGGATTCAATTCGCATGAAAGATCCCTCTAACTGGACAATACATTATGCGATGATCGCGCTGCGAGTACGGATATTAGAGCAACGGCCGGTACAACATTAAGTAACTATGGAGTTATAGATGAAACTAGATTTGGACGGACAGTACTGTACGGAGTCGAATTTCCACTTCCATTAACAATCGCTCCACTTACCCCAAACTCCCCATGAGATCCACTAGGAGTGATCGAGGGGCTTTTGGAGAAATGGAATCGCTCTTATTGGCCCGTCGGCATCAGTGGGGGTGGGGCCTTGGGATCACTTTTTCCTATTGGGCTTTGGAGTGAAAGGACTCCATTTGGTTCCATCCACTTTCCGACAAACCCCAACTTCCGCCGGCTAGTGCGCTAGGTGCCGGTTCCGTGGCCTCCCCCTAGCCTGGGGTGCAGAGGCGACGTCTGCTGCATGAGATGTATGGATTGTAGAGATCCACCCACCATACATATGTCAAGTAGCTGGTTTTTCATCTACATCTCAGCGTTCAGTCTGGCATTCGGCGCTCCTGGTGTTGAGGTAACTCGAGTGCTTAGAAGAGCGGGTTAATTACAGAACCTACACATATGATCCCTTTCTTAAACTGAAACATGGCTCTTCTCTCCATTCCCACATTGGCCCTTATTGCCTTGGGTCTCATTGCTGCTCGCTTGATCATAAGCGGCGTTCGCTCTCCGCTCTCCCACGTTCCCGGCCCGTGGTATTCCCGCTTTACACACCGGGTCCTCTGGGCTCAAACCATCGCAGGGCGACGCATTCACTACGTCGACTATCTGCACCGCTTATACGGTCCTGTGGTCCGGATTGCTCCGGACGAGGTAGATGTCAGCGATGTTGATGCCTTCGCCAAGATCCACAGAACCGGCGCGGGGTATCTGAAAGGTCCGTGGTATGATGGCATCATCCCCGGTCGTGAGCCCGGCATCTTCGTGATGCGAGATCCCCGTCAGCATGCCGCAAGGAGGAGGCTTTTTGCCCAGGCCTTTAGCAACTCGGCTCTCCAGCGGAATTGGGAATCTGAGATCCGCAGCAAAGCCGAAAAGGCCGTGTCCAGGATCAAGGTAGATGCTGTCGCTGGCGATGCCGATGTACTGAAATGGTGGACATTGATGGCGACCGACGTTATTGCACATCTCTCATTCGGGGAGTCGTTCGGAATGTTGGATCTAGGCAAGGTATCGATACCCACCGCACCACCTTTTGCTAGTGCCTTCAGACGGCTGACCTCATCTCCAAAATAGCAAACGCCTTATATCGATGCGGTACAGTCAGCCTTGCTTGTTGGTGTTTTGAGAAACGAGCTCCCACTTGTCTACTCCATCGCACGTTGGCTCCCGTTTCGGAGCATACAGAGCCTAGTCACTGCCGACGACGTCGTGTATCAGTACGGAGGCAAAGCGGTGCAGAATATGCGGGCCCAGAGTGCTAACCACCAAAACCTGTTCGGGCAAATGGTAGCCGAAGGCGACAGCCAAGAGAAAACTACCGTCACAGACGACATGATCCGATCGGAAGCTGGAAATCTGATCGTGGCCGGATCCGACACGACGGCTGTCACGTTAACCTACCTCGTCTGGGCTGTACTCAAGGATCCAGAGCTTCATGCTCAGTTAGCGGAGGAAGTTGCCAAGCTGAGTCCAGCTCTCGAATCTGAAGAGTTACAGAATGCACCACTGCTGAACAGTGTCATCCACGAGACTCTCCGACTCTACGGCGCCGCGCCGGGTTCGCTGCCACGAGTTGTACCCGGAGATGGAGCAGATCTGGGCGGCCATTTCCTTCCCGGCGGCACAGTTGTCAGCACACAGGCTTTCACTCTTCACCGGGATCCAGACATCTTTCCTGACCCTCTTAGGTAAGTCGCCCGCACGGCTACCGCCGTCCGGAGCATCTTGACTGACATTGCCGCAGGTTCGATGGTTACCGATTCTTCAATAAGGCTGCCATGAGTCCGACGCAGAAGATAGCCTTTTCTCCTTTTGGTGCCGGATCTCGTATTTGTTTAGGCATACATCTGGCATGGATGGAGCTCCGAATCGCGACGGCCTTGTTCTTCAGAGAATGCCGCGGTGCGATAATAAGTCCATCAATGACAGATGCCATGATGGAGCTAGACAACCGGTTCCTTATCTCTCCCAAAGGGCACTCCTGCAAGATTACTCTACGAGATCCCCCTTGTACTGCGAGCTGATCGACTAGGATGTAGGGAAGTTTGGGTGAAAAAAATGACTATATTACCTGAAATTATGCACAGCCAAAAGAGAGTTCTGAGTTTCTCCCAGAATCCTGCCAGACCAGGGCTTCTCAGCTTTGTCCCCTTACGCCATCCCGAGTTGCATTTCCAAGATGATTGCCTCCTTAGTGCGCCTATGTTCGCCGATAGTGCCTTCCCTTCCTGCCTGTTATCTCCCATTGTGATGACGTGTTGAGTATATTTGTGAAGCAATGAACGGGATCCGGCCTTTCTGATTTCCGTCGATCGCAAAAGCTGCCCACTAGGGGGATTATCTCAGACAGCTCAACAACCGAATCGCCCTTCACCCGACCCTTAGGCCAAATCCTGGGCAGCCAACAGGGTATGCTTCTGCGCCATCTATATTTGACCCCTGAAAGATCAGTGGCAGTCCGCACGATATCCGTCTAGTGCACAGCACGACGCAAAAGGGCGCATTTTTCCTTTAAGCAATCTGACCGGGCAGTCTTCGCCCCTTCCGAATCTTCTCGCAATGTCGAAACAGCACCCTTGGGTGGCGCCAACTGCGTTTTTGCCGCCGATCATGCATTTACAAGCCTCCGCTGCGGAAAAGAATGCGATGAAAAAGAAGAGAATGATGTTGACCTTCATCTTGGTGTTTCGAAATGTGGTGATGCTTCCCACTATGGGTGGCGTGAATTGCAGTAGAAGATTTCGTCTGGTCAAGTCGGGCTGATTAATGGGACGATTCCCAGTCGGTCATTTGGTATTTCCTTGTCCTAGATATTCCCACCCTGGCATGCAGTCAAACCCGCTCGAAGTGGAAAGAAAGGGAAAAAAAGATGATGGAGCGTTCTCCGGCCTCGTACAGAACAGCCTCGTACAGAGATTAGTAGCTCTCCCACAACCCCGCGCCAGACCGAATCTGGCTTGGAGCCCCTATTTGCTGGGCACACGCAACCTGCTAGCTGGGCTAATAGTTTGGCGCGAAGGGAGATTAGGAGAAAAGAGAGTAGCTGCCAGAACGCCATTGAAGTTCTGGCCCGAGTGGCCTAACTGCCCTAGGTATGGTAGGTGGCCTCTTAGCCAAGTCGCCCGGTGGAGCACTCTCGCGAAGATGAAAGGATAACTGACAGTCCTGAGTCAATCGCCCCCTTTTTTCTTGAACCTAATGGCTTGTTATTTGTTAGCGCGCTTGGGGTTGGCACGACACGTATCGCGGTGCCCGTGTCTCAGGGTTAGCGGCTCCCCTGCTGCCGAGGTCATCCTTAAGTGTGTCAGGGGTCGTCATCCGAAACTCTTCCATGATACACGTCGCATCTTGTACAGGAGAACCACCCATCTAGCAGCTTATTAGAAGCTGAACTGGGAGAGTCACTCAATCGTATCTGTTTCTACTAGCGTTTGTTTGTTCCTTTTTCCTTCCCGACTACCCCGGTTTGAGCCTCGATTGCTCGCATGGTAGTTCGTCCCAGGAAGTCCATCCGAATATCGTAACGCACATCTTATTTCCCCACGGCCGGGAGCAGGGTGCTAGAAAATTTGGGGATTTTCCGGGGTACTGTATTCTATCTCTCGGCACTGGAGTTGGCCGCCTTTTGAGACCAAGTGGCCATACTTGGCGTAGTTAGAAGTCGGTGTCAATGGAAACTTCCATATTATCTAATGCAGCACGTACTACTCTTCGGATTTCAGTGTCGCCCAGACCGAAATTCCATGTACGAGACTGTTGTGAACATTACCGCGATAACGGCACGTGTCCGCCGCAATGAAAGGTACGCGTTTCGGAAGATACTGATCCCGGCAGGTGCGAGAAGGGATTCGACAAAATTCATGATGGTGAGTATCTGGATAGCAGCATGGCCATCGAGTAACACTGAGGGTCGACTATAAGGATAAAGGTAGGGCGGGCAGTAGAAAGACTAGCAGTGCATGCCTATTGGTGGATATCATGGTATTGACAATTGATATGATAGTGCCAGGTGTGGCATATTTCGTCCAAATAATTAAACAGCACATCCTTGATTGGAGTGGCATTAATTTGATATATCTCCTGGGTTGATATACTTCATACATGACTTTCCAATAACAAATGGCGTAAGATACAACCTCCCTCCAGCACATCACCTCTTCACCATCCCATGGCCGGTCAACCACGGCCAATGCTTAATCGTTCTCCTAGGAGACGGGAGTACACTTCAGTCGGTGGTGGTAAGCCCGCGCTTTTGTTCTCTCCGTGTGTTATGTCGCCGCCACATAGGATTAAGGAGGTATACAGCTACTCCCAAGATACAAACAGCTCCAAAAATGGCGGTCAGGACACCGAAAGCCCACACAGTGCCACCCCGCTCGACCAGAGGGGTGAAGCCATACGTAGCACCGAAGGAGATAATGTTCTTGGTGCCCACTACCATCACAAGGGCCGGTCCCGGGTGCTTGGGACTGGCCTCGGCCGCAAACGTAGTGCTAACAATAAGGACACCGGTAAAAGTAACCTGGAATAGAGTCCAGCTCATGACGGTAGCCCACGAGTTGGGAAAGTTACCGGCAGAGGCGAACCCATACAACAGCAGCATGGCGACCCCCAAAAATGCAAGAGGGATGAGGACAAGAAGGCGGTGTTCGGGCCGGTGGAGTCCGCTGTTGCGGCGGGCCATCCATATGACAAAGGGATCACCTAGGAAGGTGCAGTACGCAGTGCCTAGGATACCCCCGACAACGCCGCCGAGGTTGATTAGGCCGATATCCTGGGCCTGCCATCCATAGCCCTGCAGCACTTGGTCGTAGGTGAGCGACATGTCGATGGAGCAAGCCAGAGTTATTGACGTGAGCAGAATCACCCAGAGGATTGCGGGAGACGTCACACTCTCGATCATGTAGACCCAAGACATAACGATCATACTCCAAGGCTTAGCATGCGGCTCAGACCAGGGGCGCAGCTTCTCCAGGTACGGCTTGCGTTCGGTGGCTATGACGACTTCCTCGACCTGCATTCGGTCGAGAAACTCCTGCGCCTGGTCGTCGGGAACGATATGGGTTACACCAAAGTCATCGGTAATCACGACTTGGCCGTCCAAGCTGGCAGCAGGACGACTGAACCGCGTCTCGAAGCCGCCAAGGATGGTAAAGATGAGCCCCACGGCGATGGTACCAACGAATACATAATAATACGATCGCCAGCCCAAGGCAGCAGCCTCGTAGCTGCTTGCGAGGTTGAGAAGGCTGCTGATAATGTTTTGGGACATCCAGTACAGGCCGAAAATGCGGCCGCGCTCGTGTAGGAAGGTAACCTCGGTAAGCATTAGGGGGAGGAGCGATTCGGAAGCACCGGTCGAGAGGCCCTGGAAAATACGGGCGATCAAATGGCCTTCGTAGCTATCCTGGGTCGCGGCACCGATGGTGGATGCTAATAGCGCAACTACAGCGCATAGAAAGACGGGTCGACGCCCGAAAGCCAGGGACAAGGGAAGGATGAGCCAGTTGCCTACAAGTCGATCAGTGAATGTCCGGATCTAGCCATAGCCAGAGATTGGAGCAGACGTACCCAAACCGATACATAGAGATGGCACGGTAAGCAGAAGCACTACCTGGTCGGACGTGTATCCCTGTGGGATATAGATCTGGAAGAAGACACCCAGGATGGCTCCCAAGCCTCCGGCTAGGGCAAGGCCCATGATTGCTATGACGACCTGTGGTTAGCACTTGAGGCGCGGAATAGTGAGTCGTCTGGGGAGATGGAGACATCCATCTCGTCCACGCGATGGCGTATCCAGGGTGGCAGAGCATGTTTGAACTTACAATACCAGCAGCAGCATCCGATCACGACCCATTTCTCCCAGGTGCGGAAGTTCAGAGGATCGTTGGGGTCGGCGGAGGGAACCGGTAGCCTGCGGACATTGCCATGCTTGTCGACCAACAGCGCGTCGCCTTCGGCATGGCTTTTCTTGCCCTCAGCAAGAGGCAGGCCCTTGACGGGGGCGTCTTCTAGCTCGGCCGCGGCCGGCACCTTTGCATCGGAGCTAGAGGTCATGTCGGACGTGTGTGTTTCTAAGGGGGGAACGCAGCAAGCAGCAGGGCTAGCGAGCAGATAACCCTGGTATGCTCGATCGAAAGAGTGCGATGGACCTGCACGACATCGAGGCGGGGAGCAATCGTGTTTTTAAACGGACGCGCCTTGAAGGGTCTGTTGTCCCATCGCTGTCGGTTCGGATCAGCTTTCTGGGCTCGTAGCCGGGGCCAGCTGGGCGTTCGGGGCGGATGGCTGGGGTACTGCGGGGAGTTGGGATTAGCTTTCGGCCTAGGGCCACGGATGCGCTTGGCCGGGGTTCCCAACCCTCTGGGTCGCCCGAACCGAGACAGGTACTTACTGTACATGTGACCAGAAACCCTAGGAGCTATAGAGACTCGAGGTACGCAAATATTGAACCGCATGCTTAGCCCACTCTACTGTATACAGATGCTCCAACGGTATCAATTGGAGTATATATGTACTAGAGCCCTGTGTTTGGGTGATATGTGCCACTGTTGATTCCCGCGGCTAGCCCTTTGACGGGGACTGCTAGATCCCAGGGCCTGAAGAGGGCGCGACACTCCTTGGCCATTGCCGTGTCACCGCGGCCGGCCGGCTCATTCCTAAGGAATCACCGCCGAAGATTTACTCCAAATTCTAGTCATGAAATTTCTTGCCTTCCGCTCTTGCCTATCACTAAGCCTTTGAGGTGTCTTTCTTTCTCGTTTTATGTCGTTATTTTTTGACGAGGCGTCTCACCCTGGCGCCCCGACCCGAAAGATTTGGTGGCGGCCACAGTCCCCGCGCTGGCCGGCTCGGTTCGGATGAGCCCCACTCCTTTCCAGATGCTCGACGCTCCACGCGATACAAAAGACGCCCATATTGCCTCGGGTCGACCTAATAGGGCACATAGCAAACCGGTTTATGAGGGCGGAGGCGCAAACTAGTTGCCTACACAGAGGTTTTTATTCGAAGCCCCACCATGGCGTCTTGCCCCTTCAACAGCCCGCACAGGCTGTTCGAAGATCTCGCGGCCATCCGGAGCGCCGCTTCGGATCCCGAAACAGAAGCCGGCTCGCGCTGTCCCTTTGACAAAACGCTTAACGGTTTCGTCGTTACTCGCTACGATGATATCGTGCACGTACTGGACCAGCCCGAGCTCTTCTCCTCCCGCCCTACCGTCCCGGATTTCCCGCCGCCGGTAGCACCCTTGTTCGCCGGCCGGGTTCCGTCTAAGGGAACGCTGCTTGGATGGGACAACCCAGACCACGATCGGCTCCGCCGAAGCGTATCCTCCTTCTTCGTCCCGCGCCGCCTCGCTCAGTTTGAACCACTGATGCGTGCCAAGGCGCACGAGCTAATTGATGGATTTATCGCCAGTGGCTCCGTCGACGTCAAGTCAGCTTTCGCGCTACCCCTGCCCTTGCAGATGGTGGTCACCATTGCCGGGCTCGATCCCGACCGATGGGAGTGGATCGGCCGAGGACTGGCACTCTTTGGCGGCATCACGGAGGCCGGCAACGCTAGCATACAGGAAAAGGTCCAAAACGTGCTAGACCTGCACGACTATGTGGCAACTGTCATCCAGGAACGCAAGACGGACCGCCGGAATGACTTGATTAGCCATATATGGAACGAAAGGGACGCCGGTGTGGTGGAGATGACCGACTTTGAGCATCTTGCTATGATCCCGGGGCTATTGTTGGCTGGTCATGAGACGACCACCAATGTTCTGTCCATGGCTCTGGCACATCTCCTACATCGCGGCCTCTGGGAGACCGTGACAAGGGACGAACAGTCCATCACTGCGGCGATCGAGGAGTTGCTCCGATACGAGTCTGCAATCACCGGTATGCCCCGAGAAGTGACCCAAAAGACCGAGATCAGTGGTCAGACTTTTGAAGCGGGCGATCGGCTCTTCGTTGCCTACAACTCCGGGAGCCGGGACCCAACTTACTTCTCGGACCCCGCAACACTAGACATCGACCGAAAGCCCAAGACCCAGCATCTCGGCTTCGGCCGGGGGATTCATGCCTGCCTCGGCGCACCTTTCGCCCGCCTGCTACTCCGGACCGAGTTCGCCGTGATTCGGGAAAGGATCCCGAACCTAAGACTGGTGACCAAGTACGAAGAGGTCCCATACGGCCGCGTGCACGAAGCACGAGGAGTTCGCGAAGTACAGATCGCGTGGGATCCGCCGGCAGTTGTCCCGGCCGCAGTGAGTGGGCCGAGGCGGGATGTCGTTGCTGCTACAAAACCGAGCCGGAGTTCGGAAATTCAGGCAAGGGTGCAAAGTGTCTCGCCCATTGCCGATGGTATCCTGCAATTCTCCTTCTCAGCCTCTCCGGGGCGGTCATTGCCTAGCTGGACACCAGGTGCACATATCGATATTCCCGTTGGCAACCTTGGGTATCGCCAATACTCGCTGTGCTCAAGTCAGAACGAACCTGATGTGTGGCAAATTGCCGTCCTCAAAGAAGAGCACGGGCTGGGAGGTTCGAAGTTCCTTCATGAGACCGTGTCGGTAGGCAAGCAATTGGCCATCCGTGGGCCGAGAAATCACTTCGCATTTTCGCCTGCAAGACATCATGTTTTCATTGCCGGGGGCATAGGCATTACTCCGATCAGGCCGATGCTCGAGGCTGCCAAACAGTGCGGCTCCCACTACCGTCTCGTGTACCTAGGCAAATCTCGGTCCACAATGGCGTACTGGGACGAGCTTGCTCGCGACCATCCCACCACGATCTGGGCTAAAGACGAACAAGGGGCCCGGTTTGACCTTCATACCGTCTTGTCGCACAGTGTCTGCGCTGAGACAGACGACATGAAAGTTTATTGTTGCGGACCTGAGTCTCTCGTCACGGCCCTAGAGGAGCATTGCGCAGCGGCCGGCCTTCCCACCGGCGCATTACGGGTGGAGCGTTTTGCCAGTACGACAAGGGGTGGAGATCGCCCAAAGACGGCTTTCGACGTTCTGCTAGAGCGTAGTGGTCGACGCCTGCATGTCCCCAAGGATCGGTCCGTGTTGGAAGTGTTGCGGGATAACGGCGTCGACATCATGTCAACATGCTCTAAGGGGGTCTGTGGGACGTGTGAGGTTGGCGTCGTGGATTGCCAACCTGACCATCGGGATGCCGTTCTAAGCGACCTCGAGAAGGCTGAAAACCAGACAATGATGACGTGCGTTTCCCGATGTCTAGGCCGCGAGCTTGTACTTGACTTATGGTAGAGATGTCTGTAATACTATCTTACTTTATTGCCTAATTATCCGAGTTGTCGCTCAGCAATGATTCAATTTCACGCTTCGGATGCCTCACTAAACTCCATACATAATGCGTGTTCGGTTTGGCTTACCGTCCATCGCCAGTTGAGTAGAGCAGGCCATCGCAACCGCCGAACAGTCCGATAGAGGCCCCACACTTGCGATTTCGTATCATTTACTTGCCCATTTCCCTTTCTTTGCTAGCGCAACAAATAGCGTAGACTAGCAAGGCTTGCATAAAGTTGCACTACAGTGTGAACGTAGCAAAAGTTCCTCACAACCCGCCGCCTTGGCGCAGAGTGACTGCTGACTGGCCCAAAACTTGGAAGATACCCCTTCCCAATTGCTGCCCGCAATCTCTACTTTCGAAAGTTGCCCACTGTCGCGATTTCTCCTCTGAAACCTTCCCAGACTCCGCCTCCGACTCGGGTCGACCTGTGCCAACAGCAGAAATTTGGGAAACCTTCCACGATGCCTTCTAGTTCTTCCGATTTCGCCTGCAATTCGCTTTGCCTGCGGGGAATGGGTGAACAGGTACGCTGCCTCTTAGCCGCCCTCTGTTCATCTTATCGGCTGCCTCGAGGCTGATTAGCTTTGCTATGTACAGATCAGAAGTCGCAGGTTGCTGTACAATCTATGCCTTGTGAATAAGCTTTTCGGGGCAGAGTTCTCGCCTCTCTTATACCGCAAAATTACTGCGAAGACGAACCATCAAGTGGCTAGCCTCCTCACAAGTCCCTATCTTATCCATGCTATCGCTTTCACGGGTCTCGGGCAGTTAGAACCGCCTATAGACGATGAAGATGATGACGTTATCCAAGAATTACTTGCCAATCTCCCCAGGCTCGAAAAGTTCTCGTGAGTCTTCCGACAGTTCAGCTACGGCCAATCACACTCCCTACCGTCTACTAATGAGCAGCGGTACGAGGTAGATGGAAGGCACCTTTGACACAAGCCGTAATCGATGCATTGCATACTTCACAGCACAAGCTCAAATCTCTCTGTATCGAGTACCCAGAGGGCATGGAACAAGATATCATGGGCTTGATATCCGCGCAAGAGGAGGAATATCGCGACGCCGACGATGAGGAGGAGGAGGCACGGAAGTTGTATCTAAAACAGGACGTCTCGAATTTCTCAAATCTCGAAGAGCTCACCATCACTAACATATACGGAGACCTCAATATCTGGAGACGCCAGCTCGTACATCTTCTCAAGAGCTCGCCCAACCTTCGCCATCTTCATCTTGGCCTGTCCTATAATGTCGTGGAGCGACACTGTCATGATGGGCTCCACGAGCTGTTCACAGATTTCTTCGACGAAATATGTAACGACTTCACCCAGTCCGGCTGCTCGCCATTGAAGCTGCGGTCTCTCGGCTGCGGGACTTGCTTTCTCCCACAGAGCGTCACCGCGCTGCACAAGCTCACAGAGATGGAATACTTAGAGGAACTCTATATCCGGAATGAAAATATCTCAACACACACTGACTGGTTCTTCATCTATGATGATGACGGTACCAGTTTCATTCCTTTCGACAGCATTCTCTCTCGTGCCTGCCCACGCCTTCGCCGGTTTTCAGCCCACCAACTTGCCAAGGACGTTGTTGATGCACTGGCTAGTGACCAGGCATTACCCATTCTTCCACAGCTTGCAGTTTTTATCGAGTCCCAGGACATATGGGATGAGGAGATGGCGCTGCTGTTGCAAGCTGACCTCGATCACCCAGCGCTACCTCTAAAGCTAAGGATGATGGACCTCGACCTCGACCGGGGCCAAAGGGGAGAGCCGTCCGCAGAACAAATCCTCGACAACTTGGTCGCTACTAACGCAGAAACTCTGCAAGGATTAGCTGTCCACTTGACCGGAACGCCCGGCAACTTTGAAGACCTCGATGCACTGCAGAAAGCGCTTCGCCAACTCCCCCATTTAACACAATTCATGATTGTGTATAAATCGCATTTTGGTGGGTTTGAAGAGGACGAATGTCTCCGCACAGCGGAGAAGATTGCAAACGCGGTGCCTCAGCTGCGCTACATCAGTGTCTATGGTCATTACTGGGCCATCTGGCACGTGAGCGACGGTGAGACGAGTGCAAGCTTAGAAAGGCTAGAAGAGCCCAGCGAGCGAGAGCATGTTGAGCTTTTCGTGCACGACACTTTCACGCCCTGAAATTCATACTTTCGTATCGCAGTCCGTGCATGCAGGTAATGAAATACACTTGACTTATTGCAATAGTCTTACTTAGTGTGGTACGTGGACTGGAACAAAGAATGAGGTAGCTTAATTGACCACATAGACTTCTCATTACACTCGAAGCGCTGCTCGCTATCATCTACTTTGGTAATCGATAATCAAGGCATGTTGTATTGGCTATATCAAGCGCTCTTGATTTACATCAAACGCCTTTCAAAACAGACCTTATGTTTCCGATCACATAGCTGCACTCAGCGTGTCGCCTTAGCCATGAGTCATCGCAAAACCTGGTTTCTAGCCCTTTAGAAAGTCCCAAGTTGCTGCTGCTTGGACCTTCGTCACGTGCAAGAACTCTTTAATCGATGCGTATTCGTCCACTGAAGCCACTATAAGACATAAACATATTAGGTACAGTCTGATGTTTCGCCAAGCTTTATCTCAATCTAAGGCACAGGGAGCGTTTGGCGACAGAGAACTTACTCTTGTAAGGACTGCACCCATATGTGTATGCAGGTACTCCTGCATAACGGTAGTGTTTGCAGTCAGTAGCGCCCATGGAGGGAATAGGGATGGGCTGTTTGGCATCTGGTGCCAAATCCTTGGCGTTCTCGACAAGGAGGCTGACGATTGAATGGCTAATGCTGGAGAAGCTGTAAGGGTTACTTGCTGCCTGCTGGACCTCTAACTCGATTGTGGCACCCTGATCCTTGTAGCTTGTAGCAATAGGCTCCATCACCGCAAGCACCTGCTCCTTGGTCAACCCAACGGGAAGTCGGATATCCGCCTCGAATACGCAGGTGGACGGAATCATGTTGACCTGTAAGCGAGTTAAATTTCCGATATACCACTAGCCTAGTGGACGAAGACGAGGACGAGAAGGAGAACCGCCATACTTTAAGGCCACCTTTAATAGTTCCAATGTTGACTGTAGGGCGATCGATGATGTCTGCAGTACCGGCACCCATAGTCTCATCTATCACCCTCCGGACTTCAGGCTTGGCAAGGTGGGCTGCCATCTCCGCGGGGAGGTCAACGGGAATTGCCTCGACGTCCCGTACGACATCCGTGATAAATGCTGAGGCCGTCCGGATGGCGCCCTTGCTCAAGTTGGTATATGCCCCATGCGCATCCCTTGTCTTGACAGTCACAGTCATCCTGAGCGTGCCCTTCTCCGCGAATCGGATCGTCCCGCAACCGCCCGGCTCCGTGTTCATCATCAAGTCACCGCCCCATCTAGCCCGATCTTGCTGGATGAGATATTTGGTGCCCCACTTACCCCCCGTCTCCTCGTCAGATACAGCGCACAGAGCTACGCTACCGGAGAGCAGGTCTCTTCTCTCGTACAGATAGGCGTAGGCGACGACTAGCGACGCAGTTCCGGATTTCATATCGACAACGCCGCGACCGTGGATCTGATCGCCAACGATTTCCCCTGACCACGGGTCTCGGCTCCAGCCGGCTCCGTCGCCGACAGGAAAAACGTCAATGTGTCCGTTCATTACAACGCGTGGCCCCGAACCTTTGCCCCCTTGGAACTCGGACACTACATTCGGCTGGCCCGGCTGTGGTTCGATTATCTCATAAGGGATGCCCTTACTCGTCAGGTAATCGGTGAGTACAGTCGCCGCGATGGTGGTGTCACCCGGTGGATTTGGGCATGCCGCCCGAACAAAAGCTTGCAGCAGGTCAATCTGACTCTGCTTATCGGCATCGAGGGCCTTCAGCAGGAGTGTTTTCGGATCCATGGGGAGAGAGGTGCGGTGTTGACTGAATATGAATTTTCGCGGGCAGATGGTCTATTTGACTCTGGGAGAATCAATGACTGGAACCGGCAGAAGAAACTTGCGGTTGTTTAGCCCAGAGGTCATCTATTATATACGCATGTCCCAGGAGTTCGATATTCTTGTCTTGCGGGGCCAGGTGCGCTCTTCTCCGTACCCCACTTACTATTTCCGTGATGCTGTTGTCATTGGTCCGGCGAGATATACAGAATGCGCGCTTCTCCGCTGAGGTCGATTTTGAAGTCCAGACGTTCGTATAAGCTGTTTTGTTTCAATATGGCCGTGACTATCCTGGTTAAACTCGGCCCATATAATTGGGGCCCTGTCTCTTCGACCACCTCCACCAGCATTGTTATGGTAACTCCATTAGGCAGCCATGCCTCTCCGTACGAGCTCTCTCGCGAGCCGTGAAAGGAGCTCTTCGAAGACATCTAACAAGCCCCGCATCCCGGGCCATCTCTCTGCACACCAGTGGAGCAGCCATGAAGAGAGCCTGGACATGTCCAGGAACGATGCATAGTCAATTACATTACGGGGCTCGACTTCCTCGCCCGAATCGCCGCCCTCGTACCAATGGCGGAAACGCCACACCGTCCGTACCCGTCCATCCAACGCTAGCAATATGTGCCCGACGAGCGTACTCGTTGCCATCCAGATGTAGTGTGCCGAGATCAATGTAAGAGGATAAGAGCCAAGGACAGAGCCGTGTGGTGCCTTGAGCAAACGCTCGTACGCGCGGAGCAGTGCGCAAGCGGCTTCATAGCTGTCGGCTACGATAACGAAATCGCAAGGCTCAGCCCGCTCAGTCGAGCTTACCCGTGTTGCGAGTAATGCCCGCAGCAATAGCGGCTGGAAGAGGAAGCAGATAGTCTGGTTATACCCTTGAACGCAGGTCAACGTGGCGTATCCAGCAAAATTGTCGGGCACGGGAACCTCGGCACGCCATTCGGATATAGCGGCATACTGTTCACGCAGCCACGGCATTGAGTATGCAAGGTCTGGTGTTACCGCCGGCATGTACACGGTACGGAATATCTCAGACCGCAGATACACCAAGCGGTAGTGATGAGCAAAGGCAGCTGCCTGCACGGTGGTGTCTCCACTGACTGAGTAACCATCACTGTCTGGCGTCGTGTATGCCGGTAGTGCATTTGGGTACTCAGTTGTGATGATGGTCTCCGGCAGGTCGGATCCCCGTCCGAAGAGCTGGCCCGTTATGCGCTCCAAGGCATACAAAGCCCAGAAAGTAGATCTTCGAAGCATCTGGCGCCGGAGCATGTCTTCGTCTATAGCGGGCAAGGGCTGTTGGTAAACAGAGGCCGGGGAGGTGGAATGGTCCACAAGATCCTCCTCCTTGTGATAGCCTAGTTCGATCGCAAGTCGGCAGGCATAGTCGAGTAGCCTCCAAATTTCTCCCTTTCGCGGATAGAACAGGCAGAAGATTATCAGGAGCAAGAGTGCCTGCAGCGAAGCAGGAGATGCCTCAGAGGTGACCTCTTCAACGCAACCGAGTGCGTCGTCGTAGTAGGCGAGACTCTCGGCCGTCCTAGAGGGTCGATGCCGCGCCTCGGTGGCACAAGAAATGGCACACACGAGCGATATTCGAAAGAACCGATGAGCGTCATCTCTTCGAAGGTCCTTTGCTGAAAAGCCAGGCCGGTCTCTCAAAGCCAGGTAAGTCTGTAGATCGAGGGGAATCGTGGTCTCGTCGAGGAAGCGATACACAGCATTGCTTGTTCTCATGTACAATTCTATTAGGCTCTGCACATCTGTTACCGGAGCAGGTTCGATGCGGCGAAGGAAAACGTCTTGTTCTGGAGATTCTCGGAGTTCGCTGCGAGAAGCTGTCTCTACTTCGGGGACGAAGCCTTTCAGGTAGGCATGCTGAACGACCTGGGCCGAGAGGGCAAAAACTGAGCTGAAACCCCAGTATCGCAACTTGGTGGAATCAGAAGCTGCGGGTATGAGTACGTCAAAAGAGAAACTCGGTCCAGGAGGCCCGGGGGCGATAGCAATACTGCTGGGAACGGAGGCATTACCTCCGCCCAGGGACTCAAGTGCTGACTCTGTCTTCTTTGTTCTCTCATCTTGTAGGAGACGAAGGTGCTCTAGACGAGCTACTAGCGACTGTACGTGCCTGTGAAGGTTTCGGCTTCGGTTTAGCTATTCACAAGGGGCCAGAGGACAAGCAGCCTGATCGAATTCACTTACTCTCTTGAAACTTTCCTGTCAGAGCCGGGGTCGATGAACGTGCACTCCTCATCTGCTTTTTGGCACGTCCGGCATTGCGGTAGTAGGGTATCGCATTTCCGTCGCAGGCGTCGGCAGCGCTGGCAGGCTGGCAAACGAGCCCGAATGGCCTCGGGAACGCCTCTTGGGGCCACGGAGTCACGTAAACTGGCACGGACCACAGGGGATGAGTCTTCAATCCTTTCACTCATGATGATCGTGCTAGCATCTTAGCTAGGACGCGTCTTAGCTAGGACGCGGTGAACCGTGCGGTGCAAGAGTCACCGGTGACTGAGAAGGCCGTCGATGTCGTCAGTTGGGCCCACTTTCATAACCGTAGGGCAACGGATCCAAATGCCGAGATCCGCCGGGTGTGCGCGTATCTCCGTCTACTCTAGCTTCAACGCAGCAGCCGACCAACCGGTCAGTGGTAGGTACGATACAGCATCGGATTCTGCTGCTGCTGCTGCTGCCGGCCTGTTCAGATGCCATATACATGCGTGCGAGCTATCCTCTCATGCTCACGATGTAGGAAACGAAAGATCAAAGTGTGTTTTCCATCTTTGCCGTGAGCAATTGGCACCGCGCATCTCCACCCGACTCAATCGCTGACGATCTCGGCAGTGCGATAGAAAGATACCAACTTGCACGCCGTGCGTCAAGGCAGAGGTGGATTGTCTTGGCGTGTCATCAATTGAGGATGACATACCAAGAAGCCTCTTGCAGTCTCTGGAGTCCGAAATCGCCGAACTCGAGGCTGAGCTGGCAACTGGCGATGCACCAGACACCACGGAGACGGTGACAAATTCGGCGAGGGTGGTTCTGGGTAGCCCTATGGTACAATCGCCATTAGACGGCGAGCCGCAGGAATCGAATATCGACCAGCCATACCATTTACCTGCGGTGTCTGTAAGAGGAAGCGGGGATGAGGTCGCTCGGGCTGCTGTCCTCTCTAGCAGTTTTATGCAGGCTATGATATCAACGGTAATGCCTAGTGGCTCAGCATCGACCGATCTCCTCATCAAAGTGCGGCTTGGGATGACACCATCTTTGACCCAGCTTAGGCAGAGCAGCAGTGTCAACGCCGCCAAGTCTAACCAGGGCAGCAGCGGGCTGGGGGCGAATGCCTTACGCAGCATCCCGCCCGACATCGCTAGAGCGCTCGTCCGCAAGTACACCACCTCGTTACACCCACACTACCCCTTTTTGAGCCCTACATCGCTGTGGGAACACTTTAGCCTTGTTTCCGGTGTTATCGGCTGGTCTGGTAGAACACGGTTGGCCGACGAGACACCGACACCGTGTGCGATCCCACCGTCTCACGACTTCCTCATCGTCTATCTCGTGCTCGCCATCTCTGTTACCCTCGGGATCGCTGATGCATCACAAGAAGGGCGATGCATGTCCCTCTCAGCCTCGCTGTTTACGGAAGGGATAGAGCATTTTTGCAGCCTAAGTTCGTGTACTTCCGACCTGACCTGGCTGCAAGCCATTCTGTTGATGCTGCTGTATGCCACTATTCTTCCTCGGTCGGCGAACGTCTGGGTACTGTCCGGCGCTGCCATGAGAGCGTGCGTGGAGTTTGGGTTACATAGAGAAAGGCCGTACTATATAGAGGAGAGCGGAGGCACACAGGCAAAGGAGGCGCGTCGGATGCTGTTTTGGTCGGCCTATTGCATGGATCGCAACATTTGCTCTGCTCTTCAGCGCCCTTTATCGACGCCAGACGCGGCCATCAACCTCGAGCTGCCTCGACAAGGGGCAGGCGCCGTTTTTCTCTTTTCGATTCAGTACCATCAACTGCTCTCCGAGATCACTCAAATGCACTTCCAAGACCACAAACTTCCCGACGGGGTGACCTGGGAGCTGTGGCTAGCTTCCCTTGAACATCGACTCCGCCACTGGCACGCAACATATCCCCGAGACGTGCTGCCGATCTGCTCGATAGACTTTTCTCTCTCACGCGGCTTGATGATGCTCCACCGCCCTTCGCCGCGGATACGACTGCCATCCGAGAGCAGTTTGCTGCTTGCATTTGAGGCTGCGTGCAGTTCGGCGCGCCATAACCGTGACGAGATTCGGTCCGGTTTCCTCCGGCGGCCGTGGCTGTCAGCCCATCACACGCTTGAGGCTGCCATGGTTGTGCTATTCTCCTTACGGCACGGGCATCATGTTATTAAAGCCAGGTTCCGTCCGACCCAAGTTTTCGACATGACCAAGCTACTCACGGCCAACTTTCTCGATATTGCGGACCAGGGATGGCCAGAAGTGTCGGACTATGCCGGCGTTTATGAGCGCCTACTCGGAAGCCTCCTAGAGCCTGTCCTATCAAACACGGCCACATTGCAGTTCTCGGTTGCACAGGATGCTGAACTAATGCGACTACTATATCCTGGGCCTGCGCAGCTAGAGAAGTTGCGGCTGGGGCAGCGAGCGCAGCAAGATGAGACATGGCAATTCGACTCGACAATGTGGGACATGGCATTTGACTTTCTTAGTTTCGATAGCATTGGCGACGGTTGCAGTGCTCATGATGACTAGACATGCTGTAAATCCCGATATCGAGGGGCCAAGATACAAATTTAGATCTTGGCGACAGTGATCTTGAGTTGCCAACCACCGGCTCGTCGCCTGCTGGACACGTCGATAGACAGCTGCCTGTTGGTGAAAATTGCATCCCCACCGCACTCTCCGCAGACCATTCCGTCGAGGGCCAAATGGAATAATTGGCGTCATTTTGGGCATGGAGGAATATGTTATATTTGAACCCGACAACGTTTGTGAAAAGACGCAAGTTGAGGTGGGCTCCACGTCCTTCAATCGAGCGTCCACTGAGCTGCACCACAAAGGCCTTGACGTCGTCGTCCTGGAACGATATGTAACCAGTTTCCAACCACCCATCTTTGCTAATTGGGCGCAGCAGCATCTCTCCTGACTGGTCACTGTCATCTCGGCGAAGATATTACTCTTAATAATTGAAGTCGTCGAAAGGGCTATTGAGTTTAGCCTCAACTCCGTCCAACTCCTCCCCCTCCCTAAACACCCAATGTCCAATCCTGTAAATTATATTCACAACCCAGTTGCTAAGCCCTCGAAATGATTAAAAAGTCTGCGGTGAAGGGTACATTGACTTTACAATGACGCTGTGGTAATCAACCTAATGTAATCGCGCGAGTTTCTGGCTTTAACTCTAACCAAATACTCTTCAGCACGCGCCCTAGGCCTTTGCGATAGTAAATTCCGTCTTGACACGAAACACAGAGTACATTAAAGAATTCATAATGTGGTGCGTCTCGGGGTCGTTTCTCAAGGCACCACTCTTCCAAGAAACCCACCTCGTTCCACGCGTTAGAGGCGCGTCCCTCGGATATCACGATAAATTCCTCACGAAAGCGATCAGCATCGCTTCCATGTTGCTCTGGAAGCTCCACCATATCCTCAAAATCTTCTGGATCTCCATAGTCTTCCGCAACCTGCATCCGGACCACTCCAGCCCACGCACCACTGTCGGTGTAGAGTGAGGCAACTATGCGATTGGCAAGAAGCTGGTCCATTAGAAGGGACCCCACAGTAGTTTGACAGTATAGAAAGGGACCTCCCGGGGCGGATGGTGGTGGTGCATCGAAATCAGATGCAAGTGGTAGTGGGAAGTGGAAACGAGTCTTGCTGTCGGATATATGAGCAAATGTCGTCTCTTCTGGGCCTTCAAATGGTAACGCATAGCGGGACCACCCCTTCGGGAGGTCACCGGACCGCTGATGACGTTTATAGTCGTCGATTACCGGCCTGACCGGCGAATCGACGGCGTCCGCAACATACCACTTAACCGTTGGCTTTAGCTGCCAGGAGCTCTGGGCACTCATGACGGTTTTATACTTAGACCCTGGCCAAGAAACAATGCTCTTGCTCTTGATGTAGTCGTAGCCACACTTCCAGCTTCGGGGGTCGATGTTAGTCTGCCACCCAATCCAGGACCAGCTAGGGAAGGCAGGGCTGGCCTGGTTCCAGGCACGCTGCGCGTCTTTGTCGACTGTTCTTCTTCGGCAAGGACCAAATGGACGCCACAGAAGTGCAACATCCAGAAACATCTCCGGGAGGCCGTAGAGAAAGCCACCTTGAAATGTACGTCCCAGAGACGTTGTAATACCGGCAAATGCTGGCAAGACGTCGGCATCGAACGTGAGCTCCCGGTTGTTGAATGCCGCGACCAGCTGCAGATACATATGAAGATTTGGCCGGGGGGGAAGTACGAGTCTCGAAAGATATCCGCAAACTTGTCGTTACACCTAGTGTTCTCGAAGGCCAATTGCTGCTCCGACGTTCTCTCGGACCACGAATGACAGTGGCACTCCCAGAAAGCGCCGTGCTCGGTGAAGTAAAGCGTCCGGCGTGAGAAGACTATTTCCTGCAGCGTCCAGCCCCTCGAATACCATTTTGTGTGTGGAACGTACTCTAGGCGGGTAAGCTGATGCTCAGTAGCAGTCGACCAACTTTTAACACGCTGCTTAGGATCTAAGCCCGGAGTGAGTTCTGGAATGCCGCGTAGCCCGTGGTCTGCGCAATCTCCGATGGCCACCACCACGGTTAAGGAAGCGTGAGAATAGATATTGGCCATGTCACGGATGTGCTTCTCTTTCGCTTTGTCGTCATCCTGGATGATGCATAGTCGGTCAACCCAGAGATATCGCTCGCCAAGGACGCGTAGTAATTCTATAACATCTCGAATGGTCCTTGGCATGGATGGATCGAGAAGACATCCTGGTGTCTGTAGCTGATCTAGGTTCTCTTTGCAGGCTAGGCCGGAAGTGGTCGATCCCCAGACGTAGCTTAGAGCTACGTACTTGGCGGAGACCGGTGACTTCACAAGACAAGCTTCACTAGTGTCGATGAGCCAATACGGCTTGGTCTCGGCCTCGGGCGCAGCCTGGCAATGAAGACCGTGACGTGTGTTGCAGCCCTGGATCCAGGCTTTCATCTTAGAAATGCTGATCCACTCCTCTTCGAACCGTCTCGTCCCCTCGACGGGCGAACCACTTGTGGAGTCAAAGTCACTCTTAAGCCAACCGGGCTTGTCTGTTGTTCCACTCTGGGTTTTTCCAAGCAGGCCCCTCATAAATTCTTTCAACTGTTTGAGCTCGTCGCTTTGCCTCAGGGCCTCCCCCGAAACGGGCATGGCAAGCGTCTGTGTTGCCAAAGGAGACTTGTGCCGCGAGATGTTATCACTGTCGCCGGAAGGGGGCTTCAGGGGCTGCCGAGGCATCCTGTTTACCAGGTACCCGAGATTTGCGCCAATAACAACTGTTTATCTGGAACAATGTGCTGATTTGAAGTAGTAATACTATTGTGGCCAGAGAGTTCGCAGATTGATAAGGTCGAACAGGCGGCCTGCCGATATGCCGATATGCGGGGGCGGCACATATTACTACCAACCCTAACCCTATCTAGTAGTATTTGCACTTCATAGGGTCCGAATGAGTACGGAGGATAAAGCTAGCTACCATAGGTAGACGAGGTAGGTAGATACGCTACAAATAACAATTTAGTGCCGGCAGGGAGACTGTATCGCAATGTTGCGTTGGTCGTAAAGCTCTACTCTCCCCCTATCGTTCTGCTCACAAGATGCACATGCTGGTTAAGCTCGCCGTGTAAATTATCTCCCAGTCCTTGTACCTTCTCACACAAGAAAGAACTATCTCTATCCTAGCAAAATCTGCCTCGGCCATTAATATGATTGCGTTTACTAAATCTTCGACCAAGGGCTGACTTGAGCTAAAGTTGGGTTACTGCACAGGCAATTAGTGGGAACGTTGGACAACAAATTGGTCGGAGTGATCCTTGTATAATATCGAGGAATCCAGCACTTCTCCAGTCGTGGACTTGATGAATTCCACCTTCAAGTTGTTTCTATCCAGGAAAGAGACAGTGGCGTAGCTGAAATCATCGGCATAAGCAAAGCGGTTGGACGTCATGTTGGCTCCAGCGGGCTTCAGGCCCTCGATATTCCCCGCTCCGCCGGCCACGATGTACATCGGTGCTGTGGGGTTGTGCATCCCTGCCGGATCAGCGATGTTGTCATATACCGGAGCGAATCGCTGTGAGTTATGAACATGGCCGAAGATAGCTAAGTCGACGCCGTATCGAAAAAATAGAGGCTCGAAGGCAGCCTGGCACGGTTCGCAACGGCTGGCACTCCCGCCGGTTGTGTACCAAGGCCGATGGCCCGCCACCACTAACCAGGGGGTGACGCTGCGGTCCACGGAGGCGAAGTCTGCTTCGAGAAAATCGAGCTGTTGGTTCTCAGTGCCGAAGGGTCCGCTGTTCAAGCCCGCAGAGCCGCCTGGTTGGTCAGGTGCATTGGCAAAGTCAGTCTCAGTGTCGATCATCGTGACATGAACCATGCCGTACTCAAAAGAGTACCAAAATGGTGGGTTGGCGAGCTTAGAAGCCTTGTTTGCGTTGATCCTCAAACGGTCATGAGGAGAAGTAGATGGGAATGCAGTCGGCATAGTAAGGCCGAATCGGATCATGAAGTCCGTAAAGTTCTTTTGGCCCGTGGGGCAGAGGAAGGTGGTATAGTCCAGCTCTTGGCAAGCGGCCTCGTGGTTGCCGGGGCTGGCCATATACGGCTTGCGGCCCGAGATGGGGGCAAGTTGGCCGTAAAACTGTTCGAGGATGGCTTCGTACGCGTTTACGCCGTCGAATAGATTTTTGGGTTTCATATACCAATCGTCTGCATAGGCGAGATCGCCGGGATGGAGCACAAACTCGTAGTCATTGAGCGTGCTGGCGAGACGGCTGATAGTGGTGTGGTTGAGAGAAGGATCCAGAGTTGGGATGATGTCCCTCTTACTATGGTCCATTTGTATGGTGTACCCATCGGCGCCGTAGACGCCGAGATCGATGACGGCGTTGATGGAGAAGGGAGTCTGGTCACCGGCCGTGCGAGGACTGAAAAAGTGCTCTACGGTCGAGTTCGTAGACACAATCTTATAGTAGTAAGTAGTGGCCTGCGTCAAATTCGCGAGAATTACGGTATTGAAATACGTCCGTGATGTCGGATACGTGATAGACGAGCTCGAGCAGGCCACCAGATCGAGAGCTTGGGCGGTGGTGCCATACTGGACACACGGCCTGTTAATCTCTTGATATGTGTTCCACCCGATCGAGACCGCTAGAGAGCTCAGAGAGTCAGTTCGACGAACCACTTTTGAGAACGAAGCGGGACGGGTGCAGACTGACAGTTTGCAGCGTGTATGGCGAGTCGCTGCTGAAGTGGGGTTGTCAAGTCACTGGGTTTCGGGGGGTAGCTTGCTGCAGCCTTGGCGCAAGCGGCCAGCAGTGGCATCACCTTTGCTGCCGTGTACAGGATCCTCATCGTCCTATTGTTCCACCAGCGGAGCGGACTGGGGTCAAGAGCATGTCCAAGAGCACGAAAGACGGACGGGGCCTCTTCGCGAGTCCATATCACCAAGCCATGTGACTAGCTGTGGTAGTAGCCTTTGGTGTGACCGGAAAAATTGGCACGTGCTGATTGGCGCTATTGCTAGTGGCTGTGTGTCACGAGGCAGAAAGGGTGGCGTAAAGCCGGAAGATGAGATCAGCATTTGAGCTCGTCACCCGACTCTTTTCCTCTGCGAATGCTTTAGGGTCGATTGATTAGAGTTTCTCTGGTGACGACAAAGCCACAAGAATTGCTAGGTTTCTTAATCAACAACATTGTAGTGAATTTTCAAGGACTTAGACAAAGTCAGACTGAAGATACGTTATGGACGCCCACCGGCCGGTAAGACAATAACTCGGCCTAGAACTATGAAGATGCGATGAAGATATCGATTCGACACGGGCGTCCAATGTGTAGTATCGAATCTGTGGATTCTATTGCTAGCCTTTAGCTTATAACCACACATGGGAGCACCGCATGATGGTCATCAGCCCGGCATAGCTAAGGCAAGACAGCGCATCGAATGTGCCTGGCTTTCTCGACTAAGAACTGCGAGGCTACGGAGATATGCATGTTGGTATAGTCACAGCCAATTACCGGATATTTGATGTTGGATTCCGGAGAGTGTGGTATCAACTAAGGCAGGTAATGTAGAATACATGGAGGATCCACGGGCGTTCAAGGGTATCTTTATATCCACAGGTCTATTTCTGTCATTGGTCGGCTGAGGCGACCGACCCTGCTTCCCAGGTATATCTCATATGGATCTTTGCTCCGTATGGAGACAAGTCGGGGGACAAGGGTACATCGTAAGGTCAGACCTTTGTAATCTGGCCACTCTCTTTGGTCGGCCTTTCGCCGTTCGACCCATCGCTTTAGCCAACCAAACCCTCGCAAGAGAAGCTCATTGTTATGACCGAACGCTGATCGACAAGGAGACACGCGTAATGCCGAATAAAATACTACGGTAACTGCCGGAGGTGGAGCCCATGGGCCCGGCTCTTGGACCTCTGTGTTTCACGTCCACTGCAGGGATCGTACCAGCTCGCCCAACCTCACGACCAACAAATTCACTACCAATGCAGGTACTAGTCTAGGTAGGCCCAGCTACCACAATTTACCGCACACATATTTACCCACATAGTTCCCTAGACCCCAGTGCACCTACTCCGCAACGCTGCTCGGGTATGAGTGACTTTTTTTTAAACCACGCGGGAGCGCGGGGCCATTTCGCTCAGGACCCGGCTGCAATCCCCGCAACGATGGGCTCCTTGGCTTCCCGATCGACTACCGGCTACCCGTCGGCGTGCCACGGCGAACGAGGGCGTCCCGATATGTCGGTGGGATTGCGCGGCCTACGCCAAGAAAGCGACTGCATACTGACCCTCTCGCTCATTTACGGTATAGCTAGCGGATATACCCCCTGCTACTGTTTAGAATCGTGAAATCGGGACCAAGTACTGCGCAGATTCTCAGTAGTATATAGCCGCTCGCCAAGCAACTTGGCGGCCATGTTTTGTAAGGGTCACCATGAGTAGTCGGTCTCTCTCAGTACCTCCATCACTTTCGTTATATTGGAATTATATACAATGGGCTCTTTCGCTTATTCTTTCGTTCTACTGCATGCCCTAGCGGCGCTTGCTTCTGCCGATACAAACGGAATCGATCCTCGTGATGTTTACGAGGAGATGGAACACATCCTGGTTGACAACCAGGGCACTAATTCGGACGGATTTGTTAATGCGGTGACACCCTGCAGCAATTATGTCGGATTTGCGAACAACAGGACGATTCGCGGCGAGCAAACCTCTGCGCAATGGGTGCGCATGGTGTTCCATGATTTTGTCACCGCGGACATCGCTGCTGGCACCGGGTACGTACGCCGGTCTAATGGATGCACTCACATGTATGTACTGACATAGCTTTGGTCAGGGGGCTTGATGCCTCCATAGGCTTTGAGAGCGACCGTGCCGAGAACTCCGGTCTGTTCGTGAATGATACTTTGCAATTCGTAAGAGCCACACTCCCAACCATAGGTTTCTCTCACTAACTCCTTCACAGATGTCGCCCGTGAGTTTGAATGCTCGTTCTTGAACGCTATATATTGATTATTGATTATAGACTGTCAACGCGTACCTGAGCATGTCGGACAATATTGCTCTGGTAAGACCCTCTAACAACTTGGGATCTAGTCTTCACTAACTCGTTGACCAATTAGGGCCTCATTGTCTCTGTGGCGACCTGCGGCGGCGATGCTGCTTCTATTCCCATCCGGACCGGTAGAATCGATGCCCAGGAGGCTGGCCCGGTCGGAGTTCCTGAGCCGACAACCGATCTTGAGACCACATTTGCGCAGTTTGCATTGGCAGGCTTCAACAGGAGCGATGCTATTGAGGCAACGTGAGGCCCTCCCGCGTTGTCATGGCATTCTTGGGTGGCGAGTTAACGTTCTTTTTAGAGTCTGTGGCCACTCGCTGGGACGCATCCACTACTCCAATTTCCCCGAGATCGTCGACGAGAGCTTCGTCACGGACACCAAGTACGCATGTGTATTGCAGACTAGACATCTCCTCTTACTAACCCTGACGCAGCTTGGACGGCGGGGAGGGATTCGACACCACGCCAGATGTGTTCGATGCCGCGGTTGTTAACGAATAGTAAGGACTATCCTAAGCACTAGTCTCCTGAGACTTTGAGTTGATTATATCTAGTCTCAACGGAACCGGCCTCATGGGCGGCCCTCTTGTCACAGCTCCTAGCGAGGCTGATAGGTCAGATCTTCGCCTATATGCCTCTGACTCGAACGCTACACTCGCGGCCATGACGGAAGATGCAATTTTCAGGCAAAAGTGCTACACGATCTTCGAGCGCATGATAAACACCGTTCCGAGCACCGTCACTCTGTCCGACCCAGTCACGCCTCTAACCTGGAAGGCAGTTGATGTGGCTCTCGATGTTGACTCCGCGGGCACCGTTTCGGTATCTGGAATGATCCGAAACCTGTGCACCGACGTTGCGCCGCCGGAGAGCGTCGCCTATATTACCGTCACGTCCGCCGGCAACTCCTCCGAGCAGAGCACCGGCGCCGCTACCGGAAATGGAACCTCGCTCTTCGGCAGCACCACTTATTGGTCGTTCAACAGCACGATTTCCTCGCCGGGCACAACGTCTCTGGACTTCCAGGACGTTAGCTATCCGATTAACGACAACATCTTCGTGCTGCCCGTGCAGTCAGTGGTGAACAGGGCTGCGCGGTCGGTCGTACTCCGGGCCGCGGCTCTTACCTCGCTGGCTTCCGATGCGGGAATGACGGGCGTTTTGTACGTTCCAACGTCGGTTCAGGGCACCATCACCAAGCAAGTTCAAAATGTCACAGTAGACATGAGCGCCTATGGAACCGCGGGGGAGTATACCCTGTACGAAGGAAACGTCACGTTGGCTAATGCCGCTAGCGTTGTCGTAAAGGTAGTCATGGGCGATGCTGCTAGCCAGACTGTCAAGACTAGCATCTTCGACGGCGGGTTTTAAGGAGCCTTTACAGCATAATCTCTAATAGGTATATTTAACTCAAATGAAAATAAGGTCAATACAGAACGCTTAGAGCATTAAATTACGGCTGGGGACAGATGAAAATCGATGTTCTCCAACTGCAGCCAATAATGCTGTGGATGTCTTGGCAGTATGTGCGGCAACTTGGAGTAGGTATGGGAAGGCCTTCATGCAGCCATCTGTGGCAGATCGCCAGGCAGTCACATAAGAGAGCCAGGTAAATTGGCTACAAAATTCTGCCGACGTAGACGTATAATGGTAGGCAAACTCATGTATAAATTGTGGCCAATTCCATCCGGACGTCGCTGCGTCAGCCCCGCGACCACGCAGTTCCATACACACTCTGAACCGCCACTTCGTCCCAGCCTTGCTATTTTCACACATTGAATACGTGCGCCAGTGCGAAGCGAATATTTTCCGCGTCAGCCACTACCAATTCTCCCAAGAACGACATGCACTTGAACTCGAATGCAACTGACATCGCCAAGATAGTCGGTCATACTTCATAACTGTGATCGGTCGATAGAGGGGACTTATGTGGTCATGTCTATGCTCATCGTAGTTTAACTGACCATTTTCCCCCTCACTTCTCGAGGCCTCCACAGCCGCTCCGCCCCTCCCCTTTTTTCGAGAATCAGTGTTGCTCTTTATCAACACGACAGCCCCCTAGAACATATATTAATAAACGCAATGGCTTCTGCTATCTCTGGACAATCTATTCCGGGATCAATATCAAGCACGGGCCTTTCTGTTGTCTATGAGCCTTCCGGTGAGACGCCGGTCGTGGAGTACGTTTTGAAAGTCAAAGCTAGGCTTTGAACCATCTTAGAGGCCGAGCTAAGAAGCCCGACGACTAACTAACCTAGCATTGTCCTTGTGCATGGCTTACAGGGACATCCTTACAAGACTTGGGCAGCCAAAGCATCTGCGAAGCGGAAGTCGAAGGAAGTCGAAAGTCAAGATGGCGATTCCACCAGTCCGCGAAATTCAAAGTTCATGCGTCTGGCACACAGAATAAAGTCACGGGTACCCTTCCCCAACAATACTGAAGGGACGCAAACTCGATATGAGGAAGCTTCTAGCCCAGCCAACGAGGATGACGCGATCAACCATGTGGCACCCGTATTTTGGCCTGCCGATCTTCTCCCACGGGAATGTACGTCTCGTTTGTCGTGGAAGCCTGTTCTTTTTCGATGTTATTATCCAGTTTCTCTGACCCGCTATCTAATCACAGGTCCTTTGGCGAGAATAATGGTTTGGGGCTATGACTCCAAAATCACAAAGTTCAATTGGGCGCCTTCCAACCAGAATAGTCTTCTCTCGTATGGAAAAGACTTGCTCTATGCCCTAGCTAGAGAACGGCCGCTCAAGCGCCGTGTTGTTTTCGTAGCGCATTCACTTGGTGGTATTATCGTGAAAGAGGTTTGTCGAGCACCTTCCTATGGAATGCCTGCTGAGAAATTGCAGAAACCTGACATCTCATCCAGACTCTTCATTATTCTTCTGTCTCGAGCGAGGACCCACATAGAGACATACTTCTATCGACATCTGCTGTAGTATTTCTTGGTACACCTCACCGCGGCAGTCAGAAATTTGCTAGCTACGGCGAGTTCGTTCGCCAAGTGGCGGCAAGCATCATGCGAGCCGATACAAGCACCGTGATTCTTGATGCTCTTGGTCTAAGATCCTCAGATCTGGAGCGATGTCAAGAGTCCTTCTCTAGGTTGTGGTCCGAAAATGACTTTCGAGTAAAAACATTCAAGGAGGGTCTTGCCCTGACAGGAGTTAACATCGCCATTCTGAACCAAAAGGTAAGAATATCCTACAGAGCCAGTCCAAGTCAGTTTACCATCTGAACTTACCTGACTTGCCTTGGATTGCAGGTGGTTCCAGACGAATCAGCCGTGCTTGGTGTCTATAGAGAGCACGTTGAGACTCTTGAGGCCAATCATAGAGACATGTGCCGCTTCGACGGCGCAAACGACCCCAATTACCGCAAGGTTTCCGGTGAATTGCGCCACATTTACAAATCTATCCAAACTATCTTTCGCGAGTCCGCAAACGAAGTTCTTGATAAGTATTTGTCACTGGACGCGTACTCTCAAGGTGTGTTGGACTCCTCGACTTTGCTTCTTTTGGCCGAGCCTGACAATTCTTTCCCCCATCAGCCTGTCTCAACAGCCTCAGATTTCCACGCATGGATGCCCGCCTTGCCACAATTCGTAGCCCCATGATTAAAACATGCATCTGGTTAGCACAGAACGAGACATATATCGCATGGGTGCAGCGCAAGAATGTCGGCACTCACCATGGCCTACTCCGGATCCTTGGGAAGCCCGGTTCAGGGAAATCCACCCTGGTCAAGTCGGCAATGAGGAGGGCAGCCTCGGATCCTCGTCATCAAAAAGATTGCATCGCGGGGTTCTTTTTTGATGCTAAGGGCGAGCCATTGGAACGGACTTCGCAGGGCCTCTTCCGCTCATTGCTCTTCCAGATTCTGAAGCACGACAAGAAGCAGCTACAGCGGTTTGTGGAATTTTTCGCTGTAAAACTTCTTGGCTTAGCTACAAACCGCGAAGAGCTGGTGACATGGTATGAAGAAGATCTCAAGGAGTACCTACGATCTATATTCACGCAAACCGGAGGCCCTGGGTTCAGAACACTCGTGTTTATTGATGCTCTCGATGAATGCGGCGATGAAGACACTCAACGAGACTTATCTTTTTATCTGCGTGAACTGGCCGAAGCTGCCGAAGAAGCCGGGGCCGGGCTCGACATTTGTATTTCCCACAGACACTACCTTGCTTCAGACTTGGGCAATTGCCTCAGCTTGACGACGGAGCACTTTAACAACCTGGATATATCGGCGTACGTGACCAGGCGACTCAGCCTTAGCGACGGCAATCATAACATAGAAATTATAAAGCTCAGAGACGAGATTGTCAAGAGATCATCCGGCATCTTCCTCTGGGCCATCTTGGTAGTAGACGAGCTACTGAAGGAGCGCGCAAAGGGCAGAGGCCCTGTTTATCTCAGGCAGCAAATGGAACGTGTTCCTCTCGGTCTACAGAACCTCTTCGAAAATATCATCTCGGGAACCCCAGCGGAAGATAGGTTCACCGCAGTTCGACTGTTTCAGTGGGCCACACTCTCTGTGCACCCCTTGCGGATACGCGAATGGCGCCAAATCGTTGCATTTCTAGGTGTGTTCCCGCCAACATCCTTGAAGGAGTGGCAGAATTCCGCGGACTCGGTCGACACGGATGAGCAGCTAGAAACGCGCATTCGAACATTGTCCCGTGGCCTTATCGAAGTAAGAAGTGTCAACAAGGCTGGCCAGCCAGACGGCGACGAGGTGGACCTTGAATCACTTGATGCGGGCGCTGGTTCGCTAGACCCAGACTACGGTGAGACGAGGGTTGTGCAAGTGATACATGAATCGGTCCGCCAGTTCTTTCTCTTCCAAGGTGGCTTCAAAATACTCGACCCAATCATCGGAGAACTCGCTGCCGTGAATGGACACCTCTCCATAATGGACATGTGTCTAGATTATGTCCAGGTATCCGAGCTCGACGCGCTAATAAACGCCAGAAAAGTAAGTGATCCTCACCATCAAACCAATGGAAGCTCGTATAGCTTCTCTATGAGGAGAGACCAGGATGCCTCGCTCCCGACTCGCTCAGACAATAGTTTGGATTTGGTTGAAGTTGCTAGCTTTTCATCTGCTGGTTCTAGCCATAGCAGCCATTTGGCAAGGTTACCGCCTCTCTCGCAAGCTAGCCCGCCGCAGGCCTTGGGCGAACGAGAGCAAGGATCGTTTAAATTACCAGAACCCTCCGATCTAGATCCGATAGGCGAAAACCCATATTACCTACAACACAAATATCCAGCCCCCCGGCCACTCTCAGAAGTCCAAGATTCAGAACAAAGGAATGATTTACCAAAGACATCAGGATACGAATACCTAGTGAACCCAGGAGAAACGGGGGGTCTATCATCTACCAGTTTGGTTTCCTGGCGAAAGTCTGTAGTCTCATCAGCTCCAGGCTCGTCGCATCTCCAAAGTTCATACGAGTCATCAGCCGGAGGAGTACTCTTAGTCTTAGACGACTACATATCATTGCTACCATACGTCTCCCAGAACTTATTTGTCCATGCGCAGGCGGCGCAGCGCGAGGGTGCAGATCCGTACTACTTTGTCGCTCGATTCACTGCCAGCAAAGGATGGGACCGCTGGTTGCGTCTAAGGGAGGACCTAGGACCCAACCTCAGTCTACAACACTTCTGTTTAAGCCTCGACTTGTCATCATGGTTTGAAGCTTTTATTCGCATTGGGCAAGAAAGTGGTTGGAAAAACGGCACAGATGTCTCCCCTATCTATTCATGGTTCCGGAGTGCGCTCTGTAGCGGCAAAGACGCCATATTGCTCGTCCTCCTCCGACACGAAGTCAAGTTGCTCGACGAGGGATATAATATGCCTAAAGGAAGTATACTTCATCAAATTACGCAGAGCCTCGATGCTGAAATCGCACATGGATACTGGCAGAGTATCGAGAAGTTCATATCCCGTGGCTGCCTGAATGCGTCGACCCTTCGAGCACTTGCAACTCTCTCAGATATACACGGGTTGACGCCTCTGGTATATGCATGCAATGAGCGGGCTACTCGATTCTCAACCTGTCTCAAGCATGAGGAATATATGCTTGATATAGGTGCTACTACTCACCATGAGCTCGGAGTACCGGGACTAGATGTCATCGAAACAATCTTGCAGAATGGGGCTGATCCAAATTTCTCTCCAGGTGGAGATCTGACATGTATTTGGCAAGCAATCATTACAGCCGACCATGAGCTACATCGCAAGCTTCTATTCTTTGGCGCAGATCCCGGCAGAGCTCTCCCTCCTCTTCGTTGCTGTATGAACAGCAAGGGGAAGATGGTATTGCTGAGAGATGCTTTAGGGAGGCCCGGATCTAACAATTTATGGCGCACAAGGCTGCTGGCAATAGCAGAGGAGCTTTCAGCAGGCAATGTGGATGCTCTTTTTCAGCTAGCGGCCGGACTAGCTGAGAATGAGTTGGTTAGGGCCTTAGCTTCCCAGTATGGCGCCGATGTTCATTCACGGGACGAGATTGGCCTGACAGCTCTACACGCAGCCTGTTTATTGAAGCATCAGTATCACGTCGAGAGGCTACAGACTATCAAGACTCTACTCCAGCTAGGGGCGAATCCAAATGCGAAAGCAGACAATGGCTGGACGCCGGCGCGGTGTGCTTTATCTGGGGGCGTGTCCTATCAGGCTGAGAGCTTCTTGCGGAATTACAGAAGCGATCTATCATGAAGAGCTTTTTAGAGGGTTATGGGACATAGCAAAAGAAAATAGATACCAAGTGTGTCAGCACGTGCCCCTGTTGGATAATTTCAATTCCACTTAGTTTCAGCGATGGTACCATAGTTGGTCATCCAGGTAACACATGAAGTATAAGTAGTATAGCGATGACCCTTCATACCATCGCTAATTCTATCAATATTCTTTGAAATGCGCTCGTGACATTCATCTGGCGGGCTGGTGCGGCAACCAACTCCCATAGTTACGGAAGAATGGCGGATGTCTATGGGTATGCCTTTGCGATTCAAGAGAACAAGGGTAGTAGGTTCTGTTGTTCGCTAGTCCTCGTGTAGTCTTGCTGCATTTGGTAGTTATCGCGTCTAACTCGGCATCTAGTAGCTCTCTCTCAACTAGCATAGCAAATTCGAAGCGAAATTCGGTCTGCATTGGCTTATTCATGAGAATACAATGTGTTTAGGCGATGCTAGAGAGGGTATGGGAGGGAGTGATGTAGTGGAGTAAGAAATAGATATTGCGTATTATTATAAGTCGTAATCCTAGCACTTCTCATCTATAAGGTATATCTGAAACCCACCCTACGCTCACAGAGTATTTTGGCCTCCTCTGCTCGCCTATTTGCCCGTGCGAGCATTAAATCAGTGATGATAGCTGTCACTATAGCGGCAATGTTGATGGCCATGACGGCAACAATGCCAGGAAGATAATCCGGCGCATCTTGTTGACCTACTCAAATGTTAGTGACTTGTCCCGTGGGATCTTCAATGGGTCGCTAGGCTTACGAAAAACCATGCTGGAGTAAATACCGCCAAGCCCGCTCGCAGTAGTGAGAATCGCAGTAGAAATAGCACGCCGAGCGTCACCCACAACATTATTTGCCTGCCACGCCATAACCGTAACCACCAACCCATTGGCGCCGGCGACTCCCAGGAAGGTACCGATATATCTTGGTGTTGGGCTGCGGAGAAAACCGGTCATACAGAGCCCAATGATGCCAATCAAGCCCTGGAAGATGACAAACGGTCCTCGGACCTTGGTTTTGTCCGCAAGCCAGGAAATAAACATGATCTCTGCCACCGAAAATAGTGAAGGAGGTGCGCTTAGGATGAAAGACATCTCCAGTGAGTATCCAAGTCCGTTTCGAAGAATGAGCGGGAGAAAAAACAAAAAGGCGTAGACACCAACGGCACCGGCCATGAACATCAGAGCAAATGCCCATGGCTTCCAATCTGTGGCGGTTTCGAGGATTATGCTGGTTGTAACTTTCTCGCTTTCTTCCGTGCAGCCGCGATCCTCTGTGAGTCTAGCCTCCACTAGTGATTTTTCCTCAGAGGTGAGAAACCTATTTGCCTCAGAGTCGGGAAAGTCGACGATAATAAACCACGAGCCAAAACCAGCGAGCGCGGAAACGGCGCCTTCGATAATATAAATCCATCTCCATCTACTTCTGTCAGTGTCGATCGAATACAGGGTCTACATGGGACGCACCCTTTGTATGGATGAAGACTTGAAATCTGAATCACGCCGTATGCGAAAATGTTAGCAAAGGCGGACAGCGCAGAGCCGGTCATGAAGAAGCCTGCTAGCCGCTTCTGTACTTCGTATCGACGGTACCATGACGAGACGAGGTAAGTACAACCTAAAGTACCATTAATGGCTGTGCTTCACTAGATTGAGACAATACTGGCCTGGGAAGAAGCCTGCCTCAAGGATGCCAAGAAGCGACCTCAGCACCGCGAACCCTTGCCAGGAGTGAAGGAACCCAATGCCCAGTGTAATGATTCCCCAAGAGAATGTAATGAATGCGAGCCAATTCGCCGCTCCGAGCTTGCGAATGAAGACATTGCCGGGGATGTCGAACAAAATGTAGCCAATGAAGAAGACCATCAGAGTGACGGAAGCGCGGTTGCCTTTTGCTAGCTCAAGGTCGTCGTCCATGCCAGAAATGCGAGCAGCGGCGACATTAGACCGGTCCACAAGAGATAGCGTGTACAGGCAGCCGAGAATTGGTAAGAGCCGGGCGTCAATCTTGCGAAGCACTCTTTTCTCTAACGCCGCCTGGGAGATGTGCTCTCCACTAGTGGTGTTCTCCACGCAATTAACGTTATCTTTCACCGACATCCTCGTTTTGGTGCAGAATAACTGGTCTTTTGTCATTTATTTCAGTGCAGTCTTTGCTTGCGAGGATAGAGAAGTTGGGCCGATGAGATATATATGAGGCCCGTCCCTTAGCGGGGGGCATGTTGCATGCTTCAGCTATGGCAGGAAAGTTACATATAGAGACAGACATTTCACCACGGCTTTTCGCGCGAGTACAATCTTACTATCAGACAAGCACGAGAAAGGTTCAATCTAGAGTGAATGGAGATATATAAACTCCGTTATACTCTCGAATGTCTCTGTAGCTGTCTCAACTGTCTAAGTCTGAGCTTAAGTTTAAGTTTCTCTTGAAGTTTAAGCTTAAGGTTAGGTTCCAAATCATAATTATCGAGCTAACAACCTCCGGGTTAACCTAAAACAATAAGCTCCTCGCTCCACTGGGCTTCTTTCGTGACCTTGCCCAGGGCAAGCCGGGTCGCGAAGGGCCGCCCTAGCCTGGTCCATTCAATCATCATGACGTTATACCATGGATACTCAGCGACCTCGACGCTCTTCTCATCGCCAAAATATTGCGCCTCTGAGACAACAATAAAGTCATAGAGCCGCTCAGATGGAACGTGCAACTTGACATCCGGGAGAACAACATAGCCAGCTATTCCTCCCTGGGAATTTAGTATAGCTGTCTCATTGATTTCCAACTGGCGGTGAACATCCAGTTTGGCGTTACTTTTTCGCTTCCACAATGTCTCGAGTCGCAAACGCGTTTTCCCCAATCGAAACTGGGTACACCGCGTCCTGAAGATGAGATGTGTGGCGCGGATATTCTCCATTATCTTGTCGGAGAGTGGCGACGTTATGCTCTGCACTAGGTTGCCGGTGGAGTATTTGACGGATTCCTCCCACTCGGAGACGTCCGTATTAGGGGGGAAAGCCAGCCCGTAACCTGTGGCATTTAGAGGACGCAGACTAACCTGCCTGTACGACGAACTAGCCGTGGCATGCAGTTGTGGCTTAGGTAGAATGGAGGGCTTATAAGGTCCTGAAGGCGCGGATCTGGCCGGCAGCGGTGGTGGCTGTTTCTTAGGTTGAGTTTGCATGCCGGCGATGTACCACTTTAGCAGCGGTCGCATGCGCTCATTTGGGTCAGTGTCTCGTTCTTCAGTCAGAACCTTAAGGAGTGCCCCCTTCGTGTCTGTTTGGACCCTATACGTCGCTTCGTAGCGTACCCCGGCAGGACACACTATTTTCTGACCTTCGGCTTCTTCCTCGACTGCCTCCCATGCAGCCCATGACCACGTTGGAAACTCTGCGCCGGGTGGATTTCCGGGTCTCGGGCGCAGGCGGACATTCTTCCCCGCTGCAGGTAGCCAGTGCAATGCCTGGTCAAAAAACTCTTCCGGGAAGCCACTCAACAAGGGCTTCTGCACAACGTCCCTCTGTTGTCTGGTGATGAGAATCATGAGGAGACCTGAAACAGCATTGATGGCATCCGAAGAGTTCGTCATGTGCCGAGTGGTGTACTCCTCGATCAGCCCAGCATAGGCACGGAAAGCGGACGATCGCAGGAGTCTAGGGCCTAGCCTGCCCTGGGGCTGTATGGACGAAAAGAGACGGTTGTCCTCCAGAGGAAGCCAGCCCATCGGAGCTGGACTGGACCCCGCATCTTTTGCCGGCATGTCTTCATGCATAACGCTACATGGACAGTGAAAGTCGACTAGCTCATGGTGAAAGAGCAGGATTCGCTTAGACAGAAGCTTTTCCTGCAGTGTCCAGGCCCGCGTGTCCCAAGGTTGGAGGTCCTCGTCAGAATAGATTGGATAAAGAATGTTTACTGGGGGGTTCAGCATAACCTGCTCTCCTATCTGCGTAACGGAACGGTTCGTCGTGATACCAGGTATACCGGCATCTAGATGCTCGCTAGTAGCTGCAGCAATGGTGAGTAGCGCGTTACCATAGATCCGATCCATCTGTCCAATCTGTGCTGCTTTGTCTTCGTTGCTGTCCTGGATGATACAAAGCCTGTCTGTCCAGAGATACCGCACGTTAATACCGCGAACTATTTCCATCGCGTCCCATATCGTCTTGCCCACTCGACGATCGAGATAGTTCGGTTGTAAGAAGGACTTGACGACTCCCTGGCGAAGCTCCAGCAAATCCTTCCTCAGATGGATAGGGCCCCAAACGTAGGATAGAGCCACATACTCGCATTGAGCGGAGTCAAATTCGACCAGTCGCCTCTCCCATACATCAATAAGCCGGAATTTCAGCTTCTCTGGCTTTCCTAGAGCTAGTGACCATGCTGGTGTGTTGCACCTCTGCCCATGGGAGCGGCAGCAGTGTTGCAACCATTGGCGACAAAGATCAAGATTAATTTTCGCATTGTCGAGAATCCTGCCGTAACGGAGGTCTTGATCGGCGTTGACCGAGACAATAGGAGATACAATTCTCAGATTGAAACGACTGAGAACTCGAATCTCCCGACCGAGAGCTCGGCTTGTGCCATGCAGCGTAACCTCGAGAACGCCGGCAAGCGGGTCTGATGGGCCATGTATCACGATCCTCAGAGCTGCTGGGACCTTCTTCTTCATCATTGCAGAGACGAAAGCGGCATCTGGTAAAATATCGGAGGCGTACCTGTACCAACGTCCTCGTTCACTTTTGTCCACTTGTTCGGCGGTTCGGAGGCCCATTTTGCTTCCCTGGACTACCCCGTGTGCTTCTTTGTTGTGGTTGTCGGTAACTACGAAATCAAGCTGACCATTAGAATCTGCAACATCCTCATCCCCTTCCTCTGAACCGGTAGTGTTATTTGTGGTCTCCCGTTGGCTCTGGTCCATCTCAATAGTGTCACTGCTATGTCCAAATGGCCACTTGGCCTCGCGCTTGACGCCCCAAAGCTTCTCGCGCTTCACGGCCCAGGTTTCGAAATCCACTCTGTGAGGGATAGGGTCATCTTTCTGAGGCTGGAATATGGGATCTCTCTGAATAGTTTCCTGGATCTCGGCATCATGTAAAGGGTCGTTCTCGGGAAGACATAGCGCGCGAAATAGCAGCCCGCAAAATCGACAGCTGTTCCTCTTGTCTAGAAGACCCTTGAGCTCAATGAGGTCCGGTTTGTTAACTTCCATCTTTTTCGTATTTTGAGCCGAATCTGTATGGACTTGGGCGAGATCAATCTTGGAGCATGGCTGACAGAGGCCGACAGCCTTGGCAAAGTGGTGACTGTCAATCGTCGACTTGCTAGGTGCCACGGGCCGAATGGGGAGCGCAGGAGAACGCTCGCATTTTAGCTCTTGAACAATATAAGTAGTAGATTTGCTGCGTTGGTGAAGTTCACTGGTATAGCTTTCAGGGGCTAACCGGTGTTCACTTTCGCTTCGTCGTGGGGGGAGACTAGGAGCAGGACCTTCGGTCTGGTTTGACTGTGCTTGCAGTGCAACTGAGGCAACTGGTTGGTCTTGGCCAGGCACTGGCCATGTTTCAATAACACGCCTCGTTGGAACTCGAGGGGGCGACGCGGTCGCTACTCTCTGTGTCCCGAGCAACGCACGTACTGCTGGCTTGCTAGCTACTGCAGAGCTGCTAACCACAACGGCGCCACCCCTCCTCGGATTGATTGTTGGAGGCGCTGCATGGGATGAGGCCGTCGCGGTCAGAGACAGAGAAGGCAATGTCGTGGGTCTTCCGACGCCGAGCTTTGGGGGCACCGGCGGAGATATCGCCTTAGGGCCATCGAACTTTGCCAGTATTTGCTTCACGCTTTGCCTGTCATCTGTATGCATTGTGCTAGAAGTTCTTGGAGACGACATTTTGACGAGATGTTTTATCAAGGAATAACACAATTCAAGAAATGAAAATGCAGCAGTCGTCGGCACATTTGTGGAGTGCGCGCTCCTCCTGCCTGCTCTTATCTAGCCAGGCTGCCTTACATATACCCCTCCAGGTAATATAGACGAGAGCCGCGTTGGTTTCACCGTGCCTGAAACCAAAATATGAGAATAAAATAGATGTTTGCCGGGCTGTGCACAAGGCTGTGCATCAGGCTGTGCATCAGGCTGTGCATCAGGCTGTGCATTGTGAATCTATGTAGCTGACAACCAACATGTCTTGGCGGCCGAATTAGTAGGCTTTGTACTCCGTACCAAACATTAGTATGCACATCATGGGAGTTGGCATATTTGCATGGCAAGGTCCGATTAAGTGAGGCAATGCATAGTACCGTGCCGTCAACTAAGGGCGGCAGAAAGTAAGGTGTACCAAGATTTACTACTACACTACTACACTACACCTGGTGATATCGCTCACGGAGCGCAATGGTGGTAACAATATTTTCTTGACATCCACCAATTCGCTCGTAGTGCGACAGCACCTTCCTTTCCGCTGTGTCTGGAAACAGCCCTTCAAACGCCTTCTAACTAAAATCTACCTTCTTAAGTAAGGTTTGTGAATCCGGGCGATATTTCGCTTGACATAAACGGGACTCCAAGCATGTGACCTTCCGAGATAAGCGCACGTAGCTCCACAAGCCACTAGCATAAATGCATCCATATGAATCCTATCTCAAGTCTGGTGGCGGCCGTTACTTCACCTTATTCCAAGAAATCAAGCTAGCTTTTCGCCTTGCCACGCCAGATCTCCATACTCGCCGGGCCGATCCCGTTATTCCTCCACACAGAACACAGGAACGATGGCAGCGCAGCAGAGTGAAAAGCAGCTGCCAGAACACCAAGGCTCCTGCCACTGCGGCTTCATCACCTACAGATGTTGAATTCTTACTTATGCATTGCTTTCAGCGCTCTCGAACTTTCCGAGTGCCGGAGACACCGGCGTGCTCAGAGCGGTTTCGGACTTCCTTGTCATTGAACCGTCCACTTTCTCCATTGCATTTCGGTTCGATAGTCGCGGATGATTCGGACTGCTCACGTCTAATGGAACCATAGGTACGTTTGGGTTGATTATGGGTACATAGTTAGTACAGCCAGACCACTTCCCCGGGCTAACACCCTCGTAGGCCAGACGCTGCAGTTGTAACGTTTCATATGCTGTCCACTCAAGATAAGCATACGTTTTGTATTTGCGGCGTCTTTGCAGATAGGCAAGAAACGGCTCGATGGCAAAGGATGCGATAATGATCAAAACTCCAGCTATATAGACGAAATACAAGCCGAAGAGACTGAAGGATGTGTGCATACTGCTAAGAATCTTCTTTAAACCCGCCCACAGTTAGCTTTCATGTACAATTGAGCGGAATTCAAGGGGGACATAAGATAGAAGAAAGCGGAAGCACCTGGTTACTGCACATATAGCTCTGATATGCATTCGCAGGATGGATCAGATATTGCTCAAGCTCTGGCACTTTTGTCCCGTATGCGGTATTGACGAAAGCGGCCTGGGTGGATGCAAGAGATGTATTCCAATTGTTGGAAATATCGAGCTGCCACTGAGTGTCTGATATTGGACCTTGGATGCCATTGCTCCCCGTGAGTTGGGAGACCAATGAGGTCGGGCCTAGTGTATCCATCACATTATTAGGATCATAGGAAGCGAGCCACTGGATCATCGCAATCCAAATGTATTGGCTCGCAGGTCTAGCGGTTTCTATGGTGACGTTGTTGTTTTGCATGGCATCCGGCGTGATGTTGAATAGCAGCGCAGAACTTGTCATCGCATCTGTCAGGCTGGCAAGTGGAGGACAGCTCGGCGGCTCTTGTGCCCCGCCACGGCAGATTTGGAACTGCTTGACACATGCCATTGGAGAGGCTGCCTCGTCCATGGTGTAATAATGTTGCTCGCCATCGTACACCACGTCCGTAATGATCTGGCCCGGTGTCGTCGCCTGGTACCAGAGATCATAGCTAGGCTGCAGAAATTTGACTCCGTTGCCTTTTAGGAAGACGAAAAAGAGATCACCATCGGATCTCCGGAGCTGGTGAATAGGTTTAAATGGAGATGAATCGTCCACGGTTCCATTAGTAACGTAGCAACTTCCCGTGCTTGCATTTGTTAGAAGAGAATCGCTTCCCGGCCCAAGAAGCGTCGAAAATGTAAACTTACAACAGATTGAAATGATTTTGAGATTGAAGTTTGGCATTTTCGGGATATTGCATGCTAAGGCTGTCCACTTCATAGGTTATGTTTGTTCCAGGGTAATTTGCTTCGAACGAGCCGTAGTGATATCGCGTAAAGTTTCCTTCCGACGTCTGGTAAGAGCTTTTGTAGCCCTCTGTGATAAGTGGCGCGCAATGAAGCCTGGTTCTCATGGAGAATCTTTCCTGCTCCGGAGCATTTAACCCCAGGTGCAGGTGACTATCTAGATACCCCGTGTCCAAGATGATGTTTGACTCATTGCTTCGACAAATCCCAGGTTGAAATGGGCACCCTGCTTTATAATCGGCCTTGGTCGGGAGTCGAGGAACAACAAATGCTTTACAATCAAAGGTTCCAGACCCGCTGGTAGTGTAGCATTGCTGAGCGTAGTTCGCTGCATTCAGGATCTCTGTCGCCTGCTTGGGAAGACTGATGGAATAGACTTCAGAGATATTCCTAGGGCTGCTGATGAGCGCACATGAGGATCCATCTACCAGAACTTCGTCGCCTATACTGCTAGAGATCGTCGAGGAGAATCCACCGGCGACGATGAAGCTGCACATCGTAAGGGTGGCAAGCAGTATAGCGGGAATCGTGCGAGACATCCGACTCTTGGCCAAGTGTCGCCAAGCCCAGCAAAGGTGGATGAGAGATGCCAAGGTTGACTCAGAGGATTGGGAATTCCGGAGGATAGCCTGTCGCTGGTGGTGAAGAGCATCCCTGTGCTCAGGCGTGGAATAAGCTTGGTGGAATGCCAGAGCGATCAGTTTCCAGGACCGAGCCCCCACAAGCCCGATGAAGAAAGAGGTAAACGCAATGAGAAGGCTGGCATTGCTTCGGGTAAGTGTGAGTGTCGCTCCCATTACATTGCCGCGAGACCAATTAGTCCATATACCTAGGCGAACGGCGTATTGCTGCCCAGCCTTGGAGGTCCATTCTTGGATATCCATGCTGCTGATTCCGCCGGTTGGATCAGTTCCCGGATAGAGGGTCTGGGGCTAAGGATAGGAAGGAGTACACAGGGCAGAAGTCAATAGTGATAAAAGCGGACAAGTGCTCTGGAGGTTGGCATTAGCTGCCTTTTTAACTGGCAACTACGGAGGAATCTTTGCCCGTCATTATGAACAAGTTGCCATATCTGAGCTTCGTCCATTGGTTATACCTCAAGTAAAGGCTTTCAAAGGATATCATAGGTACCTGTGCGAGTGTTGGAGCGCAACGGGCGATATACAACAGGCGCGATCTGCTTAACGCATGTAGCCTTACATTTGGCTGGACCAAGTTACATGCAGACAGATGAATTATAATGCTTACTAGCATGTAGCCCTTGGCTCCTCAACTCCATGTGTAACAACTGTGCCTATGGGGTCCAAGAATCCCTGCGCTCCCAGAGCCTTGCCGTCTTTGGCATGCGTACCTTATGGTAGGCTAGAGATTCCAATATATTGAATCCCTATGTAATATAATGCGCAGCCAGTGCGGCACCTGTAAAGTGGTGTTTCTTATCCAATTGTAGACCATCTGTCTCCATCCATCGTTACAGCTGGATTCATTCAGCTTGTGAAACCAGCACAGGTACCGCCTCTCCAAAAAGTATCGAATTTTCCTCTAGCTGCACTAGTAAGCGCCTTGTTAGAAGTGTATTAAAGTTATTCTTCAGATGGCCTGCATCAAGTTCAGCTTTGGGGGCGAGTACCTAGCTGACCGAAGGAAGTCGGGAAGCTAGATAGCCACCTTGTAACTCGAAATCTCGCCGATATGGTTGACAATAGAAATCGTTGCTATTCTAGATGTCCGATTATTTAGGAGTAACTTATCGTTAACCATTTCTAGAGAGTAGCCATATAAAATCTGTCTAGTATTTTCTAGTATTCCAAATCTTATCTACTTAGTTACCCTGCCTGCTCTTCTCATTCCAAAACGGCAGCCCGGATTCCATTCGAGCAATTCCATACATCGAAGCACTGTCTAGTGACTCGCCGGCATACTCACGCGCAGCTGTCATACGCTTTAGCGCGGTTTCTATTGTCGGAAGCTGCGTGCCGCTATCTTCCGCGATGGTGACGGCGTGCCTTGCATCTTTAGATGCAAGGGCGACTGCAAAGCCTGGCTGTGTGTCGAGCGGGGGAGCGTAAGCCCCCGTTGTCATGCGTTTCGAATAGCTTTCCAGGACGGGGCCAAACATGCTGCCGATGAACTCCTCCAACTGCGCTGTACCGAGCCCGGTCTTCTCCGCGAAGACATGTGCTTCGGCGATCAGCTCCTGAAATCCGATGACAAAAATGTTACTTCATATCGTCAGCCTTCATCCGCGTGCCAGATGACCCCCGGTACACGTACCCTGAAATCTTGAGCAGGCTTGATTTGCGGACATCTTCGCCCATATTAATGATACTTCTTCCCATCACGTCGATGACGTAGGGACGGACTCGGTCGATGGCTGATGTCGGCCCAGCCATGGAAAAAATGAGCTTCCCCGCCACTGCTACGGGGCTGGCACCAAACACGGGAGAGGCGACAAAAGTGGCGCCCTTCTGCGCAAGCTTCTCTGCACAAGCTGCGCAAGTCTCTGGGTGGACGGTCGACGTGTCTACCCATACCTTCCCTTCTAACGAGATGCCGCTGTCAACGGCTTGGGCCACCAAGTTGCTCAGGACCTGATCGTCAGATATCTGAATTTCATGAGCAACCATATACAGTAGGTCAAAGTGCGTTCTGGCGTACCATGGTGAAAATTATAGTCGACTTTTGTACAACCTCCTTAAACTCTTCTTCCGGAATAGCACCGGCTTCCACAAGAGGTACACCCCGCGATAAAGTTCGGTTGCTGTAATGGAGTGGCGGGAGGCCTTTAGAGATTAAATGTTTCTGAAGATTGAGCGCCATGCCTAGGCCCATGGATCCCAGGCCAAACTAGAGGCGTGTAAGTATGTTTCATGATAGTTGACTCTAGGGTTCATACCCAACCAAGATTCTCAGCGGAGGCCATGGTGTGTGCTTCAGTTTGCTTGATATGACCGGCCAGGTTCATCTCTTTTACAGGGGAATTTGAACTCACATAGCTAGCTCTGTAAATAAACTGGAAAGGAACCGGCGTCATATATCGGGCGGCTCAAAAAATACGGCCTTGATGCGTGAGTCAAGCTAGTCCTGGTGGAGCTTCAGAGGAAGCGGCGTATCTCCGCCATCGGACTCCACCGATCGGGTAGTTCGGCGAAAGGTCCGGCGTCCGACGCCGGTGGCTGTCAGGCTCGCTAGGAATAACCCGCCGTGATAATCTCTTCTAGGACTGTGGTCATGGAGGTTCCGAGGGGCCACACGCTGTTGTCCTTCCAGAACTGCAGCGCCGCGGCTGTAAAGTGGGACTCGGTCACGTCCGGGGACGAGGCCGAAGGCGGACCCATCCCAGTCCAACCCTGGGACGTAACTTCGGTGATAGCGCCGAATTACCAGTCAGTAATACAGGCTTCTAAAAGTAATATGTGATCCACAATTAAGCCAAGAAAGATAATGACTACAGCACTGTAGGGATACGAAGAGCTCTAGGCTTTGACGCTACAAAGGCGGTGGAGACCTATCCGCAGGACGTTCACGTCACAGCTCAGATACAGTTGACACTCTTAAAGCTTGAAGTCGATAAATAAATCAACGAGACGAAAAATTGATAATAAAGCATTCGTAACTCTCCACCATAAGACACATCCGCTTCAGGAAGAATAACATATCTCTACAAGACCGCCAATGGAGTAGATCAGACGTGAAGCTAGTTCAGTGCAGCGTGCTGCAGTCCACGAAGGGAGATGCTAGCTTTTACCGCCGCGCCGGAGCCAAAATCAAAGTATTCCGCCTTCACCATACCGGGCGCCTGGATGACATCAGAGAAAGGAATTTCTACCACTCCGGTCTCGTCGGTCTTATTCATGAGGGCAATCTTGAAACTCGAAGCGTTGTTGAGCATGTCCGTCGTCACTGGGATGTTGAAGGCCGTGTCGAACGATGGGTTGAAGATATCTATCCCTGGGCTATATGTCTTTGCTGGCGTACGGAACTCGGATGTTCCCCAGCTAATCTTGACGCTGGGGTTCAACTCGTCGCGATTGCCCTGGAGCCCGAGAGCACTGGCGACCAGTACCGTAGCAAGACCGCAGATTTGACCCTCGCCCTGACTATCCGTGGCCGACAGCGCGCCATTATGGGAGGTGAGATTGAAGAACTGGGCGTGCAGTGTGACCTTCGCGCTGGTCCGCTCGCCCTTATGGATGAGATCCAGCTCGTGGATTCCACCTTTCAAGAGAATCTCCTTGATACTGGTGCTGGCGATGCCGATGTCATCGTCACCGACAACATCGTCGTCCTGGACATCAATGACAATGTTCTGCTCGTAATCTGTGATGAGGAAATCATGCGTCTCGTTCCAGGTCGGGTTGTACTCATTGTTCTTGACTGATGTGCGCCATGGCTCCTCAGAACCGACACTGACGCTGCAGAAGCAGTCGGGGACATCTTCGATGATCTTGTTAAGCAATTTCTTGGCACCGCTCATCTTTGGCCCGGTGATACCAGTAGCCTTCTCTACAGTCAGGCGTAGGACACCCAGGTGGTATTGATACGTCTTGAACCAATCGTTGTTCGTGTCGAGCTTAACGAGGTAGCGGTTCGGGAGGACCGCCATGGAGCCAATGATGCCGAGTATGACCTTGCGGACGGCTTTCTCGATCAGGAAGCAGTCGGCGATATTGGCGGCATCAGTAAAGTCGAGCTTTAGAGTTGGTGGATTGATGAAGGTAACCTGCGCTGCGCCGATCTTATCACTCATAGTTAACTTTCTGCTCTTGCGTTATGAAGTCAGTCGTAACTCGTACCAGGGGAATAATATTGGTCAATGGGCAAAGCAAGATGGACAGTCTGCCTTTCAGGTGAACACGCTCAATGCCCTGTCATGCAGGTTAGCTAAAAGCAGATCAGACAAATGCTGGCTGAGAGGTAGGATCTTGCCAATTTCGGAATCATCTTCCCTTCCAGCTCAATATCGCATGTGCCTTCCCAGTCCAGATCCATGTCGAGCTTGATGCCCTCATTGTCGGTCTTGTGGACATCTACTTCGGAAAATTGCATAGGTATCTTGCCAAGATCAATTTTGACGAAGTGCAACGTTGCCAGCGGACCGGGAAGTAAGGTTGCGAACATGGGTTCGACAATATCCTTCGTCATTTTGCTGGCAGCGACATTGATGTGAGGCCATAGCTGGACAACAATATCGTTAAGAAATCCTATTTGAGCGTCAATCCAAGTCGATTCATTGAGGGTCTATACAGGCAGCCCCAAAAGATTGATGTCTAACCTGCCGACTCGGTTCCTCCTGACGCGGTTAGCTTGTCTACGAGTGTCGCCATGATGAGAGGGCTCCGTTATCAATGGTATGTGCGGGATATATAGCTTGAATTGAGATTGTTCTTCGTTTGAATAGATATGTAATTGACGGTACGTCGCAAGGGCTGCAGATCGATCTAGTGCTTAGAGAAGACTATGAGGAGACTGACGATCTGGTAACCAAGCACTGAGGTGAAAAAAGGCGCGTGACCGATGCCTTAGGTAGGCCTGCAGAGCGGTAGTTCCTTGGCAAGGGGAACCAGTTGACGTCACCGACTTGGGGCTTGTGGACTGCCAAGCCAGCCAATTCCATAAACAACACACAGCATGTCTCGAGGGTTAGGGGTTGAGTTACGAGAGGGATTAGTCGTGTCGAGCCTAGACGACGCAAGTGAATGTTTTCTTCTCAAGTTCGTTCTCCTCCAATCCACCAAGGCATCACTCAGAGCCCACTATCAAGAATGCTCGACTGTTCATTCCGCCATGACCAAAACTTCAGCAAAGTCCTCGCCCGATAGCTCCAGCTGGCGATCCAATCGTCTAACAGGCCTAGATACCAGCTCAGATCACGGCCATCGCTCTCACGCACCGAGAATCCGTTTCCGAAGTAGCCAAATTGATCCGATGCGGCGTACTTCAACTCATGGTCCTCCCAGCGCGGCGTCTTAATCGTCTCGAAGAACTGGATGCACGAGCGGGCCACATCATGGGCCTGCCGTCGACCGTCCCTTGCTTAAAACAGGACCAGCGCAGCGAAGTCCACGTTGTGCGCGGCAGGAACTTTCGCCAGTTCGCAGCAAATCATCACTCCCATATTTGACGCCGAGGGCAAAGAGATCATATTTTGGGCGATATCCCGTGGTCATCACGCAGACGTACATTCCTCCAAACAGGCTAGTGCACTTGCGAACAATACAAGTTATTGACTATTCGTAGGTTGGGGGCATATTTCCGGGCTTTATGTCGCCAAACTCTGAGTTCCTTTGCGAGGAAGGCGCTGTCTTTGACTCGTTCATGCTCCTACGCGACGGCATATTTGCGAAGGAGCTTAAACGATTGCTTTGCGATGAGCCTAAGGAAATTCTGGGTAACAGTAGCCCCTGCTGCTTCCAAGACAAGGTCACGTACATCAAGGCACAAGTAGAAGCAAACCACAAGTAGAAGCAAACCACAAGTAGAAGCAAACCACACGTGTTTCCGCCTAGTGCGGTAGATCATCAAGGAGAATACTCTGGAGGTCGTTCAGCCGAGTCTTCGTCGCCGCACCTTTCCGCCGTATACCCACGCATCGCTTATCGCAGGCCTACATGGGTGCGATCGAAGATTCGGCCGAGCTAGCAGTTCACAATCTCATCAGAAAACTAGCTGTCATGTTTGAAGGCCGTGAGCTGTCCGCCATCGACTGTATGGACAATAGAACTGCGATTAAGCTCAAGGTGACGATCAATCCCGAGGATAGATCCGCTATATTTGGCTTCATTGGTACTGGGTCCGAGTTCTACGGAAATTGGAACGCACCGGTGGCCATCTGCAAGTCGACAGCCATCTACGCACTGCGCATCACGGACCCGGAGTCGCTTTGAGCGTCGGTATCCTGCCACTCTACACCGTTTCTGGCTCCCACCCAAGAGTGGTGGGGCAGGCAAGTTTCGGGGAGGCTACAGTGTGATCTATTATATCGAGCTCCGTCTGCCTATGTCGGCGTCGATCCTGTCTGAGCGGCTCAGCTTCGCGCCATGTGGGTTGGATGGCGGAGCGGATGGCCAGCGGGGCCGCAACATGTGGACCATGAAGAATGGCCGACAGATCAACATTGTCGAGAAAAATTCGGTGGCTGTAGATACGGGGGGTATGATTGTCATCGAAACGCCAGGCGCCGGCGGGTTTGGTGCGGTTGGTGAGTCCGAGCAAGACGGCGACGCATCTCAGACGAAGCAATCGTTCGCGCCAATTGCTGCAGGGACCGTGGCGGCTACAATAGCTCTCGCGGAGCAAGTGTAAGGTGAAGCGTCAACCCAGCTGAAGTATACGAGAATACGGTACTTCGCTCCTAGTTTAGATATCATTACGCCAGGATCTGACAAACCGAACATCGTAGTGCGGCCGTAGCCTTCCCTGCTGTTTTAATTTGTCCAGTGCATTGCGGGATTGAGGCTGTAATAGCAGTTATGAAATATCGTACGTAATAGTAACTACTGACATCCTGCTCGTCGGCGATGCTGCCGTTGTACTATTGATTGTCGAGCTCTCCCCGTGCTAACCGACTCCTCTTCTGTTGCTGTCGGCCGCGGGCGATTGAAGTCTCCAGGATTCGATCGTTCTTGGCATCTGTTGCTAGCCGTCCTATTCGCTGAGGCCAGTGGTAACCAAATACGCCATACTAAAATCGGCATCGCGTAAAAAAGACGCCCGCGGCGGTTGAAACTAGGGCATTAACACGCAGGGGTTCTGCGGTTACTGGGCTCTAAAGTCCCCATTACTATTTAGACAGTGGCTGTTGAAGACCAGAATATATACACCGGCCTGACTTGGTTGGGTAATTCGACTACTCCCTTTCCCGGTGCTAACAGGTTGATAGGTCGTCTACTCGCTTCTTAGTTGCCCAGCAACCTCTGGGGAGTTATGCCGTGAGCAAGCCGGCCATCAAGATGCTGACCGATAAAGAGACGCAAGACCAGCGACGCCCTTTTCCCCCATCCTCATTAACGCTTCCGATGGGCAGCAGAGAAAAGGAAGGGACAACCGGCCCCATCGATAATATCGAAGCAGTTGGTAGCGATGGTACCCTTGAGAGCTCGCCAGTGGTAGGAGACGATGATGTGGCGTATCCCGACGGAGGCGTAGATGCGTGGATGCAAGTTTTTGCCGCCTTCCTCACGCAAGCTATGGCTTGGGGCTATCCGCCGGCATTTGGGGTCTTCCAACTGTATTACACAGAGACTTTGAATCTACCCAACGCCCAAGTAGCATGGATCGGATCTATACAGACAGCCCTTACGCTGCTGGTGTGCGCCCTGGCCGGGCGGCTAGCCGACGCTGGTTATGCGAAATCGACCGTCATCTTTGGCGCCTTTATGAGCATCTTCGGCATCTTCATGACAAGCCTTGCGACACAATACTGGCAGATATTCCTAGCCCAAGGAGTCTGCACTGGCATTGGCCTGGGCTTGGCTTTCATGCCCACCACAGCCATCGTCAGTTCCTACTTCGAACGGAGGCGAGCTATGGCATTAGCCATTGCAACATGCGGATCCGCTTTTGGTTCCATTGTGTTCCCAGCAATCATGCAGTATACGCTGCCGCTCATAGGATTCCCTTGGGCGATCCGTTGCTCGGCCTTCCTAGCTCTGCTATTTGCCATCATCTTAGCGATTATTATTAAACCCAGACCTCTGCCAGTACGGCCCGCCCCTTGGGTGGATCTAGGAGCCTTTAAGGAGCTTCCCTATCTCTTCATCACCCTTACCTGCTTTTTCGCTTTCTGGAGCATGTACTTTGTCACTACTTACGTGGGCCGTCCTTTCCCTTTAGCTTCTATCTCGTAACCGGTTTCTTGTGTTAAAACTAACCGTACGTATAGATCAACGCCTTTGCAGTTAAATATCTTGGCTACGACAGCACTGGTGCAGCTGGACTGCTTCTCATCATCAATGGACTCTCGCTTCCCATTCGGCCAGTAGTTGGCTGGTTGGCCGATAGCTACTGTGGTCCGATCAACATGTACATCATCTCCCTGTTGATATTCGCTGTGACAGAGTTAGCCTGGATTGGAGTTGGATCACGTCCGGGTATTTACGCCTTCTGCGCCTGCTTCGGAACAATTTTTGGCGCCCTCCAGGCGATATTCACGGGAGCTATTGGGAGCCTTACAAAAGACTCGAGCAAAGCAGGAACACGATTCGGCATGCTGTTAACCCTAATGGCGTTTGCTACTCTCGCCGGGCCACCGACTGCAGGAGCCATCATTGATGCTGATGGAGACCGCTATTTGCACGGCCAGATCTGGGCAGGGTATGTCATAATCGCTGCCGCTTTACTTTGTGTGGCTGCAAAAGTGTCAAAAGCTGGAACTGGGATGTGGGTAAAAGTCTAGCGGCAGTACTTTCCGAATTATACTTAACCATAGCAATACTACGAAGATTAGTAACAGCATCAAGATGTTTCTCTATGTGATGATGCATCTTCACAATGAAATTGATAGGAAATGATTGATCAACATTGTTTTCTACGGTAAGGAAATTTAGGAAAACTTGTTATTAAATCTAAAGATATATGATTGAATTAGAATGTTCCAACTAATTAGGATAGGCTAAATTCAAGCCGCCTTTGTTCGTCCCTGAATTCTTATCACTGGTCTTGAAACCCTAGGTTTGTTTTAGCCGCTCATGATGAGATAGACTTTACTCATTTTCTCAATGCTTGCTCTTCAAAAATCTTCGCCGATGTAGCCGCCAGTGGGATCAACCACTGTCACGTTCCGCACCTCACACTTGTCCGGAACGGCAGCCCCAGCAAAACGTCCCTCTAGAAACGACAGCGCGCGGCTATGTCCATTCTGGAATTCGGATAGATGGCCGCCAACGCTATTACGCTCGTATACGACTCGGGTTCCTGCCGCACACCATGTTCGCACCAGGTTGTCTGAGTCAGCGACGACGCTGAACTCGTCGCCGATCGACTTGTACGCGAAGACAGGCACACGGGGTGCCATGCCGTTGCTGCCCATTTCGGCCTGAGATGCGAAGAGATCCGTGAAGGAGCGGGCGTACATATCGGCGGCTCCATTAATGCTATTTTCCAGTGAGTCGATGATTGTGTACTTCATCTTTTTGGGCGAAGGGGGGGAAGGGGGGAATGCCGCGGGACGCGGAATCTAGGTGTACGTTTGTGTGCTATTAAACTCACAAGTAGTCCGATATATTCTGGCCGGCGTACGTCACAAAAGCCTGACTTATAGACATATTTAGCGCGGCGAGGAAAGCCGGTGCAGATGACGGCCGCAGTCGTGCTAGGAGGTCCGCCCGTGCATCTGGGAACAGCGCCGTGATGCCCAGGAGCCCCTCAGGAATAAGGCCGGAGGCGGGGCTCCCATTGATGTTATCTATTTCCGTTCCGTCAGTTTCGAGGGCAACCAATCAAAAGAAAAACACTACAAGACGCCATGACACGTACCAAGTACATCTTCTACTTTCAGGGGCATCCCGCCCACTGCCATCCCTACGAACCGTGACCCAAGTTCTGGCGCATAGGTAGCCTGCAGCTCGCCTGCCCACCCGGATGCTAGGCTCCCACCAGAGTAGCCCCACAGCGCAAACCGCGTTGTGTCACAGTTCACGCCGACAGTGCCCAGCGTGGGTTTGTTCTTGTTCGGGGTCTGCTTGGAAAACTGCAGGACAGCGCGCACTCCGTCAAGAACGGCGCGACCTTCCAGCCAACCTGCCAAGAAAGCCGACTGCACCCCTTCAAAGTCCGGTACCGCAAGGAGCCACCCACGGGCGAGCGCAGCTGTTACATCCGCGGCAGCCTGGACACCTGCAGGATCATTCAGAGTGTAGCTTGCAGCACCGTTGAGAGCGGCCGTGTTGTAGGCCATTTGATAAGACAGAAATTGCGCAGGCGTGGTACTAGCCGCGGTGCTATTAGACGGAGGGACAAGGAGTGTGGTGAGAGCCCAGGTCGCAGCGTCAAGCGAGTTTGTAGTGCGGTAGACAAGGTGATAGGCTGCCGAGGCGTTATCTAGCATGTACGCGTCAGTCGGGGGTGCTGTGGAGGTTTAAACAATGGGCAACAAACAAAGAGCTGTGAGATTTCCGGGCGCGACGCGGACACGGATGAGCGCACCAGGGGCGTAGCGCTCAAGATTGTCCGGCTTTTGGACGTAGAAGGCATCTTCGGCGGGCAGGACCGGTTCAGCCGGCGTAGGCCAGATGGCGAAGCTGGGCTGGGATGCCGCGCCTGCGGCCGCAAGGCCGGCAAGAAGGAGGCCAGGTATGAGAGACTGCATTATAAACACGGCTATTTGTGAAGCTGCTTGTAGTAGTGCCAAGGATGAGTCGGCGGCGGCTTGGCTGCCCTTTATCCTTTTTCTCGTCTATGGTAGATACTACCTCTATCCACAATCCCAAAATGCAAGCCAAATCGTCTAGCACGAAGCAATCATAGAGCGGCCACCCGAAATCCGGTGCGGGGGCTTACGAATTTGCGAAATCCTGCCCTGATGTTCCTTCAGAATACGAACCAGGGCTAGCGCTGACGGGTTCTAGAAAACACAGCATATATTCTAGACGATCGCTATAGCGGTATATGCGAATCACGGTTAGCGTAAGCGACCGTAGGTTAGCGCGTGCGAACATGGGGTAATATGTGAAGGTGGGGTTCTAGTCGGGCTCGAAGTAAACGCCGTAGTAGAAGATAGTTTCAATAGATCCTAGCTTTCGAAACCCTCTCCCTCGGTCCTTTCCCTTTTCTGACCCCGTGCAATTTGATATGTTCCATGCCATAATTAAATGCGCATATTACCCAGGGCCTAGAACTGAACTTTTTCTTTTTCGAATGGCGCCAGCTTCGCTCGTGTGCAACGTTAGTTACGCTACGCAACAACCGTGTGACTGTTGTGTTTGTTAAAAGAGGACTGCAAGTATTGACTAAGCCTCATATAGTGCCTCAAGCATAGACTGACTATAAGAAGATGAGCGAAATGGTTCGTCCAAGGGATCCCTGGATGCTTGCGACACATAAACCACTCCAGAATTCTCGAGACTAAGCTCCATGGCGCCAGATATGATTTCTCAGGGTGTTAGGAATAGCGCTTCTGCAAGGCGATGCTACTTTTTACACTCCCTCGTCACCTTCTTCAACGAAGATGAATCGATCGATGTCGAAAGCACCAAGGCTCATATCGAGCGCATGGCGCAGGGTGGTATTACCGGTCTAGTGCTCCAGGGCAGTAACAGTGAAGACCCGCACCTCACACACGTCGAGCGCCAAACCATCATCCGCACAGCGCGAGCCTACCTCGACCATCTTGGCTATCCTCAGGTGCAGCTCGTCATCGGATGCGATGCGGCCAGTGTGCGCGAGACATTGTCGTATATCACGGAGGCTAAGGAGGCCGGTGCAAACTTCGCGCTCGTGCTGCCACCATCATAGTGGTCAGCTGCCATGACGCCAGCAGCGTGGAAGGGTTCTTCGATTCCGTATGTGCAGTCCACTCCACCACCACGCAGGCTCGGGCGGTAAAATAACACTGAACAGATTGTGGAAATTTCAGCACTGCCCATTCTCATTTTCAACTTTCTCGGTACAACAGCAGACATCGATGCCAGCCCTAACGCGGTGACTTGCTTGGCCATCAAGTACCGGGGCAAAATGGTAGGCGTCAGGCTCACCTCCGGAAATTTGGGCGAACTGCAGCGCATCAGCTCGACGCTATCCAGCACCAGCATCTTTGCAGCTTTTGGCAGAAAGTCCGACTTCTTCCTTCTCGCGCTTGTTGCTGGATCCAATGGAGTCATCGCCGTCCTGGCCAACGTGGCGCCCAAGATGCACGTCAAACATGGTATGTGAGGAGACCAGTCTTCGGGCCATAATCGCGGCCACTTGGTAGAGTGAGTCATAGTAGCGAGTTTCTGGCATGCAAAGATCACCATTAGGTTGCCCGACGCAACTAGGTGATGTCAGTTGCCTACGTTGCGTAAGGTTGACACGCACGCCGACAGACCAATCTGTATTGGATGCGTAGACTTTGCCCCACACCCTCCCGTGCTCTTGCTTACATGATCCGCGCCGGCGTGTCAGGCTCAAGCTACCGCTACAATATTGGGGGCCACCCACTCCGTAGAGACTAGAAGTAGAAGGTGAATTGACTAGCCTCATTCGTAATCGGGGCTAATTTTCGACCGGACCGCGTATATCAATCCTCCATCGCCCCGGGCCGGAAAGCGGCACTCGACATTCAAGCGGGCAATAGCAGACCTACATTGCAATCATCATGTCGAGCATATACCTCCGGCCCGCAGAGGAATCCGAAGTGCGCACTGTCACCCAGCTGCGCATGGACGCCTTTGGCTATGGCGGCACGGCCGAGGTGTTGTTCCCCGACCCCGCCACCCGGGTCGCCGACTTCTCTGCCTGGCGCTTCATGAGTGCGGCCGACACTTTCGCGGATCCCGGCCGCCACATTATCGTCGCCGTGGAGCGCCAGGAGGACGGGACCGAGGAGATTGCGGGCTCTGCCGAGTGGATTGCCCCGGGCGGCCCAACCCCGGGCCTCTCGGAGGAAGAGCTGGAGGCCAGGAAGGCAGAGAGTAAGAAGAAGCAGCCGGCTTCATTTAACCCCGAAGGAATGGCCAACTTCATGGCCACGACGGGCGAGGCTATCGCAAAAGCCTTGGCCAACGCCGGGCTGCCAGAAGATGCCCACAAACAGATGTGGGGTGAGTCACCATCCCTGGGCGCCAGGCTGTGACCCCATCCCTGCTAACCACGACTCGTGAGCGCTGGTTACAGACCTGAATTCACTGGCTGTAAGCTCAATCCACCAGAGGAAAGGAATCGGCAAGATCTTGGTGCAGTGGGGCCTCGATCGGGCAGCGCAGGAGGGCAAACATGTGCTCATCCTTGCGAATCCCACCGGGACTCATCTATACCGCAAGATGGGGCTGGAAGAAGTCGGCGATCTTGTCATTTTTGCCGGGGAACCGCAAGAGCGTCACGATGCCATCTTTATACAGCGATACAAGGAATGAGCAGAGTCGGGTGTGGGTAACGCTATGCAACAAACCACGGCACACAGGATTCAGTCAATGGCTCCGGGCTATGTGGTAAAAACTGTAAATCGGGGCTTCCTGGTGAAGGGCAGGCGGGCAACATGGATCAAACTAAAGACGGAAAGAAGATTCATAGCATCGATAGCCTCGGCTATCCTGATAAGATTGCGCTCTTCCGTCTCCCGAAGAGAGGGTGTTAGATTGCATGTTACAGAGGGATCAGCCGGAACATACCTATAAATCAGATAGTCTTGACCATGGGGTGTTGAAAGTTTTGAATTTTGGTGACGAAGGAAGTCACTCACGGTGGCGAACCCGACATTTCTCCCTAGGTTTTCAGAAGAGGCTTTGTACTCGATCCAGTCGCCTTTAACGGCCTGTTCGACTTCCTTGGCATACTAAATACGCAAGGCTCTGCCGAGAACTTTGTTGTAAAACGGTGGTAAGATCTGATATCAGGAATCTTCGTGGAGATATCTCGAGCAAGCTCACAGGAACAAGTTCCATCCCAAAAATGGCAGTTGATACGATCCGACTATTATCTATTTTTTGCCCTCGCCTGGCGAAGGTGCTGGTCACGCAATTGCGAAGGGAGAAAACACCGGGATCGGCACAACGGATGCTGTGGTGCTATTCCTCTATTGCCAAGCAAGGAGACACTCTATTGCCAAGGATGGCGACAATCCGGGAATAGCCACAGGAAACCCCTGTGGTATATGCAGCCACTGCGGTCCTGCATTGATTGTTACATCCTGGGATACTACTACTGCTAGCTTCATTCATGATGGCGCTATGCATATCTCGTACAGTCAAGGACGTCGGCCCGCTGTCAAAAGCAGAGATAAGTCTATCAAAAAGAAGATAAAGATGCGCCAGGGGCCTATGGATCCGGTAGATAACGCTGGACGGGACGGCCAGTCTCGGGATCTAGGCCGTTGTTGATGTGGCACGATAACAGGCAGTCCCTGTCCCGAGCCGTGGAGACTGCTTGTGCAATGTGAGTGGGCCTTGTCCACCAGATAGGCAGGCTCCCAGAAGAGCTTCTCGGCAGCAGTTCCATAACGGATCTCTTCCTCGATATGGCTGATCCGATGGTCCCGACTGGTGCATCTGCATTAGGGCCTTGGAGCAGTATCATACGGAGCCCCCTCGGTTACATTTTCACCGAACGGCACTAACCCTTGCAGCTTCCAAGCCCGAATATCTCTAGTAATTAGCAGGCATCGACAATTGATGAATACGCGCCCGGTTCAGGAGGACGCGCGGGGCACGCATAAACAAGTGGAGTTGAAGGGAGGAGTGTTCCGATGGCACTGACCACTTGGCGAGCCGAGCTCACATCAGCTGACGCGTTTTTGGCCCTGGCTCGAGCGGCGTCGCAGGCCGGCCCAAACAGCGCCGATCCCTCCGCCGGCGACCCACTGGCACCATCTAACAACGATGTCAACAATGGCTTCACCACCGCCGCCGGGCAGGCCTGGCGACGAGAATGCGCCGCTTCTTTCTTCCGAAGGCGAATCACACCAGTGGCCGGATCAGGATGGCACGCTGCCGTATCACAACCCCTCGGCGAGGAGCCACTCCGCAGCGACGGCGAGACGCCCCTCCGTCCTCTCTGGCTTGAAACGATCACCCGTGCTGGCTCTCCTGGTACTGGGTGTATTTCTCGGGGCTTGTCCAATCCCTCGAAAGCATATGAACGGACTCCTCCGTCAATTTCTAATCACCGTTGTCGTATCCGTCATTATGACCCCTGCTCCCCGCAGCGAGGTCTTCAGCCAGCCGAAGCGGGTGGAGAGACTGCTCGTCGCCAATGCCGGGTTCTATCTCTCCTTGTACGGAATGTTCGGTGCTGCGAATGAGGTTCACGTTGAGATGGGACACGAGTCACTCCTCATGTATCGAACGCCGCTGGGCTGGAACCTGGGGTACCTGAGCCGAATGCTGCTGGCCGCTGGTGGGTTTTGCATCCAGAAGTCGGCAGGAGTCCACTCGACGAAGAGGATATTGGGCGGCTACCTTCTTTGCATGCTCCTACTCTACTTTGATGTCCCATCGACTCTCATTCATCTCGCCGTTGGAGGAGACCGGTGGTAGAGACAGATGGGGCTATGAAGATACGATTAATGCTTTGACACACGTAATTCGATGGCAGGGATAGCGGGTATAGAGGTTTCCAGATCGCCAGCAATGACACCTCTTTAGTGACTTGTTGCACCATGGAATATAGGAAATAGCCAAGAGGCATCATGTGACAAGCTTTCCCACAGATACTATGTTCCTTTGATTACCCCGGTGATATATGCTGAAGGCCGCTGATAACTACGAGATCCTATCACCACAGGAGCGGAGTGAACGAAGCCTAGTCGGAGCGATCCGCTAGCATGAGTGTACTAATAGTAGGCCCGTATAGCGACCTAAACGAGATAGTGGAGGATTACCTGACTCCCCGAGCTTCCTATGCTTATTATCGTATATGCACCCAGAGAGATACTTGTTCCTAAGCTGTCACTAAAGCTAGACCCGAAAGAGTAATTTCGATATATACATCTTGCAAAATTTGGCCAGGCTTATTTATCACTATCCTTGCCATATTCGCGACGTCCATTTGACGCTTGACTAGACTTTAACGTTCGGCGAGACGTTGATTACTCCGGACCCCACGCTACACGTCTTTGGCGACTCCGTACATTCCATCTCCAACGTGGCTGTGCGAATGACGACACTGCAAATTTGACAGGCCACAGTTAGCATTAGCTCATGGCGGCCTATCAGGCCGGCAAGAGAATTATTGGTTGAAAGATAATGCTCACCTGGACTTTCCGTCACAAGTAAGTGTGTCGTTAACCGTGACAAGGAGGGTGTCTATGGTCGTCTGGATGAAGATGTGCACGTTCTTGTCGTTCGTCGTCCCGGCCACCTCGCAGCGGCTGTTCGCGCGCAAGGAGCATGTCAGTGCGGCCGACTTTCCGGTTACATTGTCAAGAAGAGTGAAGGAAGCCGAGCCGCCTTCGCGGACCTCGGCCCCGTATTTGGCCTTGAAGTCCTTGATGGTCCACGTCTGGTTCGTGCAGGTATCTGCGTCAAACGACGACGACACGAGGCCGAGCAGGGCCAGGGCCCAGACGAAAGCTGACCGGAGCATCGCGATTGCTTGGCAGGAGCCGGCCCGTTTAAGATTCCGGCAGTGGGAGTTCGAGCAATCGAGAATACAAGATCATTTTGGACACTGACAACGCCGTCGTCCTTTTTAAGCGAAGCGACGACAGCGTGGTTGGCCCCGTCCTACAAACATGCCGGCCAGGGCTCATTTAAAGCACTCTGTGGATAGATGACCAAGTCACCCGAGACGATTGGCTTTCGCATTGCGAAGAAGCGGGGATTCGCTGCAGGAGCATTGGCTTAAGCTATCGCGGGCATTATAGCCACGGCAGATGGCGCCGGGAGAATAGCCGCCATCGAGTCGCCTGGAATTTCATGGCATCCGTCACGGGCGACGGAAATGGGGATTAGGACGGGGAACTATGGTCGAATAGCAAATCCCACGGCAGTATTTCCGATCCCGCGTCTGGATAAGCGTTGACAGGTGGGCACACACGGCCGATCGATGGGTCGGCCGCCGAGGGTGATCGACGTACATACAGGAGTCTAGATTCAATACCACCTCGACTCCAGCTGGAACACGAGAACCCCTGTCGCTGTCCAAGCCTCGCCTACAACAGATTTTTTTCTTTCCTGGGAACGACGACCCCACCGATATAAATAGGAGGGGGCGGCGAAGAAGACTAGAATATCGCCACCATCGCAGAATCGAGACCTTTACTATAACCGCTACGCACCATCAGAGGCAACATCTCCGGCGAGCGGCGCAGCCCCTGCAGAGACTGGGAGGGGAGAGGAGAAGTGATTTTCCTGAAACGACCAAGCTCTCTTTGCGAGGTTCGTCAGGTGGACCGGCTGGCTGCCGGGGGGGGGGGGAATTTGGTAGACGGACGGAGCTCACCCGGCACCCCGGTGGTCGGGTACAAGCCGGGGAGGCGACTGCGGGGGAAGGCAGGATAGGGCAGGAGAGCGATGCGGAGAAGATCAATAGTGAGGCTCGTCACGACGTCTCATAGGCGAATGACCCAACAAGACGCGCCAGGCCCTAGAATACTTGCGGCGTAGCCTGCCCGGAAAAAGTTTCTTGATTTCCTGGAGAAAAGTACTTTGGCAGCCTAGGGGGGGGCCGCGGCAACCCGTCGTCCGCCCCACCGACACGAGCTTCAACATACGTAACATCCTCGTTCCCGCACGGCGCGCTGATTCCCCGGATTGGCCTCGTGCTTGTATCGGACGACAAGCGGCGGGCGTGGATCGCACGGTCGGGGAAGGTGGACTAAGCCCTTCGCGGGACACGTGAGAAATTGGCGTCGACGGGGGGCGTCGGGGGGCGTCGGGGAGGCTTCGGGAGGGGCGTGGTTGGTGCCGTGGCTGTTGTCCTAGTCGACGGCCTGGCTGGTTACAAGCTGGGTTCTCCGCCGGTACCCATCCCAGCACCAACACTATTATCTCCCCCCCTAACATAAATCTCTTGTTACCTACCGCATCCGACCTACGGCCACGGCGCTGATCCCTGTTAGCCGGACTCCCCTCGATGCTACATTATCCACTTTTCGCGCCAATCCCCGGAACCCCAGCGTCGGTCCAGCAGTGGTGTGGGTAATGTTACCTACCCCGCCGTCCCGTTCAACGGCCGGCTACCCTTTTGGGCTTGATTCCCTGGCATCTAGGGTAGCACTAGAGGGCCAATGAGGTCGCACGGCGCACACGAAGGATCGGCATGAACCGACCCGCCTAGGCCTGCTGTCTCGCTCTGGTGATTGTCTCTTAAGCCGAGAGCTTGCCCCCCGCCGCCCTCGCAATCTATGCTGTCCTCACCTCGCCGTTCCGCCTCCCGTGGTGCCACAAGGTCGGTCCCGACTGCAATCTCAGGCCCGAGGCCGCCGAATTGGATTCCTGCCCGTCTTTGCTCTCCCTACCTGTCCCCGCCTCCATTGTTGCTGTCATGGGCGCCCCCGAGGTCCTGGAAGCCGACCCGATGCCGGGCGACCTCAAGTCCCCCGGCATCGACGAGAAGATCGAGATGTCGCCCGAGCGCTGGGTGCCCCCGGAGGAGTGGCTCCAGCGCTTCATGGACGAGTACAGCGGCCAGCACAGCGGAAACAGCGAGACCCTGCCGCCCGGCAGCGACCCTCTTCGCGTTGCTACTGCCGTCTTCACCATGAATGAGGAAGAGTCTGTCAAGACCCTCAATCTCCTCATCGAAAGCCACAAGGGAGACTACAGCATTGACCACAATCTGGTGAACCGTCTCTCGGAGCTCGTTCAAGGCAACCAAGCCTGCGAGATGGAGCTCGGCGAGTGGTCCTACCAGGTCTGCCGCGCCGCCGGCATCGTCTACAATTGGTCTCCGTATGCCGAGGTCCGAGCCGTGACGCTCCCGTACGACGACCCCGAGGAAGCTTGCGAGAGCTTCCGTGCCTACTTTCTCGGCTTCTTCTGGGTTTGTGTCTGCACGGCCGTCAACACCTGTAAGTCGCCTTCCTCTGCGTTGCGTCGCGTGGCCTCCGGCAGCTAAACCCCCCTGCAGTCTTCAGCCCCCGCCAGCCCGGCATCTCCATCCCTGGCCAGGTTGTCCAGCTGCTGCTGGTTCCCATGGGTCGTGCTATGGCCTACATCCTTCCCGACTGGGGCTTCAGCTTCCGCGGCAAGCGCTACACCCTCAACCCGGGCCCATGGACGTCCAAGGAGCAGCTCTTCGCGACCATTATCTTCTCCGGCGCCTCCACGATTGGTAACTTCACCGGCCTTTTGGTCATGCGCCTCCCTATCTTCTTCAACCAGAGGTGGGCCACATTTGGTTTCGCCATCGTCCTCGCCCTTGCGAACCAGATCTACGGCCTCGGCGCCGCCGGCATCCTCCGCCGTCTCACCGTGTACCCCGTCGAGGCAGTCTGGCCCAACACGCTGCCCACGCTTGCGCTGAACCGGACCCTCATTACGGCCGAAAACAAGCGCGAGACCATCAATGGCTGGAAGATCTCGCGTTACATGTGCTTCGTGATCGCCAGCGTGGCCTTCCTCGTCTACTACTGGATCCCGAACCAGTTCTTCGGCGCCCTGCGTCTGTTCAACTGGATGACCTGGATCAACCCCAACAATATGAACCTCGCGATCGTCACTGGTTCTTACGGTGGCATGGGATTCAACCCCTTTTCCAGCTGGGACCCCAATGTCTCCGGCAACAATGCCATGGATTCGCCCTTCTTCGCGTCAGTCTTACTGTTTACAAGTTTGGGGATCAAGAGCTAACAGCTAGCAGCCAGCTTCAGCAATATGTCATGCGCGTCATTGCCGGAGTCGTCATTCTCATCATGTACTACAGGAACCAGTTTTGGTCTGCCTTCATGCCCATCAACTCCAACGGCGCGTTCGACAACACCATGCACGCATACAACGTTAGCAGGGTGCTTACCGAAGACAACCGTGTCAACCTCGAGGCATACAAAGACTACGGCCCCCCTTATTATGCTGTCGCCAATCTTTTCGTTACTGGCGCCCAGTTTGCGTACTACACCTTCTCGGTTGTGTACGTGTTTATTAGGTACTGGGGTCCTCTCAAGAAGGCCTTTGTCGGGATGGTCGTCAACACCATCAAGCGCCAGTCCGTCTACACCGGCTTCGAGGATGGTCACTCGCGGATGATGCGCCGGTACAAGGAGGTCCCGGAGTGGTGGGTAAGTGATTAGCCTCTAATTCGGCCGACGATACTTGAAAAAGATATCCTAACCTCAACTGACAGTACTCCATCGTGTTTGTCTTCGGCTTTGTCATCTCCATCATCGGCGTGACTGCCTGGCCGACCCAGACACCTTGGTACTCCATCATCGCTGTCACCGCAATTGGTGGCTTGCTGACCATCCCTTGGGTCATCATCGAGTCGATTGCCCACACCGGAATTTCCCTGGGCACCATCTGGCAGGTGCTTCCCGGTCTCTGGTGGCCCGGACAGCCGCTTCCGCAGCTCGTTATTCTCATGTTGGGTGGTGCTTTCGAGCAGATGGCTGGTGGTTTCACGACCGATCTCAAGGTATGTTGGGCACAACTCGTGATTGAACCAAGTTTGATATCACTAACCAAACTCCTCAGTTCGCGCACTACGCCAAGCTGCCGCCCCGCGCTGTGTTCCGCGGCCACGTCTCATCGTGCATTGTCAACTGCTTCATCTACTGCGCCATTCTTGAGGTTATGGTTATCTACTTCGGCCAGGACGGTACGCTCTGCCAATGGGACAACAAGTCGTACATGGTCTGCGCCTACGCGAACTCTGTGTTCTCGTCCGTCATCTTCTTCGGCGCCTTCGGCACGAACAACATGTTCAAGCTGTACCCTATCCTCCCCTACTGCTTCCTGATTGGCGCCGTCCTCGGCTTCATCTGGGTGTACGGCGAGAAGTTCCTGCCCCGCACACGCGGCCTGTTCCAGGCTCGCATGGATGACAAGCAGTTTTCCACCTTTGACAAGTGGATTTGGCGCCCGGTTGCGAGCACCCTCTCCTGTCTCAACCCTGCCATTGCTCTGTCGGGTGCCATGAACTGGGCCGGCAACAACAACCTCACCTATGCGACGTTGGGCATCTACATTGCCTGGGTCTTCCAGTTCTACCTAAAGCGTCGCTACACCGCGTGGTGGGGCAAGTACGCCTACCTCATCTTCGCCGGTCTCAGCGTCGGTGTTGCCATTTCTGGTCTCATTGTCACGCTCGTTTTCAGCTTTGGCGCTGGGCAGGGCACGTCCTTCAGCTGGTGGGGGAACGAAGTTGGGCGGGGCGGCATCGACTATCAGCTGTACAACAACAACGCGTCCCTGTACCCGTTGCCAGACGTGGGCTACTTTGGTCTCTCGCCGGAGGAGTATCCTCTCGAGTGGTAATCCCCCGATTGCGCCTCTGCCTTGGTTCTCTCTTGCTGGATATAGCTAGAATGCTGCAGGGAGTTTAAATATACCCTTCCTTGCAGATTTCGCCTATCAGTACATGTAGAGAACGCCGCTTTGGTAAGCAGCAAGATCGTCACATAGCTATACACCCCAACCAATCTATTATAATAATAGTATACTTAGATTCATGCTTTTTGAACCCACTGCGTAGACTCATTAGCTCGCCGATGACGGTCGGATTGAAACACGGATATCTTCACTAAAACGAATGAAGGGCTGGCTGTTACCCTAATTAGAAACTCAAATATCTGCAGTCGCCATGAACACTTGTCCAATGGCGAGAGAGAATAACAATAACTCCAATTTCGTTAGTCATTATCCCACCCCCGGGTTTCATCTAAAGCTGGAGCGGGCGCCCAGACGTCATATACCTATCCGCTAACGCTCCCACACAATGTCGTCTTGTCGAGGCTACCGCCCCTCCAATATCCCCGTCATGTCGTAGCCGCAGTCATGCAAAAGATCGAAACCCGAGACCTGGGCCCATTCGTCGATGAGATCGTTCATGTCCCCCTGATCGGATCTCCCGCCAAGAAGCTTTGATGTTGCGTTGGCTCTGAAACTGGCTGTTGATCGCCGCTCTTCCACATCTGACGATGCTGCCGAGCTGTAATCCAAGCCGCGGCCTCGGCTATAGTTTCGCCGAAGGGCCTCATACTCGGCTTTCAACTCTTGATACGCCGTGCTAATGAGCTCGCCTTTCCGAGTGGACTCAACCAACTCGGCCTCGAGCTCCTTCACCCGCTGGTCCCTGCGTTCCCGGTATGCCCGCTGAGACTTGCGGTTCTGTTCCTTTCGTCGCTGTTTTGCAGCATCAGCATGGTGTTGTGGTAGCTGTCTGAGGAGAGGGGTCTACAAACCTCGCGCTGCTTGGGGGTTAGTGGAGCACGATAGCGCCTCTTAACCGCATTAGGAACCTGGGCGAGATCAGGCTCTGGACTTTGGTCGAGGGCGTTGTTGGGCGAGGGGGCAAAATCAAAGACGCCCCAGTTAGGATCATAAGAGTTCATGTCGGTGATTATGGGCTCGTCAAAAGGAGACATGATGTCAAAGGTGCCGCCTGGGGAAAATTCCATTGTGCGTGGGGCAGTTTTTGTGTTTGTGACTATCGGGTGTGCTGATGTATAGAGCTTCTAAGTCCTGCCGGGGTTTGGGGCACGTGAAGGGTTTGCTGACAATTGCTTATTGATTTGAAAAAAATCAGATGACTACTCTGTCGCAATGGGCTGACTGTCTAGTAGGCGCTTAGTTCTTATACTCGTTCGCCACCCTTTAGACACCCATACCTACCTATGGTATGCGGCTGCACCGTTGGAGATCGAGATCGAGATCTCCAGCTGGGCGTTGTCTCGCTTGTGCGAGCTGCGCATGCTATTGGCTGCACCGGGTCTTTTCGCTGCAGCGCGCAGACTACCCAGCATCCTGCCAAGGCAGTTGAGCCGGGGTCCTCTGCCGCTGCCCGCCTCATACGCCGTTAGACAGTTCCTAATGGAGAATAGCGGACCCGCGCCGCGTTGTGTGGCTTTTTCCTCTCGATCAACTTGATGCTAGATCAGGCATAGCCAATGCGCCTCCCATTCCGCCTTTACCACAACTAGATGTTGCCTATTGAGGTATAGGCCAGCGAATACCACCATGCGATGCAATCGCAGCGAGCCCAGGACGGAATTGGAAGTGTCTCGCAGTTGTTGGCTGAATTCGCGAGCATTCACGATATTTGACTGGGCGAAATAGGGACTGATGGTAGGCATGACGTGCCAATTTCTACAGATAGCTAAGGCTGGGGCGGTCAAGCTAACAAATATAATTCCTGCCCAGTTCGCTTCATTGGTTTCGCGGTTTCAATCGGCTCCCACGTCCGATTTCGCTCCTTTAAACCACTTTCCTGCCCAACCGTTATCCGCCTGGCCCGACCACGAGGGCCGTTTAGTCGCGGCGCTTCGCTTATAATACCTCCTCAATAGAAAACAAGCTCTTCATATATGCAGTAGCGTGATGGTGCAGGGCTTGGCTCAGCTGGGGTGCGCTGGATGCCATCCCTGCACTCCTAGCAAGCCAGGCCGTAGGGTTCCATCGCCCCTTATCGCTCACACCCTCCCAGACGCCCCTTGTGTACTGCCAAATGTTCAAGGCAAAGTAACCCATGGATTAAGGCACTGATATGCCTGCACTGAGGGCTGCTCTCAGATCTCCGAACGAGCTAATGCGCGGCGTACGCTCCGCAAGAATCTTTAGGTGCTTCCCGAGGAAGTGCTCTTCATATTCCGGGTTCCCTTTTGAGATGACGAACGCCAGCGTGGCGACCCACACATCAACGCCAGCTGCTTTTAAGTACAGGCTGACGTCCGGAACATAGAGGTACTTCCTGAGCCTGTCCAGGATCCCGGGAACCGAGCTGAACCTCGAGGATCGCTCGCTGCAGACAAGGAAAGTGACGATGAAGAGGCAGATAGTGACCGAGTTCTCCGCAGCAGAGAAACTAGACTCAGTTTCTAGAATTAACCCGCACGAGGCCACCCAAAGTGACAGAAAACAGGTTCCAGATATCGAACGCATCCCAGGTATAGGTACCCGGGCGCCAAGCCAGTTGCATGCATCCTGCAGCAAGCATTCTACGCTGATCATGGCGTCTATCAACCGTCCATTCATGCCAAGACTGTGGCAAGCAGCGGTCATGGTCGACCGGCGCAGGTAGAACGCGAAAGACCTTGGATAATCGTACCCCTGGTGTAAGAGGCCTTGTGGCAAGAAGTATGCGACCTCAGATGTCAGCTCCAGGTTGCGCGCTGTATGCTTCCCGGGGACGACAGGAGCCGCTGTGGCTATACTCATACCTGACTGGCTAGTCGTAGGGTGCTAGTCGTCGTGTGCGATCGCATGGCGGGGCACAGCATCTGTGGTAGAGCGTAAGGTAGGCGACATGCCCGCACGGTACACACCCATTGGATAATGAACGATTGTAGAGCCCGCAGCTTGGCGAGCGAGCCGATCCCGCCACGCAGGTTGATCATGCGCGTTAGGCCAGCCATGTGCGCCGATCGCTGCGCGAGGTCCAGCTAGAGGCGGCACCAGACACCTGCCCGGGCGTTCGACGCATGAACGAACATGCTCTCCGCTGCGAAAAATAAGTTGAAGATAGCAGCGGTGTTTTCATCGCTCAGGGCTTGGTTTCCATCCACCAGCGCTTGATGGACAGCTACGATGGCCTAGACGTGATGGTGCAGGGAGCGTTCTATGCAGCGCATTTCGAGCGGCTGCGCGATGCCAGCCGCAGAGCACCAAGGTAGAGTATGGCGTGCATGAAGCCGGAGTGTGTGAAAGTAGAGGCCATTCGGTGTTCCAGCATCTCCAATGACTGCCTGCGCTGAGACGAGCTAACAACTCCTGCAACGATTATCTCCCACTAATCAGATTTGACGGTATAGCGTAGGTGCTTATGAATCAGTGAGCAGTGCCACTATCGTGCACGAGGAATTGAAGCCCGCAGCCTTTTTATGCCTAGACAGAGCAGATTTTAGCCATATCTGCGGTCCCAAAGTCGACTAAATACGAGGATTGGAACCAGTACATTTAGGCATTGTAGCTATTCGGCAATTGCAACACTGTCGCTCGGCGTATATGTGGGCCCAACCAGCCAACACCCATCCAAGGTACCTTGCTATATCTAGATGGTAAATACGACCCTCGATCTCGAAGGAGCATGCCTACGCCGGAGGACTCAAGGTCACACAAGTAGGTCTAATACACCGCTACCAGAGGAAGAAGGGGCTATTACCCTGTAAATTCTCAAAAGTCTGCTCTCCATGTGTGCTGACTGCGCATTTCGGGAGAGCAGGTACGTCGTTGAGTTGCGCTGTAGTAGTCGATAGGGGGTTACTATGGACAACGCTCTAATGACCTACATGTCCCCTCCCTAGAGTAGCTAATACAGCCAACGATCAACAGCTCTGCAGGTTTCAATAATAATACAAGAGGATACGATTATCTCACCAAATCATTATATAATGCGGACGAGAATGTTATCCCTAAAGCTCTAGTCGAGCGTGCGACTTAAGGAAATATCGAAAAGACGTTAGCCCTGGAGGTATTTTCCCTCAGTAAAGGATGGCAATGACCTCATCGAATCCTGCCTGGTTCCACCCCTGGTCCTGCTAATTTAAGTGAAGATACCATGTTCTACTGAAATATAAGCATGTGCTAGGCGAGACCTGCAACCTTTCGAAGACAGCAGCCTCCTAGGAAACTGAACGGAAGCTGGTAGATCTACCTACCGATTATGTATTTTTGAATCAGCGGGACATCCACTTGTCAAGTAAAGCCCCGGGAAATAACCTCAATATAGCCCGGAAAATTTTACTTATGGCGTCGTATTTGGTCTGATTCATTCACCCAAGTTCACGCTCCAGTCGCCCATTGGCGGCGCAGCCCCGGCGTTGCTCAACCAGCTTCCAGATAGAAACTAAACCCGAAAATGCCCAGATTCGCCGAACCTTTGGCAAATACAACCCAACCAAGTGTCGTCATTAATTATACAGTGCGCGGTTGCAAGAGGATTCTCAATGCCTAGGTACTGTTGCAAGCACGGCAGCGTAGCGCGAGATTCAGACCAAGCAGGCGGGTTCCCTTGAGATCAACTTTAGGGGACTTTTGCAAAATCTGCGCCTCTAGGTGAGGGGCCGAGGGAATGTTACAGCTACGCTTGTATCTTCCTGTTATAGTAATGGCACAGTCGCTAGATCCTTCGCCGATCAATGCCTCCGCGGTAATATATTTGCCTCCAACCAGCGAAGTCTGGGCATTCCAAGCCGAGGCAGCTACCATTAGTTAAATACCAGCCACAGCCGCCTGTCTCCCATTCAACTTGTACCAGGCGCGCCACCAGGAGCTAGCTTTGCCAATCGACCGAATAATACACCAAAGCGGCCCCCAGCGACCCGAGCTACTCTGCATCATGAAGACCACTCTCGCCACCATCGCTGGCGCCTTCGCACTCGGCGTTAGTGTTGTGGGTGCCGACAGCATTGCTATCTGCACCGGTCTCACCTACGCAGACGGTATTTCATCACCCAAAATTGTCCGGTAGTCGCAGTCCCGATGCTAACCAGCCCCAGGCTATCTGTACTGCAGGAAGAATAGCAACGGCGATTGCCTCCCGGATCTCGGCGATTTCCCTGTGGAAGTCAGCTTCCCGTTGTACAGTACGCTGCGAGGCCCGAATAGTCGATCAGGTTTCGGGTGCCCCAGACTAACACTGCATAGTGCACGCCGTGGATAGCACCACGCAGGCGATGCAGTATTCCCTGGCACAGTCCACCGGCTCGCACACCTACACGATTCACGACAGAGTGCTCACCATCGACACCAGCTCGGGCGCGGTTGAGCCGGTCGAGTTCAAGCAACTGGCTGCGATCCAGGCCACACAGACCTCTCTGTACTGGTTCAACGCCTACGGGATCATCCTATGGTCGCCCACCACTAATGTCGCGGACGGCACGCCGAAGGCGCACTCGGGCCAAGTCTCTGGAAGCGGATTCCAAATGATTGAAGTGCCAGGCCGTCCGGGCGTGTTCCGCCAGCAGTAAGTCTCCGGACCGGAAACGCATAGCAAGTCGCTAACACAGGTGCAACAGCTGGAACCAGACCCTATTCGAGGCGATGCGCGATGGCACTGTCATGGGACAAGGCAACTTCGGCTCTTACTGCTACAGCGACTACAACCCTGTGATCGTTCAGGGTTGAGTGGAGTAACGAATTAGAGCATCCAGAGCGAACAAGCATCGGCTGAATAGGGCCTACTACTCATAACTCTGGATGTACGGCAAACTGCTTGTATCGGCTTCATTCGCCTAATTCTAAAATGACAAAGTATTCACTTCATTTAAAATGTATTTCCCCCTTTTAATAAGTCTATTAGTCTTCCCCAGCGGCAGCCACGGAAGCCTACGAGGGCTTTCGGCTCTAGCAGGTCAACACTGATGTGTCAGTCCCGCGCCAAATCGAGCTTTGCTATCATCGATTCCAACTCTAGAACAACCGTCTCGTGTATAGCCTCTTGAAGCCTGGGCGTCTTGAGGTCTTTTCCATACCCAAAGTCGCAGTCGAGAACCTTTTGCGTCAACTCCTGATATGCACGGCCCAAGTAGCTGGACTGCGACGCGAGGCGGCGAATTCCCTCGATATCGTTGGGATCGACGCGCTCCCATCTCCCGATAGCTAGGAGGGCGGCACCTAGACTGTACAGCGTGATGTTGCGCACGCCGTACTTATACTGCGCGTCTTCTCTCAGGCGCGTCAGGTTAACAGGCGACTCAACGTCCATCAAGGTTCCTGCTTGTTCGGGCCGACCGTGGACCAACTCTACGTCAAAGTGGAGCGTTTGCAGTGACTTTGTGAGATCATCGCCCTGCTGGAAGAAAGCGAGGTCCCTGACACTCCATAGTTCGTTCATCCACGGTGTTGAGTTGAACTTCAGCACTGCAGAGACTAAGCTGTGAGCCAGTCGTAGCTGCCCAACGATAGTCAGTTCCCTGTGTACAGGTTGCGCCAGTACATCGTCTACGAGGACTACCTCGCCTGGGCGCAGGTTGGTGCAGTATGGTCCGTCGGAGCAGGGAAAGAAGCAATGCCGAAACGCCTCTTGTGAGCAAGAATCGAGGTGTCCTAGCCCCTCTGCTGTACATGTCAAATTTGGGCTCAGGGAGCGTTTTGACAATTCGGGACAGAAATGCCCGCCGAGTGATAAGCTTTCTGTGGGAGTAGACATTGAGTCTGGGGCAGTGTTGCGAGCGCCATTCCTTGGAACCTCCTCGCTACTCTCTATAGAGTGACCATCAAAGTCCGAAAATCTAACTTTTTGGCGTTTGCGCCGGCCGTTACCAAGGTCAGGCAATGTATTCGAACTCGAAGCCAGCAGGCTCGTCTCCGACCAGGTGATCGAATCTAGCGTCCTCGAGTGTACCTGCAATCTTAGAAGATTTGTCTGGAGCAGAGATCTCTGGAGAAATTGTTCGTTATAGCATAAAATAGCAACTTCCATCTGCACGTCTTTCTCGGCTTTGGCGTCTAGAAAAAGCCTGACAGAATGTCGAAGCTGAGGGGCTTGTGTGTTGGACCAAGCTGTCGTGAGGGCCTCGTGGAGAGCCTTTGACGCTCGTCGTATGGCGGAATACGCTCCAAATTCGGCCGGCAACTGGCCCCTACTTACACATGTCTTCCTTTCCGCGAAACATGGTTGCCGCTGAAGCTCGCTGACCTGCTCTCGAAGCCGCCTGAGGCCATCATTCGATTTCTCGAGTCTGGCAATCTGGGACTCGAACGATTCCTTCTCGAAAGTAATCTTGACTCGTTTTCTTAACTTCCGGACTGCAAATTTTAGGGATTCCATTCGGAGACGCCCGTCCTTGTTCGAAGAATTAGCTTCACGCACCTCTATGCCCGGGGTAGTGGCTGTTTAGGGCGGCGGTCTCACCTTTTCCTGTTCTTCTTCCAGGGGCGTGAAGCATTGGAAAGCGTTCTGTAGCTTCGCCATAGCCTCACAGATTTCTCCAACAATATTCTTTAGCGATTCTGTGTTCCTTTCAAGTCGAGTTTCTAGGTCCCTCTCGAGGCTGCAACCCCGCCATTGAGCATGCTCAGGATCCCTCATCATGTCCTTGACAACGACCTGGTCTTGCAGAACTAGTCGCAAAACCAATTCAATTTCGTTAAGAAAGTAGTCGCGCTGACCTCCGAATAGTTTCCGTATTCTTTCGACTTCGGCCGAGTACTGGCAGAAGATCTTAAATTTGGAGCGGACGATTTTGTAGACGTCCAACGCACTTTTGACGAGGGGTAATACCCCTAACGTTAAGGAAACCGGATCCATTTCTTGGCGAAAGAGTGACTGGTGCCGTTCTCCTATTCACGGAAGGATGCATCTATAAACCTCGTACTGCTTCTGGGTTCTTGTTAAAGCTTATGGTTTTTCACACGGCTTCCGCCTAGGCTGGCCGGTCGGGCTGACTATCGAGGCGGAGCACTTCGGGACGCCTGAGGCTGAGTTCTGAGGAGAAAATATTTCCACTCAGAGGACTCCTAATTGGCTGAAGTCCTGCAGGCTGCGCTGCTGCTCAATGACTGGCGAGGTTCCGCGTGCTGCCCCTCACTTGGCTCTGTGGGTGGGGGGGATCGGGTTGCCAAGTTATTCTTGTGATTATTTTGCATTCTGTTTGCTTGTGACCATCATGCTATCGTTTTCGTAACGGAGCTGCACCGACTTTCAAGGTTAACGCGTGCTTCTTTTGCTGCTGTCTACGCCGCTGTAATGTCGGCGCTTATTCGATCCCAGGATGTGTACGATCCCGTCGCGAACATTCAAAAATGGCGATCGCACCAGTTAGACCTTGTTTATCGCCCGGACGAGGCGGTATATCACCACGAAGTCGCCCACCTCTGCGAAAGCCTATTAAGTCTGTTCAAAGAAGTCATGCGTGCGCTGCTTGAACGGAACCACATCCCGAAGGACGCCCAAATCAGCCTCGAGCGTAGCCGCAGCGCGCTGGTCCTGTGGTCTGATGGCTGTGGGATCGCCCAAGGCCATCTGAACGAGGTATTTGGCAAGTCGCGGAAGCTTCGGTATAAGGTGCTCAAAACCTTGTCGCATCTAGCGACCATTATCGTCGAGCGTGCGTTACCCAGCCATAGGCACCCATCGAACTACCGACTGACAGCGTAGGCGCGGTCTTTAGGACTCATTCCTTCAGTAGACATCTGGTCGGAGAAGCTCCTTGACCAATGTTTGCGCATGAGGGCCACGATTGAAGAAGCTGATATTATGGTAACTGAGGAAGCAGAACGGCTGAGCGATGTGTCCTCTAGTGACGCGTCTTCTGCTTTATCAGATGACAACATCAATGAAATTGCTGAGGATCTCAAGACCGACACGCTCTTTCTCTCAGGCCTGGATCCTCTCTTGAAACATCCTATATTTGACCTCGATTCCGATAGCCGAGTAGAAGATTACCTGGTCGGCGCTTGGGCGCCGGACAAGTTATATACTGACAAAATTGAGAATCGGTTTCCTTTAGCTCATGCCTCCCTCGCCTCCCAGCTTGGCAAGACAAATTATCAACGCTATTTACGATGTCAAGCGGGCAGAGACAAATATGAAAGAGAACAGGGGTCGATGAGAACGGCAAATGAAGGTACAATTGTCTCCGCATCCAAATTTCATGACTCTGGCATCGGCACTTCCCTGGGTTCAACAAATCCATACGCGGAGACCATAATGAGCTATAGCCACGAAGGTGGTTCTATCCGTATCCCACCGCTTTCAGACGAGGCCAAGAAGGGCCTGCCGTTCCCATGCACCGCATGCGGTCGCATGATTTCCGTCACTAGCAACTCACTTTGGAAGTAAGAAGTTCGAACTCTAAATAAATTGGAGACAGAGGAGACTGATAAGTTCTAGACGCCATATCTACCTTGACCTCCAGCCGTACACGTGTCTTGACATCTTGTGCCCATATAGCAACGCTACATTTGAAACCCGCGAGAAGTGGGTATCTCACCTGGGGTTGGACCACGAAATGGACCCCCAGTGGAGATCCACTAGCTGCCCCTTATGCAAAGAGGAAACCGGCGACGGGAAGGTGGCGATCACACGTCATCTATCTAAGCATCTCGAGGAGATTTCCCTCTCAGCTTTACCGATCGGTGACGACTCTAACACAGGCTCTGAATATACCTCGGAAGACAGTGGCTCGTCTGGAATCTCTGCGCTCCCGGTTCCGTCAGGCACGTGGGGGGTGCAACATGACACCCTCCTGCTGGCTGCTCGTGACTCCGGCCAGAGCTGGAGTGAGATTCAGGCCGAGTACTTCCCCGGCATAACAAGCAACGCGTGCCGAAAGCGTCACGAGCGGCTGATGGAGCGTAAAGGCACCAATGACGGGGGCATGCGTGAGCTTGAGCCGGCGATCATGGACAAAGCCGCCGCCGAGAGGCAGAGGGAGCTCGAATTGAAGATCAGGAAAGACGCGGAGGATGCTTTCGAGAGGCGTATGAAAGAGATGTGGAAAGTGGAAGAAGAATGTAGGAAGGAGGTGTTGAAGGCGAAAGCCGAGGCAGAACGCGCTACCCGCGAGAGGATAGAGGTAGAGCTTAAGGCCGAGAAGGAGAGGCGACGGCTGCACGAGCAAGCTATGGAACAAGCTGAGCGCGACAGTCGTGATAAGATCGAGGCTGAGATGAGGGCTATGGAGGAACGGACGAAGAAGGAGGCTGAGGCGGCTGTCCTCGCCGTGGCTGCTGCCAAAGCCAAAATCGAGGCCGCTATCAAAGCCGCGCAAGAGGCGAAGGAGGAAGCGGATCTCGAATGGTGTAAGGAGCTCGAGAAGGAAGAAAAGCTGAAGGCTGAGATTGCCGCCCGAGAAAAGCTCAGGAAAGAGGCCATGGAGGCTGTGGCTGCCAAGGCTCTCGCGATGAAGAGGAAACAAAGGAGAGCAAACAAGGGAGATTATCGCGAGCAAGAAGGCAATGCGAAGGAGGGAGACGATGAAGATGACGAGCCACGCTACTGCTATTGCGACTGCGTCAGCTACGGTGAAATGGTGCCGTGCGAAGCCGAAGATTGCCCTCGAGAATGGTTCCATCTAGGTTGTATTGGGTTGCCAAAGGCTCCAGCATCGGGCTTTATATGGTACTGCAGGGATTGCGAAACGCGCCTCGTCTCGGTATCTGGCAAGAAGGGAATTGGGCGGGCCGAAGGGACGGGTGGCGAGAGCAGCGATGGTGGTATTGTAGTCACGATCATCGCGAGACGCCTTTCAACGGGGGAGGTGGCGTTGCTCGAAGAGGACGCCGACAAGGTCGAGCCGCGCGGTCGTAGTGTGGGGATCGAGACAGACGAGAAGGGTAGGATGTCAATTAGTGTCTCGAAGCACTTGCGGTAAAGGTGCAGCACTATTCTCTCTGCCATCTGGGGACAACGGGACTGACTGTGCATTGTATGCAGGGACTGTGATAACGGCTCGGCCTTGCCGCCAGCTAGAGAAGCTTTAGGTTTTCGAAATGCATGTGCACCAAAGAGAAGCGATATTAGTAGTGAACATAACCCTCTGGCCCAAGAAAAAAGATAGAGCCAGGATCACGACGGATAGACTGGTGGTCGCTTTTAACAGTGCTTGATCGTCCATATACTCTTGGAATGGTTTATGCAAATCACGTGCATAAAGACCAGGACCAATTCGCGGGGGACGTCACAGCCACCAATCAAAGTCGCCCAACTCGGAAGCGAGATTCCGTGGCACAGCTGCGTGAGCACAGCTGTGCTCTCGTAGTCGGCGAGGCAGCCACCGACAACACGTTACTTGGAGCGTCGAGTGTTGGACACCACCTGAGGCACGGCTTTCTCTCTCACTTGTGTCTGATGGAGCGAGAGGCGATCATTGTCAGGCTCACGCTATCATCGCCTTCTCGGATTACTATCCCGTCTCACGCTTCTGCGGACTTGGCTGGCAAATTGCCCCCCCCCGCCCAGGCCCGCATCCCGCCAACCCCTTACTAGGCCGACATCAGTTCTCCACCCTGCCGAGCCATCCAAGCACTCCCAATGTGCTACCATGTTGTAGAGCTGTATGCGGCGTGTCGATGCCTGTATTACCAGCATCCGATTGATCGATGCGCGTCCTACGGGTGCCACCCCGTCCAGCGTCGGACCATTCTCGTCGGCTACTCCTGCGCGGAGCATTCGAAGCAGCCAATTCTCGAGGCCGGTCTGCCTAGCAGAGAGTGTGACGATGACTCCTCTGCCGAGGAACCATCACCCCTCGACACGCCTGCTTCGCCCGGGATCCAGTTCAAGTGGCGCGTGATCCCCGGACCACAGGCGCGAACCCTACACATCGCCGCCACTATAAGATTGCCTCTTCTACCCTTCGACTATCCCTCGTGGGCGGTTTACCTCCTCTCACTTCCGCCGCAAAACTCTGGGCTCAGCACGTGGCCAAGTTCCTTGAATGTGAACATATCCATCGGCAAAGACAGCTTACTAGACGTCACTTCTTTCCACACTAGCCAGAGCGAAGATGCAACCGGCGATCCAGAGTTGCTGCCCACGGCACCAATTGACTTCCCCATAGCTCCGAAAAGCTATCCGACGCCCTTTCTGTCTGCAGCGACCAAGAGCAGCTTCTTTCCTAGTCCTTCCCCGGCAAGCTTGTTCAGCTGCTCGAATGGCTCATCAACCGACTTGTCGGAACATTCCTCGTGGCCGGAAAACGGCACAGACGAGTCGGACGACCAGTCATCATCCGCACCTTCCGAGAGCTCGGATATTCTTGAAGACGGCCACTATTTTACTGTGATCAAGACAGAACTCCTTGAGATCGTGCTGGGGCAGTTTCACGCCCACCAACGGGGCTCGCATTCATCTCAAGGATCGGGACGCCCGCCGAGCAACGGACCATCGACGAGCGGGAGAGGCGATTCTCGTAACCAACCACGTGGCAAAAGAAGTCGGTCGGTTGACGATTCGGATGATTCAGCACAGCCGGAAGACAGCCAAGTCACCAAGAGGCAGCGGCCGCCGGCGAAGCATGAGCTCCTGTTCGCCTGTACATTCTTCAAAAAAGACCCGGTGAAACATCGAGCATGTGAGAAAGCAGGCCAGAAGAGAATACGCGACGTGAAGCAGCACCTCCGACGCAAACACTTCTTTCCCTTTTACTGCTCTCGATGCTGGTGTATCTTCGATTCCGAGCTGCAGCGCGACGATCACACCCGGGCACAGGACTGTCAGCTGCGGCCCGAAGAAGTCCGAGACCAACTCTCGCTCACGCAGGTCATGGCGCTTCAGAGGAAAGTCAACCACAAACTCACTCCGACCATGCAGTGGTTCAGCGTCTGGGATATCTGCTTCCCCGGCGTGCCGTACCCGAACACTCCATACATCGACCCGGAGCTCTCGGAACAGTTGTCATCGTTCCACGCCTTCTACACGGAGCATGGACCGGACATCATCATTGGGGCGCTGAATCAGAGGAACATGCTACACTGGGACCTTCCCAACGAGGAGCGGGACTTGGCTGCATTTAGACGGTCGATTCTCCACGAAGCTCTCAACCGCATATACGAAGACTGGCTGGAAAGCCGGCACTCTGCAGTGCCGACAACCGCTCCATCCACTGTCGATTCCACCAGTGGCTCAGACACTAGATTGGGAGAATCCCAAGACGGCTCGCCTGTGGAGGAGCCTGGAAGCATCGCCCCTTCATTCTCTGATGCAGAGAGAAGCTTTGCGGCCGATTTGGACTTCTCCGAGTGGAGTCGTTCTGCCCAGCATCTGGAGATGGGGGTGGACCAATACCAGCTTGAAAGCCAGAATTTAACCCTGGCCAACATGCAGCCCTTTCCAGACTATCCAGATGACCAATTCTATCACAACGACATTACGTTCGATTTCGAAAGATTTCCGGGAGACGCCCTAGATGGGTTGGAATGATTCGGCGCGATTTGACTTATCAGCCATGGGAAGGTCTTTGCTAACTGGGTTTGAGCATACGGGGGCGTTTACATTCTTCCCTAGTCATTATACGAGCTATTTATGATCAGGAATTAGTATATGGCAATGCAAGTATTCTCAATCATGGGGGCAATACAGATAGGGCCCATCACCAATTACGCGCAAATTAAGCGGCTAATTAGCTCTCGCTCTCTCCTGCCGTGAAGTTGACGTAGTGATCAAAGTCTACGCTCTCCCAGAGTCCTGTATCTTCGCCAAACGCATCTTCGTCTAATACTTCCTGGACCAGTCCTTGGCGTGTCTCAGGCATGCTAGCCGCAAGCAGCGGCTCGACGCTGATAAGGCGTATGATGGAGAGCTCGACGCCAGGAGATTCTTCACAACCAACGTTTTCATCGAAAGGTCTCCCAGTGAGGGTCCTCTGGCTATACCAAGAAAGAGCATGGCGCATGATCTGATGCATCCGCGAGAAATATCCAATGTCTAGTTCCCTTGTGCCTCCAAACGCCGCATCGGCAGCCGATGCTAGCCCGTCCAAACGCCGCTCCAAGAGGGATAGATAGCGCTCCGTGTCCGCCAGTTCTCGTAGACTCGCAGTATCCAGTTTTATTGTTTGTCGGCCAGCCACCACTATCGAGAAGGCCAGCACGGCATATAGTAGTCGCACTTCTTCAAATAGCGTAGCTCGTTGGAGACGTGTATCTGGCTGGGTAACGTATGCTTCGATATAAGATTGTGCGGCACGAATCCAGGATATGACAATGTCTTTCCGTACCATCGATGAGCACCAATCACAGCAGGATTGGTTTGACGGCCAAGTCCAAGCGTGGGCTGGCGTGTATATTCCAATCTCGTACAACAGGGCTTTGAGATGGAGTTGAGCCATACGAATCAGGGCTATTGAAAGAAAGTGAGAGTTAACCTTGTAATAATTGAGAAACCAACATATACTTGGAATGACTCACTATTTTCCTGTATCTGATGCGGTAGAGATATCATGACCCGGTCAAGCTCATGCTCCATTGAACGGACCGTAGCCAGAATTCTGACGGTATCAATATCTTGAACCATGCGCCTTTTGCCATCGTGTTGGTCGATAAAATCTGAGACCTCCTCAGCCAGTTTCGTTACTCGGATCATGGCGTGGATTAGGGCGTCGCCTGAACTATCGGATAGGTCGACGAGAACAAGCGCCAGATTCCCAATGTTTTGGGTGTATCTTAAATGTGATGGTTTTCGCAGAGACTGGCAGATCCTTATCCATATCTGTTAGCGTACTATAATATGTAGGAGCTGTAATATACTGTCTTACACCGTAGACACGTAATATGTCCCAAGATAGAGACGAATCTTCTCAATGGTGTCTGATATGCCCGGTGACATTTCACAAGGCGTGGCGGGATCGAGCGCAAGACTGGATCCAACAAAAAACGCATGCTGGTCAATCTTCAGATCAACAGCCATGGAGACAGCAATCTGCGAAAGCTGATATAGCTGCTGACGTCGGACGTCAAAGTAGTTGTGGTTCCTGATATGGTCGTCAGCGCCAGCACTAGCCTTATGCGATTCCGGTAGAGGAAATACCAGGCTAGGTACACCAGAATACTCGATAGTATATCCCGACTCTTTTCGCCGTTGACTAATAAGCGCTCCGCAAGGCTCTTGCGAAATTCTACTGCGAGGCGCTCTTGAAGCGACCCTTGGGCACAGGCAGTTTTTATAGCAAGCGCTGACAGAGGCTTCGTGTGGTATAGCTCCTCAGGGGACAGCAGCGGGTCAATGACTACAAATGGGAAATGCGATGAGAGTGCTTTGAACCTCTCCATGGATAATTTGAGGAGACCGGAATCTGTATCGATTAGGGAGGTGTGCCTACCCAGTGAGGAATGAAGTCTCGGTACGGGCTCAGTCCGTGCCGGATGTTCCTGGGGCGAGGTGGAGGGATGGACAGCGGATAGAAATTCGAGCAGTGAATCTATCTTCTTCTCGACGGCCGTTGTCTTGCTCCTGTGCACCATGAGCTATGTTCTCTGCGTCGATCCTTGAATAGACTTGCCTTGGTGTGAGTTTTGTTTGTCGAGTGTATGCTTCCTCGAAGACACAGTCTATGCCGCTGTCTAGACATCTACGATACCGATTAAGCCTTAGTGTCATACAAGGATACTGTGACAAGGACACACCTTTTACAAGAATGGATGCTTGCTTGTTCACTGATGGTGGCAGTGCCTTTAGGAGCGGGGATACAGCGGAGCTTCAGCGCCCGACAAGACTCGCAGGACCGCCTTAGCTTTCCTGTTCTAGGCCTTCCGTTGTATGCAGGGGTCTGAGAAAGCCTTCTAGGCCCAAGTGAGTTCTCAGTTCGTCTAGCGAGGCCATTGGCACCATTCGCTCCATGCGTGTTCTGCATAGCGTCTTCTGTGAATTGACAGTCGATACAACGGGATATGAACTTCGGGAGATAGGCCGGAGGTATGCTTTCTCAATAATCCGTTTATCGCGGGCAGTAAAGGGCCGCTGGTACTCGCCTGGATCCGTTAATGTTCATGGAGTTGCATGAGAGACGAATATTTCCATGTCTCCCTGTCAGCAACGGTTTACTTCGACCAATGAGGGCGGGGCTGGGGTAAGACCCGGAATCTCGGAGCTAAGTGGTGCGCCGAGATTCCGATACGCTTGCTGATAACATCCGTGATCTTTGATGCTTGGCCCAGCCGTCTATGTCCTATTGTATTTCTTCCAGCGGCTTACGGGCCACCGCAATCATGTCGGCATTCCGAGCCGGACATTTAAGTCATGGCGTCCAGCCTGGACTCAAAAGTCTGCAGGCCAAACCACACCGCGAGACCACCAACAGTTCTAAATGTCAGCATTTGAGTCGTACTTCCCTGGGAAACCAGGGTTTACGGAGAAACAACTCCCCAATCTCAATGGAAAGGTAACGACTCTATCAAAGGCTGCAGATTCCGTAATCGTCACTCATGAGATCCTAGGTGTACATGATAACCGGGGGCACAGGAGGCATTGGGTTCGAGCTCGCCAAGATGCTGTACCATGCCAACGCAAGCCGAATCTATGTTCTCTCGCGCTCCGTAGCCACCGGCGAAGACGCAATAAAGGAGATAACGGCGTCCTCCCCTAATCCGACCGTTCCGGCGCGCACAAGCTCCGCCAAAGACGCCGTGCACTTTCTGCCCATTGATCTCTCTGACCTCGCCACTGTCAAGACCGCGGCTCATGCTTTCCTCGCTCGCGAAAGCCGTCTCGACGTCCTCTGGCACAATGCCGCCATAATGCTCGCCCCGGAAGGCAGCAAGAGTGTGCAGGGGCACGAACTCACGTTTGCAACGAATCTTCTCGGACCGTTCCTGCTCCAGCACTTTCTCACTCCTATCATGCTAGCTACGGCTTCTAATAGCCCCCCTGCAACTGTTCGTGTCTGCTGGGCTGGGAGTGGTCCTGCCGTACACCCTCCAGGTACCGACGGTATTGTCTGGGAAGACTTAGCTCTGGAAAGAAACTCCGGATTTGGGGCACGGGCGGCTCGCTACATGCAGAGCAAAGCAGGCAATGTCATGCTTGCGGCAGAAATGCAGCAGCGATATGGCAGAACGAGCGCTGCTAACCGTGACGGAATAGTGAGTTGTGCCTTCAACCCCGGAGCAATCCGGTCGAACTTAGCAAAGCATGCACCTCGGCTAGTAGCATGGATACATAACGCAATGGCGAGTTCGGCCAGGGATGGAGCGCTGGTGGAGCTCTTTGCGGGGTTTGCTCCGGAAGTTGTCACGGCATGTGAGCAACAGGGGCTGTGTTTCGTGGTGCCGGCTGGTAAGATTGGGAAAACAATAGAAAAGGTAGAAGAAGGTATTCGGAATAGAGGAAGCGGGAAGCGGCTCTGGGAGCTGTGCGACGGGCTGGTAAAGGAATATTATACGATCACGGACTAGCCAAACTTGGCAACCGCGCGGTTATCAAGTCAGCAATTGGAAGCCTAGCTAGCATTACCAAGACAGCATTGCGTGTAAATTAGAAATCAACACTGAGCCCACGAGCATACCCGCGCGGAAGACATGTAAATAAAAAACGGATCGAATCACGTCCCATACTCTTACTCATGATGCACTCCACCCCCCAAAACAGCCCAGGTTTTTAGGTACATGACCTGACCAAAGTACAGCCATTCATCATGCATAAGCTTCTGCTATCCTTTGCCGGTGGCTTGGCCTTGACTAGGGTTGCAGTGGCCACCTCGAATTGCTCCCTCTATCCTAATATTGCGGACACAAGCCACGCCACCCCGGCTCTGGTCGAGTTTCTCAGTCACTACTTCCATGCCAAGAGTCTTCACGATGCCAATGCTTGGATCAGTGACTTTGATACTTCCAAGATTACCTACATTGATGCAGTCCTCGGTCTTGATCTCAATACAACCAACTTTGAGGTTACTCTGAGGGCTTTGGCGGCATCATGGACTCCGGATGCTAAGTCCTATCCGTTACGTATCATTGGCGACATGGATAGTGCGGTGGTGTTCTTGGAAGACACACCGGCTCTGTTTGGATCCGAACTCCGGGGAATTGCGTCGATTGACATGGAGAACGGCAAGGTTATTCGCGAAATCGACTACTGGGATGGGCGGCGAGTTCCCTTAACCGACCAACGAGTCCCGGACGACCAGTATCCTACCGATTTTAGAGAGTCGGCCGTGAAAAAGACCCCGGATCCAGTGCTGCAGGGTGTTGTGAATAACCTCCACGAGGCGCTTTCAACAGGCAACAGTAGTGTCACGGCGCCGCTGTTCAACGTTGATGCTGTTCTGGAAGACCGAACCACACGCACTCGAATCGAGGGCCGGCTGGTCATTGAACGATACCTCGCCCGGGCATCCTCGCGCCTACCGTATGGGGCCGGTGCGACTGTAAGGCATGTAGTAGGAAGTGCACAAGGGGGCGGCTACGAATGGATCGGCGGACCGGGCGCTGCTGCCCGCAATGGGATTACGGCTATCGAATTGGATGAAAACTACCTAATCACCCTCCTCGTTCCCCTTTGGGATGCTTCGCGCGCCAGCGATGCTACTATGGTGGCGCTTGCCGGGTTGGCAATTGAACCATAGATGCTGCGCGGCAATGGTCGAGCCGAGCCACTCGATAGCGCGATACAGTCAAGCTCAGAATAGCACAGGCGTGGGGTGTGCAGTCAGAATAGACATTGCTCTTCTGAAGGGCCGAGGATAATAGACAGCATGCCCACACAGGCTTTCCATTAAATACCCTAAAAGAAACGGGCCATACACAAGTATGTCTCAGCTCCCATGTTGGGCGCCTGCGAAACTCGATTCTGGCGGCCGATGCCTATCACGGTCGTCAACGGCTTTTGAGTGACAGCATCTAAGCGCGCAATCTGGCCCCGAATCTCTGAGAGCCTTTGGTGCCAGGCTACTGTGAGAATGGGATCTGGCTGGATGGTGTTGCTTACTAGGAATCGCTTGTCTACGTTGCTCGTGATCTTGACGTCCTTCACGATCTCCATGCTCTCTAGCCCGAAGCTGAGAAATGCGCATTTCCACATCTCCTGGCGCCAGTCGCCCTCAAAATCGGGACCAACTTCGGCCCTGGCCGCCTTCCAGAGACGCTCCCACCTCCCTCCTGAAAGAATATGGTGGAGGGCGACCTGATCAACTGGGAGTTTCTCTTTCTCCTTCGCATCCGGGTGGTACGGACCAACCGGCAACACCTCAAAGCCTGGATACCCGCCGTCGCAAATCCAATCTGGGATGCAGTATTTAATGAAGTCTAGCCGCGTCTGCAGGTCGAACTTTGGGAGGTTTAATTCGGGGGTGAAGAACGCTCGCAGTGTGCTGCCGAAGAGCTCCCAATAGATCATGATCTGGAACGCGGCCCGCTGAGGGTGGCAGTCTACTGTCCACGCGTCGCTGACGCCGCCATTCCAAAAGTCCTCAGCAGCGTACCAATCGTTGCCCGCTATCTGGTCCAGCTTGTTCGCCAGCGGGTTGATGAGGGAGAATCGCGCTAGGTGGAGCCGGCGGATGTCGTCCATGGTGATGCCACATACTCTAAAGCAGAGATCCAACAATCCTTGCATCCCGCCCTGAAATGCTTCGCGAAGCTCTTGGGTGCGCGTCTTATCGCCCAGTGCCCAATCGCTCACCTGGCGAGCGGTAGCTAAGACTAGAAACCACGGATGGGGACTGAAAAAGGTCGGCGCAGAGCGGGAGGCGAGCTGTAGTATGGTGGGAGGCTCCACGAGCGAGAAGCCAAGCCTCAGGGCCCGACATGACGATGCGGCGTTGGTGAAGTCTTCAATGTTGTGTAGGAAAGGCGGCAGAGCAGCCAGAAGTTCAATCGGAAGATCGAGGAGGGCCATGCCGGGCGCGAGATTTTGGTCAATGTGGTCTTTGGCGATTCGATGACGAGTTGACTGCACGAAGACGAGGGGCAAGGAGGGTCAGCTGTAGAGATGCTTTGGTGTCGGAAGGATTGCCAAATGCCGCCTTAGCCCCACCATTCTTCCTTCAGCTTGGTCTGCATATCGTAATCTGACTGTAGTAAACATCATCTCGGAGACAGCTCGGGATAACCCGGTCCGCGCCAGTTGAGCCCAAAACCGAACATTACAGCTGGCAGATGTCAATATTTCGCTACAAGCCGCAACCATGCACGCAACCAAGCGGTGCGCGGGGCTAGCGTGCGCCTGTTGATGCGAAATGGCTAGGGGTCCTAGGCGACTATTGCTCACGAGGATCAGTGCTCTTCTGCAGCCGACGTGCTCTTTTCGCCGCCATTCCCAAGACGTCTGAGTCTATGTAAGTTTCTCGTCCCAGTCTAAGCCTTGGTCAGGAGGACGAAATGGCGGTCAGGGGCAATGCCGCGCCTCCGCATGCCTAAACTGCCGACTTGCTCTAACTAGCACCGTCCCTCGGTTAGCTACTGAGGCTACCTACACTAGCTGTGAAGTGTCGCGTAGATCACACCAGCTATCTACGTAGTGGTAACCGTCTGGGCTACATACGGTAAGGAATGCCAATCGACTGTTCATGATACCATTGGGTGGCTTAGTCAAACTGCGGAGCGCGACAGAGTCTCATATCTGGTGCTTCGTGAGTTAGAGCCGTGGAAACCATCCCAAAGAGCTGGAACTATGCCCGCAGATCTGATCGTCGGGTAATATGCGTGGCTTTGGCGGCTTTTATCATGGGCATCAGTGAGGCGTCGGTCTGGGATCAGTGGTGGACGAGCGTTTAGCCATTTTCGCCGATCCACGGCCGTCCCATCCAAATCTATCTTCGATTTGACAACGATGCTTCGTACTGGTTGCATTTGAGAAAAAGCAATGTAGCCTGTTTTGGTAGACCGGAGAACTATGTGGATTGGACGTTATTCTTATGCGAAACTAATATGGCCCTGTGCTGCCGAAAGAGGTTCCCGAGGGGCGGCAGTGGTACTATAAAGCAACGAGCGATGCAGCACGTGCACTATCTGTGAGATATGATGATGAAGCGTAGACAGTAGTCGATGATAAATCCTCAGCTCGAGTCTCAGCACTCGCTCACTCGCTCTTCTCCGGCGCCTTGCTCTTGGCCTTTTCCATCTCATCTCCGGGCCATCCGACTCTGACTAGAGTTTCGTCCGGCCCATTCAGACTGAACTCATACATACCCCACTCCTTGAGCTCGGGCTTCTTGCCCTTCTCGATGATCTCGTCGGCGAACTCGCGGCCTAGTGCATCCACATCTTCCGTATACACGTATAGACCGAAGGGATTCTTTCCTGCCTCCAACCATCCCTCAACGGCCTTTGTTAGGTGGATGTCGGAACCATTGGGATGAGATAGCATGATATAGCTGTCCCATTGTGTAGCTTCTTTCTCAGTCGGAGCGGTGAAACCAAGCCGAACGAAGAAACGGACGGCAGAGTCTAGGTCATTGCAGGGGAGAATTGCGGTGATACGCGGACGCTGAGGCATTGTTCTTTTATTTTCCTTTTTTTTTTTTTTTTTTATAAAAAAAGAGTCAAATTAAGCTTAGATGCGTATGACTCTGCTGTCGAAGTGTAGATCTTGAAGCGGCGTGAAGGGAATGATTGCAGAGGAGATCCCATGGAAGCCGAACAAGCTCTTATAAGGACAAACAAGAGTTTCATAGTTAGTGGAAAGCTAGAATTGTTAGCGCAAGGCAGCAGGCGAGCGGGGTAGGTAATGCTCCACACATAGTCGTTTGTCGCGATTGTGAGCACAAACAGTGGGTCGATCTCGAGTCCTTTCTTATTATATACTGTCTAAGACAGCTTGTATCCTTCCGGTATTTTTCTAATTCTAATTGGCCAAGTAGCTCCGTGTTCACAATTGTAACTAAGAAGACAAGATTCCTTGGCACCACGGGGCAAAGGTTTAGCCGACCACAGTTATTGAATGATACGAGCTGATGATCATTGGCGGTTGCGACACTCGCTGCCTGGCCAAGATCTGGATGCATATCACGTTACTCACCGTCATTTGGAGATATTTTTGATTATATTGGGCTAAAATAGAACAAGTCGTCTATCACAGTTACGCAAAGCTATGGGAAGAAATCGGCCGTTTTTTCACCAGTCTTGGCGCATGCTTGTTACAGCTCCAGCCCGGCGAGGCCCTTCATGAATTGATCTATTCTAGAGGCTACTTGTTGGAAATTATCGCTGCTAGCACTGTTGGCTTGCTGCTCACACTACGCTGTCGATGCAGATTCCTTTGCCTCCGACGAAACCGACTTTTGCAGTGTCGGTGGATTGGCGCTGGGAAAGAAAGCCGCGGGAAATTGGAAGATGTTGGCGCGCCACTGATCGTTATCGAAGAACTGCGCCCATTGCGCCTGGTAGCACGGGGGCGCAAACGCAAAGCAAGTAGTTCTGAGCTCCATCCTCCAATTCTGTAATGTAGTCTGGCGAGCATTAAGCCAGTCTTCCATAAATTGAAGCCATTTGTTGGCCCAGTTCTGTGGCTCCGAGGCCGGGGGAAACCGTTGGTCGTCGCCGAGGAAGCTATGTACTCGGTTCCGCGCATTTACGAATGCGGCGCTCACTGGGGCGGCTGCGAGGTAGAGCATGACACCTTTGGCTTCGTCGAGCAGCTGTACGCATTCATTCCAGCTATTCGGGCGTGGGAGGATACGGTTTCCAGGTAAGGCCTCATTCTCTCCTACGGGTCGCCCATTCATGATCGCCCCTTTGAGCATGTTGAGATTGCCGTTGAGGATGAAAAGCTCACTTGGGAAGCCTTGGGCCGGGAATGCCGGGTCAAACCAGGCCAACTGTGTCATCATAGCGGAGGCAGAATCATCCTGGGCCCCGAAGGTTCGTTGTAGCACGACGCAGTCCACGTCGTTGTTTGGGTTATTATGGAGCGCCCAGTAGAAAAAGTCCTTGATGATGTGTAGCTCAAACACGTGCTCGGCTTTAGAGCGCCTTGGTCAGGACTCGGTCATATCATCTGTACAGGAAAGCGGGTTCTTACTGTGATACGTTCTTTGCAATGGCAGCATCCCTGTAGCTTGACCGTACTCCCATGTGTTGGTGCCCCCAAACCTATCGGTAAAAGCACCAATGACCACCTCGCACACCACTAGGCGCGGAAGAAATGGGTATGGCTGCGGTATGCTCCGATAGACGGGTTCCAAGTCGATAAACCTGGCCTGGATATCGTTGTAATAGAGTGTGCCAAGGTTGAGATTGTCGGCTGTCTGCGGAATGTTGGCGTTGTTATCGTCTTGGCCATCATTAGAGTTCTCAGGTGTCCCAGGGTTCGGTATCTGGACGGCAGGGTTGGCTGTCGACGGGTATCTGCCTGCGTGCCACCCGAATGAGTTTTGGGGGCAAAGGTCGAGTTGGGCCTGGAAGTTGGCATACTGGATGCCGTACGAGCCTATGGTCTGGGAATTGCTGCCCACGATTCTGGTCAGAGCAGGTTCGCATTCTTCGAGTGGACTGCTTACTAAACTCGGCCCGCACGCTTTTCGAGCAGGTTTTCCTCGTGGACCTTTCGGTCACTAAGGGTCACATCACTCTGCTCCGGCTGATATGTAATGCCTCGAGCCTTCACGGGCACGGCAACCAGTGGGGTTGGCACCGACCAGGCTGCATTGTAATCGGAGCACTTGTCGCATATAGAGACAGTCGGTGTTACTACTGTTGGAGCACCCGTTGTCGTCGTCGTAGTTGTTGTCTGCTGCCCCCCTCCGCCGCCGCCGCCACCACCGCCACCGTCATCGCCTCCAGTGAAGAGATCGAGGATGCCTTCAACAAAGTTTACTGATTGAAATTAGTACACTCTCTATGATGTCAGAAGAACCGATCTCTTCTCTTACTCAAATTCCGTATGCCAGCCACCTACCAGGACAGATAACCGTGTCAGCGATATAGCTATCCATATCCGGCATTGACTAATCTTGAACTCACAGTACTACCACTGCCGAGAATCCCACCGATGAGAAGAATCGATATATCAGCCGGGTCTGCGAGATTAACTGCCCCTATTCCCGCTTGGAGGCTAGCAGTTTGTCTGTCCAGGTTGTCGAGTTCGGTTCCAACATCCGCAGCCACCTGTTGTGATATGAACACCTCTGTTAGCTTGCCATATGGAAATCACACACACAGACGCTATGCCATGCCAATTGCTTCCGTCTCTTCCACATTATAACTTACGGTGTCACCGGCATTCGCCAGCGCCTGGGCCACTTGTCGAGCCGTAATAGTACGGTGGCCTACCCCCAACTTGTTAGTATCATTCTCACTGGCAAGGGTTTGAGTCTTACGTATATTATCTACATCGCTCTGAGCTTGAGCCTGGAAAGCACTACTGGTGCCAGTACCGTCGTCTCTGTCTCGAAGGAGCTTCGCCGATGGTGCCACTGGTGCGACCGAGTTGATCCAGTCTTGGATCGTGGCCTTCATATCGGCAGACATAATATAAAGATCAAGAACTTCTTTCCTGAGCTGGTCGTTGCTGAGAGTTCCTGAGCAGCACTCGCCGTCCGGGATCTGGACCACGCCACCCGGTATATTACCCACCACCAACGTGACATTGCAGGACTGGCTAATTCCAGAAATCGGTTGCGTGCCACACAGATTAGGGCAAGCGTTGAGTATTTCAGTTAACCTAGAATCCCGCCAGTCAATAATCCGTGCAAGCAACTCGAGGAGCGACAAAAAGCTAGGTTAGGTTAATGAAAACATACGCGTTCATAATAGTAAGCCCCGAAACGACGGGTGGATCGCCGTTAGGACAACCGTACAATGCAGAGGCATAAACCCCCCCTTGAACATTTTCGGATTGAGTCACAGTGTGCGGAACGCCTCCGCCATAGTTAAGCGAGACATCGTACTGGTTGATGACTCTGACGGCGAGGTCTCCGTAACTCTGGCCCAAAGTACATCCGAGAAATGCGCTGTTGATGCACTCTATCTGAGAGTACACTCCCAGAAACAGAGAGGCAGTAATATATGCAGAGTAGATTCTCATCGCTACCAACAGTCTCGTCTCTCACTGCATGGGTTTAGCCTAGCTAAAGCTGCCGACTGTAGAAGAAGTTATTGGGCGGCCTCGGATTTTATCCCAAGCAAGTAACTTCAGCTCGGATGGCTCAAAATTGTCTCAGCTACCGTGCTCCTTTGAGAGCCTTGCCAAATTCACGAAGGAGCAAGCCACCTGAGGGATTGTGCGTGGTTGCGGACAGATCGGTTGCTCAGCTGACGTGATACGACCGCTCGAGCTTCCGCATAAGCCAACTTGTGTTGCAGGAGCACAGAAATACGGGATAATGCTCGGGCATGACTAAGGCAACGTAATAATAAGTGGTTCGTACAAGGCTAATCACGGCCGTACTATCGTAGCACCGATAGTATGTTAGAGTGCGAGTGAGTAACGGAAGGATAGGTAGTTATGACCCTGAACAGATTTTCTCGAGCTAGCAGCGGAGGGCAAGACAAAGTAGAATAATGAGAGTGGACATATGTTAATTATTCTAAATTTTCATCTCAACATAACTGTCAATTATCTACAAGTTCAAGCGCGTATATCGGGATGCGACTGCACGTTTCTTACACATATAATATCTATAGTTTCGCTGCTCTCTCGCTAAAGAGCTCTTTTTGATATCTGCGATTCGAGGTAAAAATCTTTCCCAGTACCTTCGTTTTAACTGGCCAATTGGATTCTTCGCGTACAATTATTCTTATAGTTCGTGGGTAGCGCTGACTTGTAGGAGAGTAGCTTCCCTTATCAGGTTGCCAAGAATCTGCAAAGAGTTCAGCTGTCATCCTTACGAATGCAGCTTTGTTGCAATCATGTCCTGTACTCGCCGCCACCATTTGCCGGCCTAGCCGTGCAATCCGCCATATCCGGTGTTATAGTGATAGATTAAAAGACCGACCCATATTGCTACCACTCCGAGAAATGTCCACTAACAGTGTACAAGATTTAAGAGATGCAAAATAACCAAGGATATCGATCATCACATCGTTCATATACAGTAGACCGAATAAAGGCCACATTTGGTACATGAAAACTTCTCGCTCATACTAGGAAGGAAAGAATTCGCTAAAGGAGTAGTCAAAGAAGTACATTCATATTCCTCTACATTTAAGTTACTTCTAGCAGTCTAAAACCTTATTAGAATTGCTATAATAACGAAGAGGAGAATAATGAAGGAAGACGGTACAAGTAGAAAGAAAAGCGAAGAGGTCTACACAGACCATTTTATTACATCGATTAGCCGTTTTCTCTACTCGATTTCTATGTCAATAAATAATAAATAATATGTGCTGCGTTTCAACATATATATCCTAGCAAACCGACAGATTATATTGCCTGTATCTCTACAGTTTTACCCCCCGCCCTCTGACTAAAGCCTCATTACTTAGGTAGCGCGTATGACAAATGTATCTTACACTAGATTATATAGTTCATAAACATCCATTGCTTTTAATCCGGGAGTCTTACTAGACTTGCTGCGCGTGCCTAACTACTTGAAGTTCTTCACTTAACAATTGGTAATTGGGACTATTCTATCGCTTTTTATACTTTAGCATTTTGCACAGGAGTTTTGATCTATATGTTTTGATCCAGAAAGCTCCTCGTATACCTTCTCCCAAGGATCGGGGTAATACTACCGTAGCATCGATACTGTGGACTATTAAGACTTAAGTATCCTCTACGCTAAAAGTCTAGGGACCTCCGGGCTGGACACACCGTGAGGACCACCCTGTAGAGCCCCGGCTTGAGAAGAGAGCTGGATATCTGCAGTTTGAGACCCGTTTGTTCATTACCTTCAATACTCTGACAAGGAGATAAAGTTAAGCTACTCGTTAATCTATTTTTAGAGAAAAGCCGTATTTATTAGTACTAGTTAGAAATCTAATCGACTGGTAGGACAGCTTGGGAGATCTCCTGGCACACTAGTATGATACCTAGTTAGCTTCTGTGCCCTGGCACTCTAAGATCAGGAAGGTGAGGGAGGGAGTTCTTACAGCTTGCAATACTAGCCGCGGCTAGAATCTTCATGACACCCACATCCTTGCCTACCGTCTTCCATACCCATGAGCGAATTTCGACAGCCGCCAGCGAGTCCACACCTATCTCCGGGAGGCTGCGTTCATTGTCGACGTCTTCCTCCGGAATCTGCAGCATCCGCCCCAAATGTTTCTTGATAGCACAGAGCAGGATATCCATCAAGCTTTCGCTGGTCTGCGCCGTGTTTACAAGTTCTTTGAGACTCTCCTCCCCTTTCCCTGCTTCCTGTTCCACATCTGCGCTCTCTTCGTCTGGGAGTACAAGGTGCGCGAACCTTGGGTCTACCTGCCATGCCAGGGGATTCGGGTCGTCGTGCCGGAAGCGCTTCAGGCCCGAGGTAATATCCTCAACCTGACCCGCCACGGGTCTGCCTGCCACGATAGCTTCCAGGAACATGTGATGGACATCACGCTCCGAGATAGGCGGGTAACCGTCGCGCTCTAGGCCTTGGTAGAGCTGATTTTTCTCGCGGGCTAGGAAGCCTAGGCCGTAAATGACGCCAATGTTAAGCGATGAGGCGGCGAGCCCGCGCGCGCGCCGCCATCCCGCCAGCCCGTTCATGTACATATTGGCCGCTGCATAGTTAGCCTGACCCGAATGCCCACCGATGGCCGCAAATGAAGATGTCATGATGAAGAACTCCATATCCGGGCCGCAGAATACCTGGTCTAGGTTCCGCGACCCTATTGTCTTGGGCCGCAGCACGCGGTGGAGTGTCTCGAGGCTCATCTGGCTGAAAACACGGTCGTCCAGAACCATGGCACCGTTGATGACCCCTCCAACTGGCGGCATGGTTTTCCCTATGCGAAGTTTAAACGCTGCCACAGCTTCGTAGTCTGTCACGTCCATCTTCTCTAGAACCATCTGGACACCGGCTTCCTGAAGCTCTTGCAGCCAGAGAGGACTCTCGGGTGGGCTGCGACTAGCCAGGACGATATGTCGGGCGCCTTGTTCGACAAACAGGCGGCAAAGGCTCTGACCGAGATCTCTTGTAAGTCCGACAAACACGTAAGACCTATCATGACGCAGCAGTTGTGGTGCGACGAGCGTGTGGATCCTATGTGGGATGAGACGCTGAGCCCGCCAGTCTAGAATTTGAAATAGGCTTGGTCTCTTGTTTTCTTTTAACAGATCTGTCACAGACATTACGGAAGAACCGGTGGTCTTCACATCCGTGGCCTTTGCCAGGGCCATCTGAATGGCCGTGTGCCATCTGTCCACCATGTCCGAGGATGGAGCGGTCCCGAGTTCAGGTCGGTAGAATCGGAAATCGCTTGGCGAGGAATATTGAGAACTTTTCGGCGGAGTCTCTTGAAGTAAGCTCGTCAGCGGATGCGATTCCGGAAGGAAGTTGTAGAGGTGAGCGCCAGTTATGGGGAACAGAGCCCTGGCGCCGCGAAGAGTCAGCCTTGGCTGTAGCATGCGTATTTCGGAGTTCCTAGCGGCAAGCTGGAGATCTCTCGTATAAGCTCGAAATGGAATATTGTATCTCTCAAAAATTTCCTTGGCGCATGAGAAAAGAGCTTCGTCCGGCTCTATGAAGATCACATGTTTATGCGCCACATCCGATGCTATCTTCAGCACCACCAAATATCTCAAAAGTATTACCATAAACCACGGCGCATTTCGCGACTGGGCTGGTAGCGGCTTTGTCCAACACGGAATGGCGGTGATGAAGGATCCGTTAGTCGCCGAGAGAGCTACGCAAGGCTCTCCGGTCCTCACGAACCGCCCGATACAAGCATACGGGCCAATTTTAGAGAAGCCTGCAGAGCTATAGTCAACTTGAATGGCGCCTTCAATATCCGTCTTAATCTCGTCCAGGCGCGTCTCATGCTGAAACGAGCCGTCTGCTTCCTCGATGGCGACGATCTCCACGATCTTGTCGAGGCTGCTGACACTCTCACTCATAAAGCGGCGGTCTGCATTCGCGCGGTTATTAGCTGGACTCCATGGTAGAATCCGCGGCAGGTAAGCCTCGCCCTCCTTCATATAAATCTCGAACTCGAGGCTGGGGAGATCGTCGAGATGCTCTCCCGAGTCCAACATTGCGGAATGCGCCACTAGCCGTAAGAATGCGTCAGATATGATTGAGTCGTTAATGGAGGAAAGAACCGCATTGCCGGTTTCTATGTCTAGAAGCTGTAGCGTGAGGCCCGGTATCTCACCACGGACACTGCGCGTGAAACCACAAGATGCGGCACACTCGGGATTTTGAGTTCGTGCGTTGTGCGTAACCCAGAGTATAACCATTTTGGGCCGGAGAAGAGCCTTGAGACTCTGTATCCGCTGCTCGTTCATGGTAGATATGAAAGGCCCGTCTAAATCACTGAGAAGGAGGGCGGCGGTGATGTTATTGGCCTCTGCAGGATCGAGGTCCCCAATCGTCTCAGCTATCTTGATCTCATCGTACCGAGAGAGAAGCTGCTGCGAAATACCAGAGCGTAGACTTTGAACAGGAGATGTTGACCCTCCAATTATGAGAAGCTTTTTCATCGTCGGGCCGTGTCGTTGTGTCTCACGTAGTTGAAGGCGCTGCTTAGCTGCTGACTGTGACTGTCGAATGGTCAGGGAGAACCCTGAACCGAGATTTTGGTGAGAGTGTGCAAAACCAGAATACCACTCGCCATTTCCTATGGCCTGCTGCCAGTCATTGGGAAGACCGATAAGCGGAGGAGTGGAGTCTTCAGAGTCACTCAAAATGATTAAGAAACCCCCTGGCCGTAGAAGCCGATTAACAGTGCTCAGCACCACCGACACATCAGCGCCCGCACAAGCGGTGACAGAGAGAATCACTAGGTGATACTTTGTCTCTGGCTGGCCCTCGAACTCGGACATCTTGGAGTTAGACTCGAAATCAAGTCTTTGAATGATGTGTTTGTGAAGAGGGAGGCCAAACGCGGCCAACCCGGCCTCCAAGTGTCTCTCCGGCGTGCCCCCCACCGTGTATGACAAGAAGCTAGGATTTAAACTCTGTATGATACATCGCGTAAGGCCCCAGATAGGATCGGTGACCCCTAGTACGGTCATGCGGCTGTATCGATGGGAAATCTGTCGTACCACTCGCGACAAGTGGCCTTGGAGCCGGACTAGGCGTTGGGCCTCGGCTTGCAGAGATGGAAGCGTCGAGCTGAGTAGGTTCGGAGACTCCATCTGCCCGATAGTCCATATCCGCTCTAGGATAGGCGCATACGCGGATGTGCGGATGAAACGACTAAGTGATTCCTCCGTCTCGTCGGCCCATGGATACCATTTAGCATCATCTTGCAAGGGCCTGTTCATAAAATATGAAACGACCCTGTCACAGCTCTCAGCTAACAGGAGATCTGTTGAGTAAAGACTTGGGTCATACTCAACAATTGCGTGCTCCGGATCAAGGTCGTAGGCCACCCGCCAGTACAGCTCATAGTCCTTTTCCGCTTTGGTAGAGGATAAGGCAGTAACCGTCAGACCCTCGACCTGGATCTGCATCTGGCCTTTGTTATTGAAGATATTGGTCTCGCTGATAAAGCGGGCTCCAGACTCTTGCGTTGGTTGCTTATTGTCTGTAATATAAGAGTCTACCAGATACGTGCCAACGGAATCCTCATGCTGGTCAAACATGGCCATGTTGAATCGGACTAGTCGACAGGATCTGGGCAGGAACGAGGTCCATAACGCTCTGGCAAGAAATTTGGTCAGCAATGGGTGGATTATAGACAGTAAAGACCCGGGGTTAAAGAGCATTGGTTTGGATATTTGCTTACTTATCGCCGGGGCATGAAAGTGCGAGAAAGCATAGGTGCAGGCATGAGTCTAGCATTGCTGGGCTAACGTCCAGCATTGTCGTGTCAGAGCTATGCCGTATTTGCACACGACCAGATGCAAAGTTGAGCCGCCTACGCATCGCTTCCAGGCTCCGGAAAGGGCCGGAATACACCAAGCCGGTCTCGGCCATCATATTGTAAAACCGGTCAGGCTCCACGCCCAAGGCCTCGGCCTCAAATTCTGGACGCGGGGGCAGGACGTCCTCCTTTGGGTCCCCTAACACAATACGAATCGTCGCCGAATAGTTCTTATTCATATCTGACCTCCCATCCGCAGGAACTGATGCGACTGTGAAAGTAGCCTCGATGCCAAGTTGACCCCGGGACGTGACAGCTAGACTGCTGAGAACCTCCACGCCATAGTGGTCGTCATCAATGACAAGGCCGGTGATGAATTCGGCGTCTTCGATATCGATGAGCGTGGCAGAACGACCGCCCAAAATAGCGCGAGCGGCGTCCAGTGCCATTATCGTGTAGGCTGAAGCAGGAAATAAAGCCTGTTCTTGAAAAACATGCCCAGAAAGCCATGGAAGATTACGATATTTGAGAATGTTCCTCCAGCGGTACTCGAATTCGTTATCGTCTGGAGTACGGAATCCTAGCAGCTCATGTGGCGACGCCTGCCGGTGCTGAGTCTGGCGTGCGATTCGTCCTCCCCTCCAGTATTCCTGAGAGTGATCCCAAGGATACGTTGGTATATCATCCAAGCGTGACATGGAAATTCCCGGGCGCCTTGAGGTAGCAACAAATTGACCGATCTGGCCACAGAAACAACCAAAGTGCTCCCACATCCAGCCCAAGAAATTGGAGAAGGCGATATGGTCACCTTGACCGCGGTGTAATGCCGATATATACGCTAGGTCGATGCCAGCCTCCTTTGCGGTCTGTGATGTAGGACCCTTCAATGCTGGATGGGGCCCAACCTCAAGAACACAATCAAACCCATGATTGCCACGGAGAACAGTCTTCACAGCGTCGTAGAAGAGCACGGGTTGCTCCATGTTTTCTCGCCAATACTGCCCCTGAAGTTCTTCCCATGTCGGGCACTTCACACTGGAGACACTGGACACCCAGGCAGTCCCGTTACCCGTTCGCATAGGCGAGATATTGCAACCGGATAGATATTCTTCATACTGCCCCCCTGCCCGGGTCATGTGCGGAGAGTGATAGGCGGTGTCCACTTTGAGCATCCGTGAAAACTTCCCGGTCCCTTCCAGCTCGCCCAGAGCTTGTTCCAACACAGCGAGGTCACCCGAAAGGGTTACGCTGGCAGGCGCGTTATGGGCTGCGACTGCTATGCGACCGCCGTACTCGGGGCTTTTGCACAAAGTCTCAGCCTCGTCCCAGGTGAGTCCCGCCGCCAACATGCCACCTTTCTCGCCGTCTGCACCACTGGCAAGTGTGGCACAAAGGCCTCGATAGTATGAGATGAGAATGGCATCGCGCGCGGTGAGAAATCCAGCCGCATACGCAGCAGCGATCTCGCCAGACGAGTGGCCAACGACGATGTGGAAAGAGACACCGAGACTGCGGAGGAGGTCAACCAGGCTGAGTTGGAGTGCAGTGCAAAGCGGCTGCGATACTGCTGCGGCCTCGATTTGTGATACACCTGGTTCGGCATAGATTTGCTCCTCCAGAGTCCACTTTGGTGGGCTAGCACAGCTCTGCAGTACGGTATCCAAGGAGCGGATGGTCTTAGCGTAAATTGTGCTCGACTTCATAAGGCCGCGGGACATGGTCGCCCACTGCGCACCTTGCCCAGTGAACACGCCCATGATTTTGGGTTGGTACTCGGTAGAGCGTGCTCGGGTGCCGAGACTGGCAGAAACTGTCTTCCCCTGCCCAGCCAACGTCTCCAGTTTCATGATCAAGCCTGGTATATCGGTACTGGTGGCGGTGACACGATAGGGTAGGGCGCTTCGGTGGGCATAGGCTTGCCAAGCAAACTCGTCGTAGTTCGTATCTGGGTGCTGGACGAGGTAGTCCCGATAGGAACGAGCGACGGCGGCGAGGGATTTGTGACTAGTTGCCGAAAGCACCAAAGGGATTGTGAGTGGGCCATTCCCAGAATCACGAGGCCAGTCCATCGCGGTTGTAATTGGCTTGTTATCAAACGTCGCAGCGACCTTGTCATGGATCGAGGGTTGATACTGCTCGATAATAGCGTGGGCATTGGCACCACCAAATCCGAATGAATTTAGACTGGCACGCTTCGGTTGGCCTTGGGGGACCTCGGGCCAAGGCATGAGTTCGGTCGGCACTCGCAAGTGACGGTACCAAGGCTCGATACTAGGATTGAGGCGGTTAAAGTGCAAGTTTGGCGGCACCAGGCCGGCTTTCATGGAATGCACCAGTTTCAGGATCCCGGCCAGGCCGGCAGCACCTTCCGTGTGACCGATGACAGTCTTGACCGAACCAACAAGGAGAAACTTGCTCTCATCTGCTGTGGCCGAATTGACATTCAAGTCTCCGAAGAAGGCCGCGCTCACTGCGGATGCCTCCTTCGGGTCACCGGCCTGTGTCCCGGTTCCGTGCGCTTCAAAATACTGGCAGCGATCCTGCCAGGCGGTCGGGTCTAAGCCAGTTCTCCGGTAAGTGTTGCGGATGAGCGTGGATTGGGCTTCGGAGCTCGGCATAGTAATGCCGGGTGTCCGACCGTCAGCGTTCGTTCCTGTCTCACGAACAACGGCCTCGATCCGGTCTCCAGCTGCTAGGGCTGCGCTCAAGCGCTTTATGAAAATCGCAGCAACGCCCTCACCTCGAGCATAGCCGTCGGCATCTGCGTCCCACATACGGCAGTGGCCAGACGAGCTTAGCATGTGAAGGGCGGACTCAGCCTGGAACATTGTGGGCGTTAGGAGCAGGTTGACGCCTGTCACACATGCCATCTCGCATTCGCCTGCCCGTAGGCTGTGGATCGCTTGATGAAGCGAGACAAGACTAGACGAGCAAGCCGTGTCGATGGTCATGGATGGGCCGCGAAAGTCAAAAAAGTACGAGATCCGATTGGATACGAGGGATCGAGCATTGCCAGTAGCGAAATAGTTGCTGGCTGCCAAGTCATCCTTCTGCGACAGGCCATCGTAGTCCTGTGTCATGAGGCCGGAAAATACAGCTACGGAATTTCCAGCAACTTCCTGAAGACTGTAGCCAGCCGATTCAAGAGCCTCGTAGACAACTTCGAGAAGCATGCGCTGCTGCGGATCTATAGCCTCGGCTTCTTTTGGCGATATGTTAAAAAAGGACGCATCAAAAACCTTGTGGTTCTGGTCCAGAAAGTATGCCTTGGGGGAGTTAGTTGTGCCATGGTGCTCCCCGTCTGCGTGGTAAAACGAGTCGATATTGAATCGAGTTGATGGAATCGGTTGAGATAAATCAAGCGGGCTTTTGAGCAGATCCCAGAGTTTAGCAGGCGAGTTGGCGCCACCTCCGAAACGGCAGCTGCTGCCAACTATCGCGACCGGCTCGAGCAGTGGTTGTTTGTATGTCATCTTAGCTGGGTCCTTGACTTAGATACGGAACATTCGGTGTCGCCAGAGCTCCTCTATGTGGTCTAGAGGACGAGAAGAGGACGGCGAGCGGTAATAACACCAGGGCATCTTGGCAATGGAAGGCTAAGCTGGAGGGTTTGGCTCGCTTGGGCTCAGAGCAACAGAGTATGCGTGTCAGCACTCTTTTTTGTTGTTATCGTGCTGAATGTGCATCGTAGCGTGCAGATAAGTGGCAAGGTCGCCAATTATATCGGCCAACCCCTTTCGCGGACTGGGCGCTATAGATGTAAATGGAGCTTGGCTCGGCACAACAAGCAGCAGCTGTACATCATCAACCACGGAATGAGACAAGCCACGCAATAAACAAAAATCCCCGGCATCTATACTACCCACCCAAACACTATAAAAAGTCCTTTGACAGCGTATTATTGCAGCTACCCGCACAGCTAGCTAATAGCACCGCTGCATTTCAGCCCTAGACCCACCCACTAGTTGCAAGACAGCTACGAAGTACATCGCTAGCGTACCACTTATCTTGCTGACAGAATAAATACTTTTTTATATAAGGATCTAAAGTGTGGTTCGTACCTAATTATAATGGGACAGGTGTTTATTAGTACGAAAATTCGAGCTGGTGTGAGGTAAGTGTGGTGCAGCCTTCGTTGCGGAGTTTAGTAGCAATTATCAGTCCCTCTTGCAGCTTTTAGTATAAAAGAGTACCTAGGTTTCACACCCTAATACACTTCTCGTATCCCATTACATTCCCCTGTCCTAGCAGACTTTTCTTATCCCAGCGCATTTTTACTCTAGGCTTGGAGTCGACGATCTTAGCCTCCTCTTGAGGGTGGCACCTCGCTCTGGTTAATGTCATAGATCGAACTGTGAGACTCTAGATCACGTACTCGGAAGTATATTGGTATGAATCTCTCAGATGCCGAGGTATCCTCAGCTGAAATAGATTCTGAACCATCTCCTCACGGCCTGAAACCTTTTATTTCGTATATGCCAGCAGCATTGTTTCTCCCCCTTCCAGATTCGTACCAGTTCGTTGCAGATTTTATTCCTCAGTAACTAGTATAGTGCATAATTCCGAAACGGGAGCCGGAGCGGTATGTCGCAGAAACCGCTACTCTGCTTCTGCACACCCCCGTGGTACCCAAGTCGTCGGCATGCATACTGAATATATGGTACGCATGTCACATCATTTCGCATGGGTGTGTAGATCAAGGTCGAACGGTCTCCAAATACGGCCGAATAGCGGTTCCATCGTGAGCGATTGAATAATAGTGAGGGTGTTAAATACGATGGTAAACGGTCCTGTTTTGGCTAGGTGGCTCTAACAACTAGATTTCATCACTCACCCTCACTGAATCTAGGACCGTCTTACTATCTCTAGCGGCCGCTAGACCCAGAAAATTATATACAGGACAAGTCTATCATTCATCTCGCCCATCAAGAGGCTCGTTCGACATGGGAACGAACCTTGCCCTTAGATTTGGCTCCTCCTTGAACTCCGTGTCGAAAGGCCACATAGGCCTCCGTATCCTCTTATGCCCGAGTCGCCTGAGGTCTTGATCCACCCCACCGGGGGTAAGGGCAAGCATCCAGTCACTAGCCATATTGTAGAGCTCCGGCTCAAGGTATCCAATTTTAACAATGACGATATCAGCCTTGCGTGGGACCAAGTTTAGTTCCGTAAAATCGTGTTCCTTGTGGTATGGCTTGCGGAGTTTCGTGATGATGGCGAAGACGCTTCCGACTTGAAGAACAACTTCGGTGCCAGCCCACATGTCGCCGTGCTTGATTGCATGCACCCGACCCGTCACGGTGAGGGGTCCAGCGTGGACCGAATCGAATTCAGCTCCCACTGTCACAGTGACAGTAGCCCCAATTCCTGCTTCAACGCAGGCCTTTACTGCTTCCCGCCCTGGAACGCTGGCGTAAATCGCAGTAGCGCCGGATTCGTCCTTGAACTCAGGCCGTGCTAACAGTTGCGTCAATCCCCACGACATATCGCCAGACCCACCAGCAGTGGGATTATCTCCAGAGTCAGAGATGAAGTACGGCTTCTTGGGTGAGGCCAATGCCGTATCAAGACACTCGGAAAAGGAACCGGTCGGGGCTACGAATTTGAAGTCCTTATGAGCAGCCCAGAACAGCTGGGCTAGCTTCTCTGCCCCCGCCGCAACTGCATCCTCCCGCCATCCCGTGACGACGACTGCTGCACGGTTTCTAGGCGCGTCCGCCCAGGCATATCCAACCCAGATCGCGGCATCTAGAATTCCATCCATCGCTTCGACTTCCGGCACAGCCTGGTAGATATGCTTTGCCGGCTCGAGCCTGGTAGAAGTCTGCTCTCCCGGCAGCAAAACCGGAATGGGAATCCAGGCCTTGTACGGCCGTAAATTTTGGGTCCGGTTAGTTAGCACGTCAACCAGATTCCTGCAGGCGCGCTCGTGGGTCTCAGCGGCGTCCTCGTGTGGCGCCAAGCGGTAACATGTAACTAGATCGAGCTGGTGGGCGAGTTCGCGCGACACATTGCCGTGAAGATCCATAGAGGCCGAGATGATGGTTTTAGGTCCTACGACGGCCCTGATACGCTGCAAGAGCTCAACCTCGATATCGTCGTACCCTTGCACAACCATGGCGCCGTGAATATCGTACCAAAGCCCATCCAACGACTTGCCGTCGGGCAGCGATGACACGACCGATTGCAAACCCGCAACAATCTCCTCGGCAATAGTCTCAAAAGCCTCCCTCATCACCGATCCTCCCGGCAGTGCCCTGGCAACGAACACCTTGCGCCAATCCGCAGCTTCGCACAGGGGTTCGCCTTGCCTAAGCCAGGGATAATGCTGGCTGATCTCCTCGCCGCGAAACTTCTTAAACGCTTCATAGTCTGTGGTAGAGGGGCTAAAAGCGGAATTCTCACTGGCCATGCCCGCGATAGCAATAACCGGCCGCTGCCGCGATGCCATTGTCGCACTTATCTTCACGAGGGGCTTGACTGAGGCAATCAGGTGATCAGCGATGCCGGTCGGGGAGTGCAGCAGGCGCCCGGCACATACCAAGTAAATATGCGGCATCAAACGGCGGCAAGCAGCCGTCTTCTTCGGGACAGTAACCGACAACCCCACCACTAAAATTGAATCGTATGTCCCGACAAATGGGTCAAGCACCAGATAAGCCTAGCCAGACCCCCAGCTTTCAGACTGCATCGGCCCTATCTGAGAACTAAGCACTGCTTTCGCGTACAAACTCTATTCAACCTCCTAGCCAATATTAGTAGAAAGGGAGGGGATGTAACGTAACCTACAGGTATTTAAGTCACACCAATATTCTCCTACGCTCAGCATATAGACAAGACTGCTGCCCCCGCTCCTTGGTAGGATTGAGAGGAATGTGTTGCTTATCATAGTTATAGCTTGTAATTTATTATAACAAAATTTTCACTGATTTTTAGAGCCCCTCTTATTAATGCTTTTCAGCAGCAATGCGTATGGAAATTATAATCTAAAGACTTTCACGCCAGTGTGTCATACTAGACCTAGGACTTGGCTGAAGTGTGGTCCAAATGCCGGTGTCGCTCAAATGCCTACGGGTTACGTTACACTGCTATAGAGAGGAGAAAAGCGCTGGCGTCTTGGCGCTCACTGAACCTCAATCGTTGTGCAAAGTACGAAGAAAAAAGAAGAAAAAAAAAACTGAGAGTCAAACAGTCTAAATAATCATAGAAATAAGAGTCCTAGTGTTATTGCCCGCAGAGTGTCTGCAATAGAAGGGAAAAGGACAGAGCAGGAGGTATAACAATCCGACAAGCACCCACCGTCTCGCTGCCGCGGGGTATACACGAATTCCAACGCTACTGCCGACGGGATAGCTCCCGATCGGTGGGCCCAAGATAAGCAATGAAATTCGTACCGGGTGTTATATCCGCAGTAATCAGACCAATAAATAGATGGAACTCTGTTGATACTACACTAGCTGAGAAACAACGAGGTTCGAGCCACGATAAACTACTGAAGTAGTTTAAGGATCTCAAGCTACTCGACCAGAAGCCGCAAAAAAAAAAAAAACAGTCGGGCGCATTCTGCCGCACGCACGGCTCCAAGATGCTTACCAAGACCTTTACTGGAACTTGGCTGCCTGCCTGGGTCCCAGAGTCTACCAACTGGCTATCCGCGCTGCTGATTTTGTGTTCTATGGTCCAGTCTACGGTAAGCACCGTGTTTCATCGTACTGATTATGAAAAATCGAGGTCGAATCGGCTTACATTCCACAAATAGACTTGGGGATACGATGGATCTATGATGAACGGTCTCAACATCCTACCTTCGTACAAAGACTATTTCCAGCTTACACCAGTGACAACCGGGCTGAATACCGCGGCCACCAGTATCGGTAGTATCACTGCAGTGTTCCTCATTGGTTTTCTGCTCGACAGGGCCGGCAGACGCCCAGCGATATTATGGGGCAGCATTTTCATGCTTGTTTCCATCATTCTCCAGACCTCGGCGCAGAATATGGCCATGTTCGTCGTCAGCCGTGTCATCCTCGGTTTTGGGCACACTATTTCCGGCGCCGCCGGCGGAATTTACCTCTCTGAGACCTTTCCCTCGAGATGGCGTGCCTGGGGAACGGGCCTTCTCAACGATTGTTACTAGTATGTCAGCCCATAAAGCACCCTGCTGATCAAAGTGCCGTTGTCCATCATACTGAAAAATGCTAAAGCGTCGGGGCACTTATGGCAGCCGGTATCACTCTCGGTACGGGACAATGGCAGTCGACCTGGGCCTGGAGGGCCCCGTCGTTATTCCAAGCCGTTTTCTCCTTAGTGTGCATTATTATCCTCCCTTTCGTGTAAGTTTCAAAAGGTTCCCTGGGTTTGAGAGCATCGTCGTGGATTCTAAACCAAATATTATCAGGCCCGAATCACCCCGTTGGCTTGTCCATCAAGGCCACTACGAAGCAGCTCGCACTGTGGTTGCGCAGGCTAACTCTAATGGAGACATCATGAGCCCACTGGCGATTACTGTCTATCGGCAGATTGTCGATACCATAGAATGGGAGAAGAAGGAAGGTCGCAAGATGAGCCCTATGGAGATTATCAAGAATCCAGTGGCCCGAAAGCGCGTTCTCATCGGCGGCTCCGCGAAGCCATTTTCTTGCATTGCGGGCAATGTTATCGCTTCGTACTACCTCGGGGCCCAGCTCACAAGTGCAGGTATTACTGCTCGTAACGACCAGCTGAAAGCCGTATGTGCCGCCTCCTTCCCACACTTACGGATTTCACGACATCCAAATACAGTGGCTTTTATTAAAACACATGCACTAATACTTTTCCAATACATAGAATGTGGTCTTAAATGTTTGGTGCTTGTTTACCTCTCTGGTTGGTACACACCTTGCTCACAGCTGGGGTCGAAAAACCACCGCTCTACTCTCGCAGAGTATCCTCATCGTTTGTCTATTCATCATCGGTGGCCTGACCAAGATGTATGGCGATAACCCTCAGGGGGCATCTCACGCTTTAGTATACGGCAATGTTGCTGTAATCTTCATCTTTCAGGGCGCATACTCTCTTGCGTGGACGCCTCTCCTCTACCTCTACCCATCCGAGGTCATGAATTACTCCATCCGTGCAAATGGCACAGCAGCTGCGAGCTTCTCTATTAGTGTTCTGTCGTAAGTGCTCCAACTTTGGTCTTTGGCCTCTTAGCCTTCCCCTTCGGCCTTGCCTTAACCTATAGCTAGGCCTGAACATAGTACTTGGGCGAGCTAACTTTCAGTAACAGTCTCGTCATGGTTTTCGTCATGCCGATCGGTCTAGCAAACATCGGATGGAAGATGTATATGGTCAATGGAAGCTGGGATATCGCTACTCTGGTTCTCATTGTGAGTGGGATCTCCATGACTGCTTTGAGCTGCATTTGAAACAGTCTACAGATTACGGCTAACCGGCACCTATATTTTAGGCTATCTTTTGGGTCGAGACTAAAGGCAAATCGTTAGAGGAGATTGATGCACTCTTCGACAAGGAGAAACACACCAACATGCCGGATGAGGAGCAAGTTCGTGCAGGCAAGGAGACTGTTGACGTGCAAGCCATGAAAGGAGAGATGGCATATGCCTCAGAGCAGAAAAGCCAGTAAAGTAAACTTAACAGCGACAAAGCATACTCACACCTGGCAGAGCTACTCGGTTATGTGCCACCAGTGTGACGGTTGATATGAGAGTAAAATTAAACACTGAAGGCTATGTAGGTAGTGTGAGGTAAGACAAAACGAACACAGTAGTGGCCTAAGATCCGTGGACGAGTTAACAACGCTTAGACTACCGTTTGCTTCACTCCTTAATGATCCGAGTCTGGCTGTCTCAGCTTTCTTTGTCTTCAGAAGTGAACTTGCTTATTATACCAAGTATCTGTCGTGCTACATCTCAACACATCGAAATGTAAATTTCCGTCAATGCGCCACCACACCACTCTGAAGTAGATTTGTGAGGGACTACCTAGGTACAGTACCTACGGCGCTCTATCGGCTGAAGCTCGGGCCAGGATGTTCTTCCACCAGCGCTGCATTGCATGCATTGCACGTGATCGTATCGTATAACTACCTAATTGTGTATCCAGCGCCGCGCCAGACTTCTCAGCTCAAAACTCCACTACATCAACTTTGGATTTCCAAGCAGCCGCCGAATTTGTGCTTTGTCGTTGCAAGTCAGTCATGGACCAGTCAGCAACCATCCTGCAGCGGTATCGTCCCTTGGAAGACGGCTGCATCCGACTTCTATCCCTCCAGCCCTCCACTGATAGCGAGGCCAAGGTGGAATGCAATCTTGCACCTGCAAAGATTATTGAGCGGGCCTACGAGGCTCTCTCCTATGTTTGGGGTCAGGAAGAAGCCATACATAGTATCTCAGTCAACGGGGAAGCAGTGCTGGTGCGGCCCAATCTCTACACGGCGCTTAAAGAGCTGCGCCTAACCGACGAGCCACGGATTCTATGGGTTGACTCCATCTGCATCAATCAGTTGGATATCGGCGAACGAAATCACCAAGTAAGGCAGATGGGCCTAATTTTCTCCACTGCGATCCAGGTCGTCGTCTGGCTGGGTCAAGGGGACGACTACACAGACGGGGCGATCGACTTTATTCACCGCCTCTCAGGGCTGGATCAAGACACGGCGAGGCGCATCACTGAAAACAATGGTCTATCGTGGGAGTACCGTAAGCAAGTGTTCCGGGCGCTTGGCATGGTGCATGGGCTTGATGATCATGCTCGCATTGTCGGAGGATTAGTCAAGCTCATGGGCTTTGCCTGGTGGACGAGGATCTGGACAGTCCAAGAGATTGTGCTCGCAAGGTCTGCAATCTTGCGATGTGGCGCAAAGTCGACTTCATGGGACTATTTGAGCAAGCTGGCCGCATTTGCCCTCCAAGTCTCCCACCACAACACTCTAGGTTGGGGAAGACCCATGGTTGAGGCGGTGTTTGACGAGATTACAGGGCAGATTTCGAGGCTGTATCTGGAAGTCAGCAGCCTCAGCGACCTCTCAGTTATGGTAGCGAACCGCTTAGATATTAATTTGGAGCAGATGGCCTGGTCTCAATTGCTTACTCGACAGGCAACGGAGCCGCGAGACATGATATACGCCCTTCTAGGATTGGCGAAGGAGAGAAGCGCGATTGAGATTGACTACGGCAGAAGCAAGAAGGAAGTGTACGGGAGCGCTATGATAGCCATGCTTCGACAGGATCATGGGGGGCCAGGACCACTGCGCTTCCTGCAGGACTGCGACCTGGAGCGAGATGCGGCTCTTCCATCTTGGGTTCCTGACTTCGGTATTATGCACTCCTTCAAGACTACCAGCCTGGCCGCGAGCGGGGTAGGGGTATCCTTGATCTTGAAACCTCTGTACAATGCTTCGTTCGGCGATACTAGGTACAAACCGCCAAGTTTCCCTGGCGATGGCTCTATACTGGAGATGGAAGGAGTTCCTGTGGACCGAGTCGAGAGACTAGGTGACGTCTGCCCTCATTTCCTTCCCATTCGAGAGATGCGAGAGACCCAGCTTCGATCCATCCTCGATGTGTGGCGCGAGATGGTCGAAGGGGGAGACCCGTACATCGGGGGCGATTCCTCCTTGGAAGCGTTCTGGAGAACAGTAACTTTTGATCTGGAACTGGTTGACCGGGACTATCTAGCCGGAAACCCTGATAGGAGAGACAAGAGACTACGAAAAGGGGCTCCTGGAATGCCACCCACGATAGATCAGGAAGCGGAAGTGCTAGAAGGAATACTCGATGCCCCGCTCCCTAAGACTGTACTTGAAAAGTTGGGCGGACGACGGTTTTTTGTAACCAAAAAGGGATACTGCGGGCTGGGGCCGGCCTTGATGCAGGCTGGTGACATGGTCTGCGTTTTGCGTGGAAGCTCCTTTCCCACCCTTATTCGACCTAAACACGACAACAAGTACGCTATTGTCGGAGAGAGGTAAGCTGTTCAATATTTATCCCCAGCTACTAAAGTCCCACCTCTACATTCCTAACCTGATATGGCCGGTTGCTAGCTTCGTGTATGGAATCATGGATGGCGAAATGATCGAGGCAGTCAAGAAGGGTATCTCCGTTTGGGAAAACTTCTCTTTTATCTAAGAGGTCCTCCAAGCATGTATGGCTTAGGTCTTCAATGCGTAGGCTATCTTACTTGTCAGCTTCTATACTATTAGACACTACTGATCAAGAACGAGGATTATCCCCCATCTGGATTACCCGAGGACTTCCTAAAGCGTCAGGTGTGGAACAATTGTAAAGAGTCGAGATTAGAGTGAGGGCCTAGCTTGTTTCGCCTTTTTCAGGCCCCAAACTAAGAAGACAATTTGAACAAAATTTAGTTAGAGACCACTGCGAGTGCTGTATTCAGCAGTTTCATTTCCCCCATTCACCATCATCAAGCTACAAATTAGGTCCTTTTCCTTTCATACGGCTGCATCTTACAGTACTTAAAGACTCGAACTATATTATGAGAAGACTGATAATACAATTTTCCCCAATTCATGATGTCCTAGGCGCCCCCTCGCATCTACTATATGCTAATTTCCCTTTAGATGCACACACTCTATATCACGATGGCTTAGCGTCGCCACGCTCTCGGGAACGTACAAGAGTTATAGTTCTTTCGGTCCACCGCAGCTCTTGGCTGCGGTCCATCTCCAAGTAATCATGCTCCCAGTACTGCCGCACCATCATGAGTAGCGGCAAAAAGCAGCCTGGCCCAGCAGATCGCATCTCGTCCATTAAGAAGTACCTAGCGGACTGGCATATATGACGAGCCGTTGCGTGAGACCAATCGCTACGGTACCCGAGGGCCGGAAGCTGCGAAGGGTTGAAGTGAAAGGGGCAAGTTCTAATACCGGGCTTTCTCTTGGCCTTGCAGGTACACTGAATTATTTCGGGGAGAGCTCCCTTCATAGTCAAGGCGAGTTCGTGCAGCTTGCGATAGAAATGGCCGAGCTGGTAGCAAACAACCATTCGCGAGATCCAGTACAATAGGAGTGTCTGCGCGACCATAAAACTGGGAAATCGATATGAAACGGGAAAGAGGTCGTCGTTGGCAGGTATTGGACCTTCACGATTTTCGAATGTACCTGGCCAAAAGATTGGACCATGGATTTCGGCCGAGAGTCGTCCGAGCCAGTCTGTAAGCTCAGTGTCGAGGCGCCAGCAGAGCCGCACACGTCGGATAGACGCATCAAGAATTTCTTCGAGGGAATGGTTCTCGCTCAGGTTGACGACATCTGGTAGTATCCTCGTCATCTTGACCATGATGTCAAGAAGCTGCTCATGAATGTCCTTCTCGATTGACGACCACGGTATATCAAGCCACTGCTTTTCTGCAAGGAAGGACGTCGTCCGGTAATTCAGACTATAGAAGATCTTCAAGTTTCAATTAGCTGTAGTCCATATAATAGTGTAATGGGATGAGAAGGCGCCATGGCATACCGCGTGTGTTCGAATAGCCTTAAAGGTACTATGGGCGAGACCAGAGGCATGCGCCATCGGCCCTCGGTATCGTAGAAGTTTTATTGCGCCGTTAAAATGCGCCACATATCCTGCCGTCCTTTCCTCGGGAGTGCCCATGAATTCGTATGTGGTTAAAGCCAAGCAGGATGCGAGGGTCTGATCTTGGTATCGGAGCGTGGGGTGGTCGATGGCTTTTTGCAGCTCATTCAGACTAGAGCCGTAAAAAGTAAAACTCTTGCGTTGAAGATCATCGATGTTCTTCTGTTTACCCAGCCGCCCTGCACAGATAGCCAAGACGGCCGCCTCCAAAGATGGAGTTAAACTCTCTAAATAGGGCATGTTTTGGAGCCAAAAGTTGCGTTCCTGGCTGGCAGCAACACTCTCCTCGGGCAATTGATTTTCGAAATAAAGAGAGAGTATCTGTTGCCGGAATGCATGTCGTGGGGTCACAGATGCGATGAGATAATTTTGGTCGGTTAGCTGAGCTGTGCTCTGAAGCGTGAGATCGCGTGGTGCTTGATATTCCGAAGGATTCGTGGCATACCCAGAGCACCAGCGCCCGGAATTAATGCAAGTGCGACAACTAGGTTTCTCGCTACTACACTGCATGGAAATTAGGAAGATAGTCTCTTCAAATGGTTGGGGTTTGGCTTGCCTTTAGCTTCCTTCGTCTGCATGTGTAGCAAGTTTCGGCTAACCGCCGGTTGTTCGTGGCACTCATCTCGTGTTTGGCGCCTGCGTTCTACGATGTGAAAATTGGAGAGTGTGCTCTGGGGAGCCCGATAAAGTACCAATGTGGAGTATTGGAGACCAGTTGTGCAACCATGCCCAGGAACATGGATAGGATCTCTGTTGAACAGGTTTGAGATATGTGGTAAAATTGCAGTCGGTCAAGGAGGTGAGGGGTTGGTGTTGGCCTTAGAGGCCTTGGCGGGTTGGAGGGACCCACCAATAACTCGCCAAGAAGGTGGGTCTAGTTGCCAGAATTAGAAACTTATTCTCAAAAGAGGACGATGATGGATAGTTACGCCAAAGAGTCTTTCGCAAGCAATTTACAGGCCACGTCGGCTTCGGCTTGGACGGCACAAACCCGATATTCTAGATCCACTAGTGACCTTGTGTACGCTATAGTCGAATAAATGTTTTGATATCTGTCAATATGCTCATATATTCTGAGCGGAACGTCTTCCATGTATACTGCGCGTAACGACTCGTAATTAAGAATCTGCATTGTGGAGAACCTTTGGAATATAACATAGATTAAGCACATGAATTAGAGAGTACTTGGTCCATCCATATACTGGTTCCGGTGGTAAAATATACATCGTCAAGTACGTTTAATATACCAAGTGTCTTTTCCGCCCCTCGGCAAGAGCATTTTAAGGACCACCAGGCTGGGAGCCTCCAGGTTGACCACCGGTGCTTCCTGCAGCCCCATTGTTGGAAGCGGGAGCACCCCCAGAAGGAGTATTCGTTTGAGCGCCAGCGCCTTTCCCGCCATCAGCAGCCGCGGGAGCGCCGCCAGCTTGAGCACTAGTCCCTTTCCCGGTTCCTGTACTGGCTGCGGGAGCACCGCCAACCTGAGCGCCACCACCTTGGGCGCCACCGACTTGAGCGCCGCCAGTTTGAGGATCGTTGCCTTTGCCGCCTCCCGTGCCGGTGGCAGGTGCACCGCTAGGCTGTGCGCCACCAACAGGATTGGCGGCTTGAGCGCCACCGCCAGGAGTCCCAGCTTGAGAGCCACCAGTCTGACTGTTGCCAGCTTGGGCACCGACACCCTTTCCGCCTCCGTTGCCAGAAGCAGGGGTAGTGACAGGTTGCGCACCGCCGGCAGGGGTACCGGCCTGGGCACCAGTGCCTTTTCCACCTCCATTACCAGCAGCGGGAGCAGTGCCAGCCCGGGCACCACCAGCCGGTGTGCCAGCTGGCGCGGGGTTAGGCTGAGCGGGAGAAGGTTGAGCGCCACCCGCAGGATTCCCAGCTTGAGCACCAGCACCTTTTCCCCCTCCATTACCGACAGCGGGGGCGCCTCCAGCAGGGGTGGCCACCGGAGCCGGGCTAGGTTGAACAGCCGTGGGCTGCGCCCCACCAGCAGGAACACCGGCTTGTCCTCCTCCGTTTTGAGCACCAGTACCCTTTCCATTTCCACCGCCGGCGGCCGGGGCGGCGCCGACAGGAGTACTAGCCGGAGCGGGGCTCGGTTGGGCGACAGAGGGCTGGGCACCTCCCGCGGGAACGCCAGCTTGGCCACCGGTGCCTTTTCCGCCATTCCCGGCAGCGGGGGTACTAGCACCCGGCGCGGGACTAGGCTGAACAGCCGAAGGCTGGGCACCACCTACAGGAGCACCAACCTGCCCGCCTCCATTTTGAGCACCACTGCCCTTTCCGCCTCCATTGCCGGCAGCGGGGAGGCCTGCAGCCGGGGTGCTAGCAACTGGATTGGGACTCGGTTGGACAGCGGTAGGCTGGACACCGCCAGCAGGAATACCAGCTTGTGCACCGCCCGCTGGGGTGTTGACCGGAGCGGGACTTGGCTGAGCAACTGTAGGTTGAACACCGCCAGCGGGAACGCTAGCTTGTCCGCCGCCAGGGGCAACACCAGCAGGAGTGCCTACTGGAGCCGGAGCCGGGGTCGGCTGGGAGGTAGCGGGCTGCGCACCACCGGCAGGAATACCCGCTTGCCCACCGCCATTCTGAGTGCCAGCGCCTTTTCCACCACCGTTATTACCTGCAGCTGGAACGCCGGCAGCAGGAGCATTACCGACAGGGGTGCCAACCGGGGCGGGGCTCGGTTGAGCAACAGGAGGAAAGGCACCGCCTGCGGGAGTGCCAGCCTGTGAGCCGCCGGCTTGGCCACCGGTGCCTTTCCCACCTCCGTTGCCCGCGGCAGGTGCGCCGCCCACCTGCGCACCACCACCTTGGGTACCTCCAGCAGGAGTAGGGACGGGAACAGGACTCGGCTGAGCGGCAGTTGGCTGGACACCGCCAGCTGGAACACCAGCTTGTCCCCCCCCGTTTTGAGCACCGGTGCCTTTTCCACCGCCATTACCAGCGGCGGGGGCGATTCCAGCCGGGCTGGCTACTGGAGCCGGGCTGGGTTGGGCTACAGTAGGCTGGGCGCCGCCGGCAGGAACACCAGCTTGAGTCCCAGTCCCTTTTCCGCCATTACCAACGGCCGGAGCGCCGCCGCCATTGCCTCCAGTGTTGGTCCCGGTTGCCGGTGGTGCAGGAGTATTGTTTGGGGCGGCGGGTGGGTTGCCACCTTTCTGGGCAGCCCCGGCATTGGCACCGGGGCTTCCCCCGGTTGCAGGCTGAGCAGGGTTATTGTTCGATGTGAGAGGTGCGCCAGCGCCTTGTTGGCTGGGTCCGCCCTGTTGGGTAGCCCCGGCGTTGCCTCCGCCATTGCCACCCGGTATGCGCTGTACTAAGCGGCGGCCGTATTGAGGGCCTTCATCTATAATGTGAACGTCATTCGGCTATTCAGTGAGTCGTTAGCATCTTGCTGCTTCGAACAGGCATCATCTAGCGTCACTAGCAGTGCAGACACCGAGACGGTGACGAGAAAGTAGCTTACCATGAGATTGCGTCGAACAGCATGGGGCGCGGCATAAGCGCCGATTGCCAAAGCTCCAACGAGGAAGGTTGTGAACTTCATTATGTGAGGATAAGAGGTTAAAAGAACAATAGTCTTTACCGGACTGGCAAATTAAGTAAGATCTATGATAAACTGTGAAGTGGCTGGCCAGCAAGCGTCGGGGTAAAATCTAGACAACTGAAGAAACGAAATGCCAGATGTACAATCAGAGCCAATGCTGATGATGAGTGCCTTGGAATGACAATCGACACGATGCTTACAACTAGCAGTTACTTTATACCTCTCACGTTGCCTGTATTTTGTCCTTCTGGTGTCTCCCAACACAACAGGAGCCCACATTCCGACGAGGCATCCCACTTACCGCCGGGATCGTTCCTAAAAAGGACATGACCAGGCATTGGGAATATTCTCTATAGGAATGCGGGTGTGATCGGCGTCCTGGCGTCACGACTATTTGGGGTACCTGCCAAACAAGTCAGGGGATCATACCCAATCAAGGACCTACCACAGCTTCGAGAAGAGGTTAGATGGGACCAAAAGAGGAGACAGACGTTCAAATGCCGGCCACTTCGGTGGGGTGATGCCCATCATGACTGGGGGAGCCTAGTTTCAAGACTCCTTGTTCTAGGGAACGACCCTGTGTCAATTTTCAGATGATGGTCATAGAAACAGAATAACAATAGATAAACTGGGGGTAGCGCCTGTCTTGGCTGCCATGCGAGTTGGGCGGGAGGCCTGGGAGTTAACCGACTGGGTTGGCTTGGGCCATCAGACGAACAGAGGTCAAAACTTACTGAAACCCTTAAGCTTGTTGTAAGCTTGCCACCCTAACTTGAACTGCCGAGTTTTAGCTTGGAAGACCCTAGAGTTTATGGCAAGCGTAGCATTGTGTCGAGCCGCATGAGCGGGGCGAGTCTGAGATCGCTGGGTCTTGTCTCCAACCCTCCGGCTAGTGGATCGTTGGCTCTTGGCGAAATGCCCAGACGCATGAACCCCGCGGTTTTTTTAGAACATGTGCGGGAAGAAAGCTGATCTTCATGAGATTGTTGATCTTATAGCGTATTGATCGCTGGGTCGAAAGCTGCCATCTGTTAGGGAAGCAGGGATGAGGTGACGATCCTCAGAAGTTCTGTCTCTTCTTCCTTTCGAGCAAGCCCGAAGAGATGGAGGATTCATCATCGTGGAGACTGGGATCAATTATCACAATAAAACGATTGATACCTCAGTAGGAAACCTCGAGGGAGCTTTCGAGTAGCTGGCTATGCAGGGGCTTGCCTTGCTTTGGAGCTTGCCCCGGCGAGGCCGCCTGGGCGAGGCGCTGTCATATGTGTTGTGACTTGGGGAGGCAGGACAGCGTGGGGTCTGTCAGCCAAAATGAGCCAAAATGTTCCGACGATGGCCCAACCAACTGCTCGTAAGAGGGGTTTCAAGATCTGCACTGCCGCCCAAATCAGATCCAGCCCCACCGAGTTGTAGCGCATGAGGCGGAGACATGCCCCGATTCTCACTAGAGCATCAGTCAACCCAAAGTTCCAAAGTCCAAGGACACATGATAGGAGAGCACATGAGTCGTCAATTGTGGGTTCTCGTACGGCCACGGCTCTATGTTCTATCTACCATCATTATGTCGCTACAAAGGAGAAGGTCTACGGACAAAACGACGATATTATTTAGCTGTATACGCTCGTACGGGGGGGCTTCCCATACTCAACGAGCGTTTATGCCCAAGGCACATCCTCGTGAACCAATGTTTGGTCCAAATTCTATGACGATGGCGCTATGCGATAATGATATCTATATAATTCTTCGTAGCCGAGGCTCCGGTAGAGCGCCGCAGCTCCTTTGTTACTTCCCACCACAAACAAGCCCCCTGCAGTGGCACCCTCTTCTATAGCCCAGCCCGTGAGCCGGCCGAGCAAGGCTCGCATGAGTCCGCGCCGTCGGGCAGCCGGCGCAGTGATGACATTACAGGTCACCATCATAGTACCTTGCACAACCGCAAAAGCAGCAGCGAGCGGCTGCCCGTCCTGCGAGAGCCAACCATAGCGTGCCGTCGGGACGACCGCGTCGAGCACCCGGCCAAGTGCTGCGGCGCGGCCGGTTTCGAGCTGTGCCATGGCGAGATACGCCTGGAGCCAGCCGTCATGGGGTCCGGCGTCCAACTTCACAGTGATGTTTTCTGGTAAGAGGGTTGGTGCTGCCTGAACTCCTAGGCTGGCCAAGTAGAATGCGTCGCCGGGGTTAATCAACCTGTAGCCACGGGCGTCTAATCGCTGGTCGAGGTCGCTGGGATCGGCAAGCGGGGTGAGGCGAAATAGGGGAGGCAGCCTGTGAGCCGAGTACCAAGACTCTGCACGAGCAATTTTTGCGTCCGTGTCGCCCAGGGCCGGGTAGTTTGGGTTCACCGAGTTCGCCCGCATCGAGTGGCCCTTGCTGAAACGCAGAACCCATCCATCATCAAGTACCTGCGCGAGTGATGGCCACGCGCTAAAGGACGCCTCCTCAATTTGGCGAATAAGAGAGGCAGAAACCGTCATGGCTTGGTGACTTTAATGGCTCGAAAAATAATAGGGTTTCGGTACCTTAACTCTCAGGTTAAGGGCATGTCAGGGGAAATACAACTGTCAACGACAATACCTATGACTCACCTCCACGCCCATCGTCTCAACAACGAAAGAATCCTCTGATGACGTAATCATGGCGTGCTATTGCTACTTTCCCGGACTGATTAGGCCAAATGGAGATGTCGAATTCACGTTCCGCTGAGCTACCATGGTACAAAGTCGTGCAACTATGAGGGTCTAAATCTTTAGGAACAACAGTTCAAGGGATAGTGTTAGGCCATCTAACTGTACGAGAGGCGCACTAACATCCTCATACAGCCAGGAAACAAGGAGCGCAATGAATGGGTTTAGTTATGTCCCTGAAGCACCAGTGGAGTAACGCTGGATCCGGCTAAGGCAGCTGCCGGGGACGGTCAGCACTAAGGGAGCAGCCTCTGCTGTACGAACCTATACATCAGTGTAGAAGCTCGTGGTTCAATAGCCGGCCATATGTCTTCAAATATACGCCGTGGTTCGTAGTATGCAGGGCTTACGGGTGTCAATTGGCCTACCTAAAGTGGGATATATTGCCAAATCTGATAGAATGTCTACACATGAATGAGATTAATGAAAGCTAACTTACCGCATCTAGGAACTTACTTTCGTCATTCAACTCATCTGGCTCAAAGTTACAGCATAGGGACCGGGGTGTCGCGATATGCGTCCGGCAAGATGCCCTCAAGCGCCGCTTTAATCTGCAGGGCCAGAGTCCACGAATGCCAGCGATGCTGTTGTGTATAACCACCCATCACCCAAAAGTTGTCAAGCTGCGATTGCCGCTTCCAGACGCCGCGGATCTCGCCTTCGTCGTCAATTCCCCACGTCGCGTCCATGCGAGCGGCGATTTCTTGTGGGCCTAGCATCGCATCATCTTCCCTCGGCCCGTCACCGCCAAGAATGTCGGCGGCAACGTTGCGGAAGTTCAAATCACGAAAGCCAGTGCACCAGATGACTGCGTCCGCGTCCAGAGTACTTCCATCAGAGAACCGCAGGCCGGTTTCTGTAAAGGCCACGGGCTCGACGTTGCTCTTCACACCAGCCTTGCCCTCCGCAATCAGGGCAGTCCCGCCAACGTCGATATAGTGCCCACCACCGCACTCCAGCAATTGGTGCATAAGTGCGCAGTCCGGGTGAGCACTGTCAAGAGCGGGAAAGCCGGCAGCAATTAAGGACGAATAGCGATCCGGCTCAGCGGCGGCGAACATTGCCAATAATCCCTTACCAAGAGCTGCGTCGACCACGACTGGGAGCGAGAATAACAACTCATCAGCGGCGGCGACCCCTGCATCGTAGGCGCCGAGGCTCATGGGATGGGTAATATAGGTAACCGGGAAGAGGTAGGTTGGAGAGCGTACCACCATGGTAGTCTCGAGCCCAGAGCCATGGCAGTCTTCAAGAACGTCAAACGCGGTATTCGCCGAGCCGACGATAATGGCCGACTTTACGCCCTTCTCTTTCAGTGCGATAGGATTCGTGTACTGAGCCGAGTGGATGCTAACGCCATTATAGATACTCTCTTCCGCAATGGCGGGGAGATTTGGCTTCTGTGACCCAACACCTGTCGCCTGGACGAGGTGCTTCGCGATGGCTGTCGTCTCGCCCGAAGGCGTCTGAAACTTAACCGTCCACCGTTTCGCCGCGACGTCGTACGTTGTAGAAGTCACTCTCGCCTCGGTGATCAGGTTGAGATGGAACTCTTCAATGTATCGCTTGACCTGGTTAGCGAGGTCATCCCTGCTGAGGAAGCCGGCCCGGAGACTTTCCTCGTAGGCTAGCATTCTTGGTCAGTAAGTCGCACCGCAGCTGCACGTGGAGGATCTTACGCATATAGGGCAGATCGCAGAACGAAGTTGGCACATGAAACCGCAGGGAATCATAACGAAGAGACCAGTTGTCTCCCACCCCGGCATTACGTTCAACCATGACGCTCTCGACGCCCAAGGTCTTGAGGCGGGCGGCAAGGGTGATCGCGCTACACAAGGATAAGCACGGGCTTGTCCGGCGCAACGGGTCTTAACGTACGAATTTCCTCCCCCGATGATGACGACATCTGATTCAAATGCATCGACGCCGCGGAGTTGCTTCCCAGGGGTCCTCAGCAACTCCTCGTTCTCTGGATGCACATCGAGGTTCCGGAGACGTGTGCTCAGAATCCAAATCTTCCATTGGACCATGCCATTGCCGTCCTTGGCGGGTAAGAGGATTACCTTCCCACTGCAAGTTGCGGGGGGATTGTTGGTCCGGAAGGTGAAGCCACAATCAATGAAGTTCTTTTTAGTTTGTCAGAATCATCCCTACCATGCTGGTATTGGTTCGAGCCCATCTTACCATCACCGGGTTGAACTGGCAAGCATCGGTGGGCTCCAAAGGCTCAACAACCCCCCTAAGCTTCCTAGTTTCTAGCAAGGCTGCTGCTATCACTCCCGAGGTGGTCAGGGTGCGCAGGTGGTAGGTCAAGGCTAGATTGTCTTTCCAGTAGGCCTGTTCCGCGAGAAAGCAGCCCTCGACCGCTTTGGCGTCCTGAGCGGCCAATGCAGCATTGAACCTGGAGAGAGCTGCGTAAGCTTGCTTAGCGGGTTCGCCGCCGACCATGTGGCCCGGATCGACTGTGCCCGGAGTGACGGTGGGCAGAGGGTTCTCAGCCATCATCTTGCGCAAATCACCTGCAGCAGGATATTCCTGCATCGCAGGAGTGGTGGCGAGAGCTGGAGCAGGTCAGTTCCCTGGCAACCCAATCGTCCTCTTCCAGCCGACCTACCGACGACCATGCTGCAGTTCGGAGACAAAATCGACAGATCGCACGCGAAAATGGGTGGAAGGTCTCAAAAGAAGAAAGCAGGACGGCTGAAGAACAAGAAAGGGGAGCTGCATGGTTAAAACGTGAGGGGTATGAAGGAGGTAGTGTGGCGGCCGAAATATTACCAGCAGCCGCACCTGCATCTATGGCTTCGCGATAGCCTGGTCTGTGACACCTCAAGCCAAGCCAAGAAGGTTTCCCTTCAGCGGAGTGGCTGCAAGACGGACAAGGGTCTGAGTCAGAGCGTCATAACCCCTTACGGACAGATAACCACGAGAAGCATCGGTCAGTGTTTTCGTTAGCAACAAGGAGTTTCGTAGTTGAACTAACTAGATGGTTGCTTTGATTTTACTTTCTTCTTTTGCCCGCCCCGCACCCCTAATCCACCACTCGCTTTCCACCTCATTGGAAACAAGCAATGTGGAAGATCCTCCGTAAGAAGAGCCAGCTCTTCGCGGCGCAGCAAGTAGAGTAGCAGTCACAAAGCAGACCCCGCAACAAAGAAACTGCGGCGAAATCGGCCGCCGGGACGTAATCCCCGTGGGCTGTTTTCGGAAAACGTGCCGTGCAATCACATTCACCGTGGTTCTGGATGGTTGGTCGGCTGTCCTTGTGTCCCCCTCCTTCTCTCTCCCCTGGTCGATATTTTGCAAGGGCCGATAACCAGCTTGGTTTGGGTTGGTATTGATGTGCAGACCTCCTTTTGTAGTCCCTTTCAGCTTGTCCAGGTGCAATGGATCAATTGGAGCCCCGGGAGCCTAGAGCGAACCGCTGGGCTGGCTGTGTATATGGTCGTCCAACCCGCCACTGCGTAGCGTATTCGATCTAAGCATCGTCGACGAACAGTATATACAAAGTTAAACAGAAACGGAGATATGTCTCTCTCACCCGAGGAACTCGATGCTTTACTGTCAGCACCCGCGCTGGATATCCCGGCTGGTGAAACGGCTGATTTTGACAACCCTCCCAACCAGAACGCCCTAGCCGTGTTCGTGACGACCTTTTGCATTGTTGTCGCAACGGCATGCCTTGTCCTGCGCACATACGTGCGGACATGGAAGGAAAGGAAGCTACATAAGGAAGAAGGTGGAGTCAGCTTGCGGCTTAACAAGCCTAGCGGAGGCTAAACAATCACCAGTACTGATGTTCGGCGCCTATGGGGCATACTGGGGTACTGCGTACGCCGGATATGCCATGGTATGGGCTCCGGGGTACTATGTTCACCAGTGGAATCTCCACAATGGTGACCTTGTTCAGCCACTCTATGTTAGGGACTTTCTAATCTACCTGCCGTCCGCGCATCTAACACAGTCCTGATAACTCACTCAGCTTATTCTGATTTACGGCTGCTGCTATTCCGTCGTCCTCCCACTCATCAAGACCGCCATCCTATTCGACTGGTGCCGCGTATTTGTTCTCGCCGAAAAGGGCCGCAGTCCATTCTGGTGGGCCAGCGTGGTCCTCAGCGTTCTGCAGTGCGCGTGGGGAGTGGCATGCATCATTCTCTTGAACTTCCAGTGCATCCCCCACCAAGCAATCTGGGAGTTCTACCTCCCCGCCAAGTGTTATCCGCTTCCTTCAGTCATGCTGGGGTCTGCTAGTGTACAAGTCGCGACGGACTTCGCAATGGTGATGCTGCCGCAAAGAATCATATGGAGTCTGCGCATGAATTGGCAGAAGAAGCTCGGCGTCTCCGTCGTGTTCGGGGTTGGCCTGATGTACGCCCACTACACCCCGTCACCTTCTAGTCTATTTGGCATCACTGCTGACCTCCACAGTGCTTGTATCGCCGCCTGTTTCCGCTTGAACCGCACGATAACTTTCTCTCAAGAACCCGACAAGATGTACTACATTGGACCCCTGTTATTCTGGGCCTGGGCAGAGATGACGGCTGGCTTCTTCATCCTCAGCGTCCCGTGCCTGCCCAAACTCATTGCTGAATCAGGCCTGTCTTTGCGGATAAAACGTGCACTTGGCATTACCTTCGGATCCAAACCTCCTACAGACGACTCAAACGGACTCGTGACCATTGGCGGCTCCGGCGGCTCTAAGCGTCGGCCCGTGTCTGGCCTGTCGCCCGAGGAAGGTTACTACAAGGTCCACATTGACGGAGATGGGACGACCGTGTCCGACATGGACCGCCACGAGTCGCAGGAGCACCTCCGAGGCCTAAGCATAAGCACCACTGCCGGAGTGACAGTGACACGAACTACCAAAGTAGTTGTCGGGTCAGACTCACCCCCTGGGAGCGATACCGAGGAGATACACTCCTCATGGACGAGATGAACGGTGAACCAGTGCCCCAATCCTCCATGTTATAGCTCAGCCACAAGGCTGACCACCAAAGTATGGACGGGTGTAGGATATTACGAAAGCTATCGAACTAATGGTTCCTCGTCCGTCCGAGCACACGAGCCCTGTGCTCGTTTCTGGCTCTTCTTGGGGGAGCTTATCCCGTTTTCCGATACACGCTTTCGTATTATACCTGGCCCCACCACCATCTCTTTCGCGTAAGAAGGTATTTCTTCGCCTTCTTTCCAGGCATACCGAGCCCCTGGGTGGTCTGGGGGCAGGCGACCGTTGCCACCGCCGCGCAACACTTCCCTGAAGGTACCGGCCTTCGCAGGATAGTCCTTCCAGACCAGTCCTCGCCGCTGGAGCTCAGGCACGAGCAAGTCTGCAATGTCATTGAAAGTGCCTGGCATGGTTGCAAACTTGAAGTTGAAGCCATCCACGTCGGCCACGTCAGCCCAGCGCTCTAGTTCGTCCGCCACAGTTTTCACACTCCCTATGATCTTGTTGCCCATTCCCCCCACCTTGAGGTAGTCAGCAATAGTCTTTTTGTTCCATTTCAGCCCATCGGTTCCGGGGACCGTGGCTGCCCAGTTGTTCACTAATGTCTGCACAGCGGGCTCGTCACCGAATCTTACGTCCTGGTCGTCAGCATACTTGTCCAGGTCATAGCCGGAGAACCCCCCAAACAAGGCCAGCGCGCCCTCGCCGTTTCCGTATTCAAGATATTTCTCAAACTTGGCCTGGGCCTCCTCGTCCGTGGCTGCAACAATCACCAGGGTCGCTGCGATGATCTTCAAGGATCTCCCGTCGCGGCCGTGCTCGGTAGCTTGGCTTCGAATGTCGTCCACTTGCTTGCGGACCAGCTCAGGTGTGGATCCCCCGAGGAAGATAGCTTCAGCGTGCTTCGCTGCGAATGCCTTGCCAGCGCGAGACGTCCCCGCTTGGAAGATGAAGGGAGTTCGTTGCGGTGACGGCTCGCAAATGTGGGCGCCAGGGACATGATAGTATTTGCCGTGGTGGGCGATCTCCCTTATTCGTGCCGGGTCCGCGTAGCGGGACTGCGGATCATCCGGTGGTAAGATGGCATCGTCCCGCCAGGACCCTTCCCATAGCTTATATACTACTTCCATGTATCTGGGTAATTATGTCAGCATAATAATCCGCAACCACCAGGCGAACACCGGCTGATCACACACTCTTCCGCGATGTTGTAGCGCTCATCATGTTCGATTTGTGTATCAAGGCCGAAGTTGCGTGCCGCAGATTCCAGATATGACGTGACAATATTCCACGCCACTCGGCCATCAGTAAGGTGATCAAGTGTGGAAAATCGGCGGGCTAACGAGTATGGCTGTTCGTAGGTTGTCGATGACGTGACACCGAATCCGATGTTTTTGGTCGCCGCAGCCATGGCCGAAATGCTCAAGAGAGGATCATTGCTCGGAAATCTGCCTCGTCTAGTTAGCAAGCCACGCAGTGCCGAGCTACAAATAGTATGAAGGGAGATCGAGTCGCTTACTGCGCGCCAGCCTCTATAGAAGGCTGAAGGCTCTGCTTGTAAACATCGTAGCCAGCCAGCACATCCGCGAAAAAGACGCAGTGGAACTTTGCAGCCTCAAGATTTTTCGCGAGAGAGACCCAGTGCTTAATGCTTTTGTACTCTCGGCCTTTGTCGCCGGGCAAGTTGAACAGGCCCGGGTTGAGATGAGACGGTGTCTGGTGGACGAACGCGCTTAGAATGAGCTGCTTCTTTGGCACTGGTCCAGACATCTTGCACGCCTGCCGACACCTAGGTCCCGTGATGTTATGCGATCGAGCTGACCATGTTCGATGGACCGCCGTGAGGCTTAAGAGGATTTCTTTTCTAGGCAAGCTACCGAAAAGGTCCAGTGTCCGGTCCAGAATATGCGAGGCTCGATTGCGTGATAGAAGCGAAACATCACAACGCAGCTAACAGCAAGCGATGTCAAGCTATAACCAGTGCTATGGAACAAGGCCCCGCTAGCCCCCGCCGTGCTCTGCGCATTGTTGACATGGCCTATAGCGCTTGGCTTATCTTAGACCCGGAAATAACGCGCACCCTAGTCCTTCAGATTCTAGAAACGGGGTTAAACAACTTGAGGACGAATAAGAATGTGAGAACTGGGATACAAGCAACTCACGTCATTGTGGTGCCAAAATTCACCTTCGGATCTGGTCGGCAACTGCAGAGAACCAGCTTCACCCAGCTACCCACCATCCTGACCTTGTGGGTGTCTCGTCAGCTTCATTGCCGAATCGGGCGTAATGTAACGAGATGATGTCTTCGGTAAACCATTCTTGCAATAGTGCCGCCACCTTGGTAAGGACTACAGGTACCTGGTTCCAACTCCCCTGTAATCACTTTTCGGCAGATCTGCGCTGCAACGTACCTTATAAGACTGTGCCTATCTTGTCTGTCTTCCTCATCTGCGGAACACCTGTCGTCAATCTCCTAACTTGCATATGTTGTGGAATTGTTCTCCCACCGAACAGGATTTCAACATGACAATTAAGTCCCAGACGGCTGAAACCCGAAAATGGCATCACTGGTATTCCCCGGATGACACCCCGGAGGAGCGCCGAGTTCTGTTGAAACTCGATCTTATCATCCTCCCTATTGCCTTGTTATCCTTCTGGATAAAAAATATGGACTACAGTAATATTAGTATGTGCGTTTCGTCTACCGTCAATTACCGCTGCCAGTATTAACCCCAAGCATACAACGCATATGTGTCCGGGATGAAAGAGGAATTAGGATTCGACGGCAACGAGCTCGTCGAGCTGCAGACACTGTTTACTGTTGCGACGGTCGTGATGCAGATACCGTTTGCGTATCTTTTCACCAAAGTACCCCTTCATGTCCTCATACCAACTATGGAACTATTGTGGGGGGTCTTCAACCTCCTGCAGTATCGAGCCAATTCTTTCGGCGAATTGGTGGCATATCGCTTTATGGTGGGAGTATTCGAGGTAGGTCAGGCCCCGCTTGGATAGCAGAAACAACCCGTGCCAACATTTTCGTCACAGAGCGCTTTCTTTCCAGGGATGCAATTCGTCCTCGGTTCCTGGTATCGTGGCGATGAGATCGCTCGTCGGGGGGCGTTCTTCTATGTCGGACAGACGGTTGGAGCCATGTCGACAGGACTACTCACTGGCTCCATCGCCACAACATTCGGTGGACGCAATGGTCTTTCCGGGTGGCGATGGATGTTTATCTTCACCTCGGTCATCACGTTTCCCATTGCATTGCTGGGCTATTTCTTATACCCCGGCACGCCTCAGAAGCCGAACAAAATCTTCCTGACGGATGATGACCTTAAAGTTGCCCGCAGCCGGCTTCGAAGGTACGGCCACGTCGACAACGATGGCCCACTAGGGAATACGAACCTGGATTGGGCCACTGTCAAGAAGACACTGCGTGGTTGGAAGATCTATGTACTCACACTGTGGGACATTGTGTTCTGGGCATCGGGGCTACACGTCTCGGGCGGCACATATCTTCTCTGGATCAAGAGTCTAGGACGTTATGGAGTTGCAGACGTGAACAACCTAGGCTCTACCGCGGCGGCGATTGGTATATTCTACCTCTTCCTGTTCGCCTTCGCCTCCGATATGTTCCTGGGAAAATCTTGGGCTTTATCCCTTTCTTATGGCTGGAACATGATCGGGCTCGTCATTCTCGTCGTTTGGAACGTCCCCGAGTCAGCCAAGTGGTTCGCGTACAACACCCTCTACGGCGCCACCGTTATATCTCCCGTCTTCCACGGATGGGCGAATGATATCCTAAAGCACAACACAGCAGAGAGAGCCTTTGTATTAGTCACCATGAACTGCGTCGCGCAGGGCATGTCTGCATGGATTGCGCTGCTAATCTTCCCCACCGTGGAAGCTCCTCGATTCACAAAAGGGTTCAGCTTCACGCTTGCAGTTTCGTTTGTGTTCCTCGGCATCACACAAATAGTTCGACATCTACACAAACGCCAAGAGTAAGTGTCCTGAGACCTATTATCACCCCTGATGGGCTACTAACGCAGTATACAGAGCGCTGGCTCGGGACGCCGGATCTGACCTGTCAACTGTGGATCCCGCGGTTGATCAGGACCTCGACAAACCCAAAGATGTTGCCTCTACCGATATATCTCCTCCACCAGAGGATGATAAGCCAACCCAGGCTCAAGGAGGTGCAGAGCCGTGATATGCCAATGGCAGCGGTCAGACTCTACTAACTAGTTACCTGCTATGCGCATCTTCTGTGGCCTCCTCCTGTCAGCTGACAAATTTCGGAGAACACCCCAGTCGGTGCTTGTGCGGGACAAGAAGGCTGATGCCTGAACCAGCGTAACTCCTACAGTGATACAGCAATGTTTTCGTGTCTAAAGCAGTGATTGATGCGAAAAGGCGGTACAATAGAATAGCATCTGAGACGCTGGATTACCACCTCTTTTCGTGGCAGAATAACGGAAAAGGTCTGCGTAGCTCAAAGGCTCATGAATCAAGCTCAGGCGGCTAATGGGATTCCGAACGGCTCGCAAGGGCAGCACCTCTTCCAATTATCAGCTTTTATGCCCATATTTCTACTACAATTATCCCATTCCCCCACATTCCCTCGACACGCGGAAATCCATATGGGTTTTGTACCTAAGGCTAGAGCGCTTCACGCTAGCCGTGTATCTAGATATCGATCATTCTAAATATCGACTAAGCATCATATAGTTCTTTCCATTCCCAATAAAATACGCTCATGTCGCGAATAGTGGTTTCCACTAGCATTCGCCCAGTTCGCGCTGGCACTGGCCATCAATGCAGCAACCATTGTGACCGAAGCACCTGAGATAGCCGTTGTCGTTGCTAACGGCATCGTCTACACATTATCCAGTCAACTCCTCTCCAGTTACAAAACCCTCCAAGGATGATCTTACCAAGGTAGATACTCGAATAGGCATCGCCGCTAGTGCATCGAGAGTATAGATATAAACCATACCAAAGGTACGAATCCCGACAGCTGTAATAGTAGTTGCCCCTTGTGCGACAGAATCGGCCAGGTCAGCAGCAACACCCACGAGTGATGTGGGCATCCTATAACCTACCACTCCTGAGGTTGCAGAGAGCCACCCCGGTTTACAATGCACTTGTTGAGATCAAGTTGGGTGCGCGCCGACTGGGCATCATCGCGCGTGAGGCACCAGCAGTCGAGGAAGTGGCCATGAATCAGCGTGCAGCTCCAGCAGCCACCTACCTCCCATCCCCGCTCCACAAGATCCGACTGACTAGAAGCAGGGGCCAAAGTTGGGGCCGGGCTAGCCATGGCGAGTGATCCGAAGGCCCAGGTAGCTGCGAGCGTGGAGAACTGCATGATGCCTGCGAGTAGGAGTCAAGGTGAGAGAAGGGTATTCTGGGCACTCGTTGAGTGAGATTTGTCGATGGGATAATGGTCAGAAGAAAGACATCGCTGCCGGTTCTTATATCCTCAAGCCCTCAGATAAAAATGTTCACCTGGGTCTCGGCGAAATAAGATGCGGCCGCTGAGCACCGCTTCGCCCAGTTCCAAGATGTTGCTTCGTCCCATTTGCTGGGCCTCGTGCGTCTCAATTGAGTTTAGGCGATTTTCGGGCAAGGCAATTCAATACGGTAGTCGCATGAGCGGGTTCAATAAGCTAAGCTTACCACCTGCCAGTTCCTCGGTTTTAACGCTCTCATTGGCTGGAGGGGGCGACCCGGGACCGGATTAGTCGATCACACTAAATCTTCGAGTATGAAGCGCTCATTTTCGCTGGTTGCGTTGTGCTGTAAGTCCCAGTTTGGCAAAGCCAGTTTATCCCCTTAGATCTAATAGATGGTGATGCTCCCACCTTCGTTGCACTTACGTTACTGCTGGCCCAAGTGTTAAAGACGACGTCAGTGAATGCGACGGTCGAGTGGTAGATCCCGAATCCTCCAGTCCCGTTCCGACTACTGATCAAATCGAACTCTGCCCGCCTGCCCTACAGGGAACTGTACTTCTCCCAACATTTTCGCCGTTGGGATTTATACATCAACAGCTGACGTTACATCTTTTCGCGATGTTGAGTTCCTGCCTCTGTCAAATTTATCAAAATGGGATGCAAATGTTATTGGAAAATCATCTCCCAAAACCACTGCCGCCTACAAGGTCTCCCTTCCTGTCACCGGTGGGTTCAATGTTACACTTTGTTACGCCTTCTGCTTTCACCGCGGCCACGTTTTCTACAAACATATCGCTCGCCTTCCAACAAGACGAAGATATCCTTGCCGCAGGAGTACTTGAAACCTTCACTGTTTATACTGGAAATGCAACAATCGAGGCTAGTTGGACTTAAGAGGAAATTCGGCCCACCTTTCGTGCTGCGGATTATTACTGTCTTTTATGCCTGTGTCAAAGGGATAACTACGAACGTCATCGACGGTATTGGTCACACACGGGCTCTCCGTTCGACTTATGGTGTGTTGAGCCCTAAACTTGAGCCAAATTTCTTTACATCTGCATCAAGGGGTTAGCGTGGCGAGTTGGTCAGATTCGGTGCCACTGGGTGCAACTGGGAGCTATCCCAGTGCCAATAAAGTATCTATGTCTACGGTTTCCACTGGCGCTATAGAGTCAAAGGATAACTACACAGCCTCATTAGAGATCTCACATCGGCGATAGATGTTGCTGTATCAGGGGTTCTAAGTTAAGTTGGAGCGGAACTGGGGGATTCGGGATATACCGCTCAAACCGCCGCATTCACTAGCGCCGTCTCACACTTGGGCCAACAGCAGCGTACTACCAACCCAAAGGTTACAAGTGCTTATCAACCCTGGCGAGATGCTTGCCAGTTCGGCCACCAATACGTAAGATATTCTCACCAATGGCCACTTTCTACATGCATCCCGCTCGTGCCGTTCGCTGACCAGCGGCGGTGTATAGGATAAAGACTCTGCCTGCATTTCTGCTAGACACCACTTCGTTTCCGGTACAAGGCACTGCCTGGATTGAGGAGACATATATCCATGTCCGGTGGGGATGGCTGGCTATTCTAGCCTCTCAGCTAACCGCAGGCATCGTCTTCTTAATTATTGACATTCTTCACACCGCTCGGGCGCAAACTGAGGCACTGAAAAGTTCGCCGTTTGCGACACTATTTGCCTTGGATGGGGATAACCATAAACTCAGCGGGGGCTGACTTCTGCCAAGGACAGACTCACAATAACCGAGATGGAAATAGCCATGGGGTAATTAAGGCGAGGCTAGCTCTGGGTAGTTGTCACACAAGCTATAGATTCAGGCCCAATCCCAACTCTCTCAAATATAGCGGCCCAAATATGCTTCCTGCTTGCACGCATTGGCTATAATTTCACGGGCAAGGTACCTATGTCAAGTAGGACCATCCTATGAGACGATAGGGAAATAAGCCTCCCGTCCCACCACGCGTTTAGGCCAGTTTGGGCTGACAGCGCTAGCCTGGACTTCACTAGGGTCCGGCGTGGTGGTACGTACTGTACATTTCTCGCCGAAAGGATTCATGAAACCGCGCCCCGGATTGGCTGTCTCGGCACTAGCCTTCAATACTGAGATGCTGCCAAGATCTCAGGAAAGCGGGTGTACATTGAAAGTGGCCCCCGTCATTTAACGGATCTGCAACCCCGTTCCCTCGTTGCCCCTTGCCAGAACTGACAGCTGTCCTGGGGACTGGATTGCTTTGTTTCTCGATCAGCTGCATTAGGTTTCCGATAGTTAACCACCCCTGGCCTTGCTGTTAGCCGCCCATGCCATAACCTCGCTATTGGCCGCCCCCCTAGCTTCGCTGCCCCTGTAGGTTGCACGACGAGAATACAGCCTCCGACGACACTGCGGGTGATATAAAAGCCGCGCCTGCGTTCGGCCGAGCTGATACGCGATGCTCAGCACAGTCTTTATTGCCTCTACTGCGTAACTGACGCTCGATAAGCCCTCATGGCTGCCCGCACCGTCCTTTCCGTCGCCCTCGGCTGCGCGACCGCTGCCGCCGCCTACACATGGCCGGATCCGCGCATTGACGCTGTCGAGACGATCCTGTACGAGCACTCGAGCGGTCAAGTCCGTAGCATCGCGGTCGGCGTGCAAGGCTGCGGCCTAACACCAGGCGACTTGCCCCGCACTGGCCGGACAAACTCTGCGGAATGGCTGCGTACCGCCTACCACGACATGGCCACTGCCGATGTAGCGGCAGGCACCGGAGGGATCGACGCCTCGATTTCGTTCGAAACGGACCGCGGCGAGAACTTGGGCAAGGCATTCGCCGAGTCGTTCAACTTCTTTGCTCCCTTCCAGAGCCCCGGGGCGAGCATGTCGGATCTGATAGCCCTCGGCGCCTTGCAGGCCGTTGCGTCGTGCTCCAACGGATCCATCATCGTCCCGTTCCGCGCGGGCAGAATCGATGCCAACGGAGCGGGGCCGACCGGCGTCCCCGAGCCGCAAGAGGACTTGGCGACTCACACGTCCAAGTTTTCTAGGCAAGGATTCAACACCACCGAGATGATCGGACTGGTGGCTTGTGGACACACTCTCGGTGGTGTGCATGGAAACGACTTCCCCACCATTGTTGACGCCCCGAATGACCCTGTAAGTGGCACCATCTTCAATACCTGACCCGGGCTAACGCGTTGCTTCAGGCCACAGACGACAACAGAGTAGACTTTGATGCCTCGCCCGCAGTGTTCGATAACTCGGTGTAAGTGGTGCCGAACTATTGGACCTGCTTGTCGCTAATCGGACTGTGCAGTGCCACCCAATTCGTCAACAACGAGACACAGAACCCGCTAGCCTTTGGGCGCAACGAGACGACTCGATCCGACTTCCGCATCTTTGGCGCCGATGGTGGCGTTTATATTCGCCGCATGGCTGAGGATCCCGCGTTCTTCAACGCGCAGTGCCTCAGCCTTTTCGAGAGGATGCTGAACACTGTCCCGGCCAATGTCGAGCTCACAAAGCCGATCGCACCGATCCCGGTAAAGCCAAGAGATGTCAAGGTGGCCATCAACACCGATGGCACCCTCAGCGTCAGTGGCCAGCTTAGAGTGAGTGGCCACAGATATCCACTCTATTGGTCTCTTCCAAGCAAGCTTGCCCGCTAACTCGAGCCTCCCCGGCCTAACCTAGGTGATTGAAGACGGGAAAAGCACAACTGCTCGCAACGTCACCGTTGAGTTTAAGGCTCGCGACGGTACCCCGAGCTTTTCCGTTGCCGCATCATTGCTGAACGGCAACATCAGAAACATCTACCCGAACTCCCCTTCGTTTTCGATGTACTTCTTCACAACGACCGCGAACTTGTCTACGGGCATCTCTTCGTTTAATGTCAAGGCTGAGGAAGGCGGCAATGTCGTGTTCCTCAACGACAATGGTGGTGCCGGTTTCCCAACCGATGACCACGTTGTCCAGCAGCTCTCGCGATCCTGCACGGTGGGCTCCGGCAACCCGAGTGCGGTCTGGGGCCTGAACATAACCTTGGCGGTAAGTACTTCTTCTCCACAAAAAATAGCCACTTTGAGAGTCAGGAGTCTAATTCACCTCCTGACAGGTGCGGGATGATTTCCCAGTCTCGGACCTCAAGCTCTCGGTATCGTTCCCTGTTGCCCAGAACAATTCGATCGTACCGGCCTTCCAGACAACGCGGTCGACATTTACTAAGACTAGTTCGCTGACTGGGACCGGATACTCGCTGTGGAGTGCCGGGTTCAGGGCGCAAGGAAGCTCGCAGGCAGCCAAGCAGAAGCTGTACTATGACATCCTCGGGACTGGACCGAATGGGGCCTTCACGCAGCCTATGAACCCATGGGCCAATGCTGTTGGTAGTTGCTCATGAACCGGGGTATTACCAAGCAGTCACGTCCTGTAACTGACTGAGCTACCTGGGGATGAGGCCAACAAAGGACAATCCGTATCGAATAAGTTTGTTCAAGGGTACAGGTACCCTTGCTATATCGATAGGGGGGTATCTGATAGTGCCATAGCGCCCCAAACATCCACCAGGAGAAGATTCCCGCAAGTTGAGGCGCGGCGAAAATTTGCCTCGGTATCGGGGTTATCGGATAGTAACATATGGAGTGTATCAAGTCCGAGAGTGGAATTTAGCCCTACACTAGCGGCAGTTCGTCCGAGAGGGTATGGAAGCGATGATAGAAGTTCTTTCCGAAAACCTCGCTATTTGCTTTGGAACGATCAAAACGCTGCTCCAATAAACTAGAGCGTAATAGCAGAATCGGGAAAGATTATCTCTCGCTTGACTGTCTCTTGCTTGACTGTCGGGGCAATGGCACGATGGCACCTTTCGAGGACGGCGGCGGTGCGAAACTGCGAGCGTGTCTAGAAATGTAGCGACCCGACTAAGCTCTCCAAGTAAACTTTGGCGATGGAGCTGTCACTAATCTTGGTAAGTGCTGCACGGTAAGGGAACCCGGCCATTATTGGGTTGTCGTGGTGGGCGGTGGCGTACAATATTATATCTGCGAACAATTGGACCGGAGATCAACGATGTGAGAGCTTTGGCGGGAAGGGGCAATTCGAATACTCCGGAGCCAGGGGCGGCCATTCGGGAGCGGTATCCGGCTCTGCTTCGTAATCCTGTTTTGGCTACAAATGCTCGGAGAAAAAGGGCGAACTGAATTGCCCGGAGACTAGTCTCCACTCTCCATTACCCTTTTCGGCGTAAACCCGCCTACGCCATGGCGCATTCCCTAACGGGGCCAATTATGGATGGTAATGCAAGGCAGGTATTGACCCGCGCCGACGGTAGTTGAAAACCAGAGACAAAACGCCTATGCACATTAATAATTCACTTCGATGATATATATATATATGTATATCATATTAAAGTTTCCCAGGTATAGACCATTACGAAAGCAGCTCGTCACGCATCACAGCATCTCTTCAGTGCTGCTCATTGCATACCGTAAAAGTCCGGCAATTCAAAGCATAAGCCAACAACCATGTCGGTCAAGAAGCACAGCCGCCAGTACGACCTGGTCCTTCTGGGGGCCACAGGTAAGGCTCCTTTTGTCTCCTGATGCCACAAGGCAGCTCTCATGAATATTTAATATAGGCTACACCGGGACATTGACCGCTGAGCACATTACTGCAAATTTGCCTCCGGACTTGAAGTGGGCTGTAGCCGGCCGCTCAGAGGCAAAGCTGAAGCAGCTGGTGTCCGACTGCCAAGCTTTGCAGCCAAACCGTGTCCAGCCTGGTAGGGGAGAGACGCTCTCGTAGCCTCGAAACCGCGCTAATCCGAAGTTGCAGCCATTGAAGTGTGCGATGTCAACGACAAAGAGCTGAGCGCATTGGCCGGCAAGACCTTTTGTCTGATCACTACGCTGGGCCCGTACTCTCGATATGGAGAGTATGCGTTCAAGGCATGCGCCGAGGCCGGCACGCATTACATAGACTCCACCGGCGAGGTTCCATTCACACTCGATATGATCAAGAAGTATGAGGCCACGGCCAAGGCGAGCGGTGCTTGGATGTTTCCCCAGAGCGCCCTCGAGTCTGCCCCATCGGATCTCCTGACATGGGCGCTGGTGTCAACCATCCGGTCCAAGCTTTCAGCCCAGACGAGCGAAGTGGTGATGGACCTTCACCGACTAGAGTAAGTTCAGCCACACAATCAACGCGGCTTGGAGAAGGGCTGACGAAAGTGACAGCTCGGCACCGTCTGGGGGCACTCTTGCATCCTTCATGAGCATGATGGAGGTCTATCCTACAAAGGCGCTTATGGAGATTACCAAGCCGTATGCTTTATCGCCGGTTCGAAACGATCATGTCCCGAAAAAGTCTCTTGTGACATCTATCACGGGAATGGTCAACGTGCCCGGTCTTGGCCTTCTCTCGACAAGCCCGACCGGCGTTCTTAATGCAGCCCTTGTGTCTCGGACCTGGGGCCTAACGAAGCAAGAGCCGAGCCTGCAGAAAGAGTTCTACGGTCCAAAATTCACTTACCAGGAGTTCATGAAGACTAGCAATATATTGACGGGAGTAGCGATGCACTATAGCCTACTGGGTGGCGTCACAATGCTGATGATCCCGCCATTTCGCTCCCTGATGCGAAAGTTCGTCTTCAAGCCGGGCGAGGGCCCAGACAAGATCCAGGCAAAGAAGGACGTCATCGAGTTTCGAGCAGTCGCCAAGCCGGATCCCGAGAGCGAAGCGTCGAAGCGTGCTTTTGGTCGGCTTTCGTACACTGGTAGTATGTATTACTGTGAGTCTTTCATGCTTGCCCTTTTGCACTAAGCCGAGAGGCTGACGAAAAAATGACAGTGACGGCTCTGCTCATGGCCCAGGGGGCCGCAACGATCCTGTACGACGAAACGGTAATACTAACGGGAGGCATCTTCACTCCTGCATGCCTTGGACAAGGGTTTATCGATCGAATTCGACAAGCTGGAGTGGAATTCGAAACGGAAATCCGGGAGGTACAGTAGCCGAATTTTGGGACTCATCTACATCCCAACATCCGCTAGTACGGATTTAGCGTCGAGTGGCTCAGACTCTTCACGGCAACCCAACTTTCGAGTCGACTTGGCCACACGTAACCAACGATAGTAGTAACCTATTCTCATACTACCTACAACCTCCTTATCACCTTCCTCGGCGTTAGAACCGTACAAAGCGGGAACTCCACGCGGGTTATTTTTGATCGCGCTAAAATAGCTCTCTTAGAGGGTTATAAATCCATGGCCACCGAATACATGGTGGTCGCACCTTTCTCGTTCAGCAAATGTAGTACTGCGTAATTAGAATTCATTCATGGCGTTATCTTTCAGTGGATCCAACCCTCCGTACCTTATAAATCTAGCGCCTGCATATTTTGGTGAGGGGGTATAGCTCCCATGAATTGGTTGTGTTTTTGACATACTTTTAAGACCGTAAAGTATTCGGGAGATCATTGAAGCTCTGGCCTGGTTAGAGTAGGTACTGTAAAATCGAATTTTGAAATGTCGACTGAGTACCTGGGTAAGGTTTTCTTCGGCTTAGAACACGTTGCTTTCGAAACAAGTATTAGGGACGATGGATCCCACTGGCGTACTCACTACCACTCTTGTAGGAGGCATCTAAGGAATCACCATCGTTTCGTCCAGCCCCCCAAAGGAACAAGGCGTACACTAGACTGGTTTGGTGACAGTTGTTCAAACAAGATAGCTGAGCAGGCTGAATCCCAAAACGTTCTAAATTTGGGCGTCAGCGCCTAGCTTTTCGGTCAACGCCTCGTATTGGAGTGGCGTGGTAGCCCTCGAATGCGTACAATCCAATCCAATAATGTTCCGCAATTCCGCGTGCAAATCCTCCACAAATGTACGAATATGGTATAGTAAAATCTGATAACAACGGCATAGGGCAGACTGGGAGTTATAACTATTCGAGACGTAGTTCAACCATACCCCCGAACTGTAGCTTTTTATCCATTCCGATCTAATGTACCGCAATTGCCATCTTCACCTTGGCAGACGCCAGTCCTCGTTGTCATGGACCCCCTCTCTTGTGTAGCAAGCTGTATGTTCAATTCCAAACCGCCTCATTTAGTTCATTCGGGCTAACTTAAGACTGCAGCCGTTGGACTAGCGGATGTCGCTGCACACCTAGCGGTTCGATGCCTTAAATTGTACGAATTTTGGGAATCCCTCCAGGAGGCCCCCGCCACCCTCCAGGTAATCAAGACGGATCTTATCCTTCTCAACAACATCCTAGAATATCTTTCCGAGAAAGTAGAATTGGCACCACCAGTGTCCGCGGCACTGGAATCATGTCAATCAAGGGTTAAGGTATTGCCCTACACGACTCTACCCAATCAGACTTGTAAGACTAGTAGTTACTTACCGTACCTATACTAAGATTGCTGTAGATGCTCGAGACAATCGTTAGTAGGTTTAATGTCCCGGCCGTTATAAATGCGCCCAAACACCGGCATCTATGGAAAAAGTTCCGGATGTCCAACAAGATCAAGCGGCTTGAAGAATTTCGAAAAGGGGTGGACGAGCTCCGAGCCACTCTTACGCTGGGATTGATGCATCAGAGGTAAGTGGGGTATCGGGGTATCCTACCATGAGAAACTATGCTAACGATCATGTTAGCATCCGACGGCCGGGACTCAGCTCCTCGGAGCTTGACGTTTTTGTCCTCCGAGTCACCCCTTCATGTATATCGAAAACAGAAGGTCAATTCCAAGACCTAATAAACAGCAGAGCGATAAGTTCGCTACTCAATGAGTGGAATGAGGCGATGGAAGACGTGTCAAGCTTTAAAATAACGTTTCCAAATTCCACTTCTCTTGTGCAGCAGTACGGCAGTCCTTCCGCGTCTTCAATTGCCCCAGGTACTACGACGCCGAAATTATTGCGGAGACCGCTCCACTCACACACGGAAGATCTCTTTGGAAAGGGAACAACGGAACGGGTGGTAGATATCAGTCTCCCGCGAGCAGTCCGTCCTGAAGCTCTCAGCCCCAGGTCGTCCACCGGCCACGAGTATACTGTCAAGACGATGTTACCATTGGAAGACGGAAAGATACGGTCTAAGCAATCTGATTCTACCACAAATATTGACGTTTCTCCAGTTAGGTACTCGAGACTCTGGTATAAGCAATATTCAGTGAATATACTCGTCGGTTCGTTATGGATTCGTAGGAGCACGCCCAAAGTTGAGCAGGCATCAAATTCATCCACGAGTCGGCTAGAGGTCATTGAATGTTTCGGTTTCTACCCAGCAGCATGGGTGTCCCGTCTAGGTCTGTGGCATGGGGTGGAAGCAAATTTGCACTGGGCGTCCACGGCGGGCTGGAAGTTCAACATTTCGGTCATCACAGCGGTTCCGGAGGACGCGCTGATATTCGACTTCTGCCGGGAGGGCAACATTGGAGGTACGATACGGCTACTCGAGCGCGGGGAGGCATCAGTAAGAGATACTACCCCGAGAGGATGGACACCGCTTCATGTGAGTGCAGAGAGCTTGCCATGGATGAGTTTTGAGCTAAACAGATCTAGTTCGCGGCTGCTTATGGCCATGTTGAACTTTGCGCTGCTCTGATAAGCGTGGGTGCAGATAAGCAAGCTCTTGTATATGAAGGGCCGACCAAGGACGCATTGTAAAGATGAAATGACTTTCAGTCCATACAGGCCTCTTGCGACTAACTTTTTCGATTAACAGGACACCTATCACGATCTGGTCAGAGCGCAGCCATACTATGACGTCGACTCAGAAAATTAATATGATGCGTCTCTTCGGCTCCGAGTGCCTGGATATCTCTGAGGCTAGCGGCGATGGCTGGCTCGTATCACACAATATCTCGTCCTCGATGGGTCAAGAGAAATGCCGGATGTCCGAGACCAGCATCCACTGGTTATACAACCAGAAGCAGACGGACGTCTTGATTTCCTTTAGCCCCAACACCGTTTGGCATGCTATTCAGCAGGCAGTACGGGGATTTCTTGGTGAGGAATACGACAGCCAAATTGCAGCTGACTTCCTTGATGCGAACAAGCACCGAGATGACTCCTCATATTTGTCTCGGGCCAATGCTATAGGACACTGGCTTGCTCTCTTTGCTAGCCGGCGATACTTTATGCCACTTGTGATAAAGGCAGCGCAACTTTTACAGATTGATGGCTTCGACCCGATCCCTCTAGCAGAGAGGGCCAAGAAGCGTGATGCCAGCCGGCTCCTCCGGGTCATATACTCGACTTGGGCCGGGATGTCGTCCAAAATTCTGGGAAATGCCGAGGTCATTCTCCGGTCAGAGCTTGACTTTGTGCTTAAAGATCTTTGTTTGGATCTGGATAGGCTATCAGAACGTCTCCAGTCGTCACCGGAGGAACATGACGCTTCAGCGGCGAAAAGCCACGCGAAATGCACTGACTGTAGCGACGACTACACGAACTTCGCTATCGGACTCGTGGAGCCCTCTCGTGTTGCGTTTCATGAATGCGCACTTACCAATCACCGGTACAATTGCACTTGTACTACCGACGTTGATACATGCGGCATGGCGCATTCTCCTCACCCATCGGCCGCCCGAAGGGAATTGCGTCGACAAGCGATGAATGGGGCCTTGAACAAGGATCGGGGGCACAATATAAAGAAGCTTTGCGATCATTACGACCAAGCTAATGCCCACGACAGTTGTCCTACAGATCCCTTTTACAATACCGCAGTTATGCTATATCGATCACAGGGTAGGAGGTGGATAGGAGAGTATACCCAGTGTGAGCTGCTTTGCGCTACTTGCTTCCTGAAGCGGGAAGAGTATATTGGGAAGGATAGCCTAGGTCGGTTCACGCGCTACACTCCGGCACCGAGTTTTTATGTCAGCACTTGTTCGGTTGATGCCCCTCAACCAAGTTATTACACTTGAATTATCGGTTATACTCCTATTAACCACTGCGAAGTGTAGGCCAGCCCCGAAGCAGCATAGGGCCTGAGCGAAAAGGATTGACATGGATGCAGAATTTTTTTTTTTCATATCAAGTACCTATGTAGTTGTGGTATGTTTCAGCCAAATGTCCACCGGCGTCTTTTGGACCGAATGTTTCTCGATGTCCTCGTACGCTGTGTCTCTCCGGAAAATTCCTCTCTTAGGTGCCACAGCGCCTACAGGATCTCGACCTAAGCCAAAGGTTTCACGTCTGAACGGTCGAGGCCAGGCATGGGCGGACGATAATGCTGACGGCGGCCAAGGGTGAGGTGAGGGAGGGGTAGGACGATCTGAGGGGTTGCGGAGGTTATTGAAGGAGCGAGCCTGCTGAGTTCGGATCGAATCGAGCCGTTTGCCCGGTTGCGGCTCAGCTTGCGTAAATGCATTCCAGAACTTCCATCCACGCTTCTCCTTGGGCACCCAGAGGAAGTATATGCCGACTGCAGTCGCCGCCAAACTTATCAGCTCCCCGATAACTGGGTGCATACCAAAGTTAGGCACCCGTGTGCTGATTGTGAGCTCGGATTTTGAGGGCTTGACTCACACATTCGGCCAAGAAACCAGTCCCAGGTATAGCTCAGAGCTCCTTTGTCGTCCTGAGGAAACTCGTCGATGGGAATCGCAAAAAGACTAGTCATGAATGAGAGAGGGGTCTGCTTGCTGGTCGATTAGCAGACAGCTGACACCAGTAGGGCGCGGCTCAAGGAGTCACTGACGAAGACGACGGAAATAGTAGTGAACAGCATGATGTAGTTGTTCAATTTCTGTGACCTCTTTGCCTCTTCAAGCGCCTTGATGTTGAGTTCGCCGGCAGCTACTGATTCTTTAAGCGAGCTCTGGGCTTGCTTGACTTGCACCAGATAATCGAGCTGATATTGCGTTACGAAAAGTACAGGATCAGTCGGTAAAATTGGGGATGCACTCACTCCTTCTAACGTTCTGTTGGCATCTTCGTCAAGCTTTTCGGCTCGCTCAATTATGTCCCCAACGCCACAATCCTCAATAAACTTTTCCCTGTACTGTTTGTCCTCCTCGCCGATGCCAGGCCAAAACAGCTTAGAGAACTTGTCTATGACCGCCGCCTGGCTCTTGAACACGCGCTGGATCAGATGGAGCTCGTCTCGGATGTCCTTTACTTCATAAATAAGATTGACCTCCCCATCTATATCGTCCTTCGGACGGTGCTGCTCGCTTTTCGTTTGCCCCTCTTCGCGATCTCTTGCCCCTTGAATGCTAGCGTTAAACTTCTTGAAGTAAGACACTTCTTGGTTCGCCTTTACCATCTTATTAGTGATCGGGTCTCGCGAAAGAGTGGTGGAAAGGGGCGCCGCCATACCCGAGTTGCGATAGAGCTCTCAAAGATGTCGAGAATATGGTTTCCCAACCCGGCATCTCGATATTTCTCCAAGAAAGAAACGCATTCATAGAGGATGTGCACGATGAGATCTTCCGGGTTCCTGAATTCGCTAACTCCGCTCTGTCGAATGGTCTCGAGCAGCGTATCCTCTACTCCCGTATGCCACCTCTCCGGAAACGACGTGATAACGGTGTCTGGGTAATTAGGAGAGCTCAGTGAACTGGAGGGGCTTCCATGGACTCACTTTCGTCTATCTTCCAAAGCCACAGCTGGTGAATTAGTATTAACTTCTTGAGCTGGAGATTGCTCAAGGTATCTCTTCTACCCAGCCCAAAGCTGGCTGTACTGCCTATGTCCTCCTTTGATGCGGGGCCGGGCAATCTCCCGTTCCCGGCGGCCTCGGGAACGAGTTTGTCATGCTCAGTATCTGTTTGGGGTTGTTTTTCCACCATGGAATTTGCAGAAAGCGACGGGCTCCTGACCACTGTTCGGGGCAGTTGAGTATCAGTAGCCTCGTCCAGGTGGGCCATCAAATGAATTGATCCGGGGAGAGTGTCTAGGTCCGGCACTAGGGTCGTTGCAGTCGTTGCAGTTGTAGAAGGTTTGAACCACTTGTAGACGACCTGATCCCGGTCTCGGGTCATCAGCTCTTCAGGTCTAAGCATGTCATAGTAAGACTGGTCCAGCGTCTGTGGAGTCTGTAAGCCGTGTGATCCACGAAACGGAAGATAGGCCTGCTCGAGATCTGTCATTCTTCGGAACTGTCGCGACGCATCTTTCTGTTCCCCTTGGCGGACGAGGTACTGTTCTGTCTCGAAATCGAAATAAGGAATCCGTAAGGAAAGTTAGTGAAGTTTTGGAAAGGAGAAGAGCATAGAAAAATACCACAAGAGACAGTTTCCTGCCGTTGGGAAATCCTATTCTGCTCCTCCAGACTTGGTATTCTAGGCGTTCGTCGTGCCAAGCTGGGTTCCATTGCCCCAGACCTGGAGTGGACACATCATTGTCGGCAAAAAGAAGCTCTTTGCCCTTGTCAATGCTTCGATTTTTAAGGGTCCCTGATCGTCTGCTCGTGCTGGGTGAGGGGGGAGCCTCTTCAGAATCCTCGTTGTCTGTGTCCGCCATAGATATCGATGTGCGGGAGAGTCGGGAGGAGTCAGGATGTGGGTCCACATGGCCAGCATCATCTCTCCACGAATCCGCGACCTTCTTTTAGATTAGCGAGATAGTCTCGAGCTTGTCACGGGGTGCCTAGATATTTACATGAGGCATTCTGGTAATATTCCTCTTATTATAGCCCTTGCGGTCCCGAATGTTTCGCTCGACAAATCTCAGTGCTTCCCGTAGTGGTGCTTTATTATTTGCATTATGAGTAAGGCGCCAAACCAGATCCTGGTTTAACGTTCAGAATAGACCCTTGTCTAGGAGTTGTGTATTACTCACCTTCAGCCATGTCATCTATCCTTTCAATCAGTAAATGTATTGACGGCAATAACAACTGCACGCTGGCGAAGATAGACCTACGTTATTAGCCGGCAGGTGAATCCATCTCCATATGTCTTTTTTGTCCACTTCCGGTTCTCCATCTAGCGAGATATTGCTTCCCTCCCTTACCTTCGTTTTCTTAATGATCTCAATAAAATCTCTCTCGAAGGCCTCGATAATCCCTTCATTGTACACTACGCTGCGGACAGATGCAGTCTGAGACCATGACAGAGCCCTCTTCCTCCAGTAAAACCGTATCGTGATGAAAAAGTTATCGCACACGCTTTGCTCTTTGGGAGAGCATACCGGTGGATTCGCAGGGATACTTGAGTCCGTTTTAGGTTTCCACTTCGCCCGCGGCGCAAAGAAGATGCGTTTTGCGGCTCTTCCGCTTTCGGTGTCCGGGAGAAGCTCCTGCGGCGTCTTGCGGTCGTCGTTGAGGCAATCCGGGTCGGCTCCATTGCGGAGTAGTAGTCTTATCATAGGTTCATTTGCGACATGGGCCGCTTCATGCAGTGGTGAGTTGCCTGTGGCGGCCGAGTCCCGATTAGTGGCAAATACATGGAGAGTGTCGACGCTTCATCTTCGAGATATGACATACCGAGTCCATCTTTGATATTCACTTTGGCCCCGTTCTCGACGAGAAAATGAACGGTTCTGTCTTCCCTCTCATGTCCTGAGTGCAGCATCACAGCTCGGTGCAAAGGTGTGCGCAGCTCATTGTCCGGCATGTCGAGCTCTGCGCCGTTGCTCAGCAGCTCTCGCATTATGCCTCTGTCGCCAAGAACGACGGATTCGTGCAGAGGTGTTCTTCCAAATTGGTCTCTAACGTTGATGGTTTTAGCAGATTCCCGGCACCGCAGGAGCTGGTCGACCATCTGGCTACATCCCGTTGCAGCAGCATCGTGGAGTAGTGTCCGGCCAAGATTATCTTGAAGATCGAGGCACCTTGTCGAGTCAGGCTGGCGGAGGAGCACCAGTGCAAGTCGCTCGAGTCCCACTGCTATCGCTTCGTGGAGAACTGTGCGACCGTACGGCAGATGGGAATTTTGCATTCTAATTCCCTTGTCCTGGATGAGTATCTGTGCAGTGGTGAGTTGCTTTGCTTGGATAGCTGCATGGAGCGCCTGCGTGACGCCGTCATCATCCACAAGCTCGGCCCTATCGGCCTCAGTACCGATTGTAATAATGTTGAAGCTGGTTCTTTTCGTTAATAATTGGGTAACCTTCGCATCTAAACCCTCGATTGCAGCCTGGATGAGGATTTCGTTCGGCGTTGGCCTCAACAACGAGGGGTGCAGAGGTTCTCGGGGCGCTCTAGAAGCGAGGGAGCCGGCGCCAGAGGGCGTCCCGCTATGCCGTCGTCCTGCGTGAGCGAGCAGCGGCCGTCTTGGCAGGGCATGGGGATAGATCTCTTGTTGCGAAAGGTTGTTCCTAGCGACTTCAATGGGCACCTGGCCCTCCTTGATCGGCCTGGACGATTCGCCGCGCTTCTCGGTAGCCATGTTGTAGTGAACAGCAGCGTGGCTCCGGAGAGAGAGTAGATCGCGACGAAAATTTAGGAGGACGGCTAGCTGACATGACAATTGGATTTTGATCGGCAATGGGCAAGCATCTGGAGTTTGTCAAGATTTAGAAACCATTTCAAGTTTTGCGAAGGAGGGAGCATGTAGACTGCGGACACGGGCCCCTCCTTCGTCGGGCACAGTTCCTGGCCTGCAGCTTTCAGCCTCATCGCGGAATCCAGTCTACTGGGCGGCGCTTCCAAGCGAAATGACAAAATTCCTCTAAACGTCAGTCTTATCAGTCACGTAATAGAATTTGCGAAGGTGTGGCACACCTAGCGAGGCTCGTCGATGCAAATATATTGTGCTTCCCGCTCATTGGTGAGGTGTGTGATAGTTATCAGCCGTGGCTGCATTGATACAGCGCCCGTTGTGGATCTTGTCCCAAAAGAATACCAAAAGAAAGGCCAGCGCCGCCGGACCAGTCCTGAACAAGAAGACAAGGCTTGATGCGCCGTGGAGGCACAGCTCGTGGGCCGTGGCGTCTGGGCTAGCCGTAAAGCCTTGAGTTTAGAACGCTGACCGAGGAAGGGCGATTGAGCCAGGCAAATTGATTTAGCCCCTTGACATTGTGGACAATTGCATCCGATATCTAGAAATCTAGGTAGTAGTCCGCTTAGATACCTGGGTACTACTGGTTTCTTTGGCAAGTTCCTGGATATGCCCGGAAGCTGATGTTGACCAAAGTTTGTGTAATTTAGGCCCGACATCGGGCCACGCTAGGTTTAACGCGTGTCTAAATGAGGAGTCGCTTCGCCGTCAGCTTCTTCCAACGACGCCAACCATCTAGCTACAGCAGCTGTAGCCTGCCCAGCTGGATTGCATGCTACTGAATAGAGCGGCTGAGTATCGTATAGATAAGTACCTTGTATTATATGATTAAATGCAGTAGTCAAATCTACCCCTAAAATGATTACTTAGATGAGATTGGTCACGCCAGGTATAGACATTGACCTTGTATGCGGATACTACCAAATACCATCGCCCATACCTACAGACCAACTGATGTTGACCATACTTCTTGTGAACCCCCCGGTTGGACACATCCGACTAAAATGAATGCAGTCAACGTTCCTATCAGAACTGTCTGCCCATCGCTAGGCAGTTAGCCAATCATCCCGATTCGCGTAAGGTTGTCACACGTGGGATTAAGGTAGCGGCGGTCAATGTCGGGCGATTGGGGCCATGAATCTCCGTCCAGATTCCATTGAAATGGCGGCACACATGAGAGCATTACAGGAACAGTACACGGTCGATTTCGTCTCTCGTACTTTCCCTCTGAGACAGTAGCGTTCACGATGTCGTATAAGCTCTTTGCCTCGTGCTCGCGCTCAGTAGCTGCCCCGTGAAGACTTTAGGGATCCAATCGGTGCAATGGCATAGGCCACCAATATGCCAGGGTAGAGGATTCTCTCTCACTGCTCAGCATCATTTGGGGTAACATGTTTCCCCTTGGACGACTGAATGGTCTGCGTCGGTCCTAGAGAAGATATTTCACTCTCTAACAAGAGGCACTAAGGTGTCCGCGGGATAATCTGACTAGGTATTACCTAGTTCTTGGTTCCATCACAACTTCAGACTTCTTCCCGCCACCCACTATGTCCTTTACGTGTGTCGTGGGAGCTATCGCCCTCTGCACTGCTCGTCTCGACGTTGATCTTGTTGGACTTGATAAAATATTGCTGGCTGGAAGTGGACTGCGCATCGTCTATCCGCTCCCACTGCGAGCCTTCCTTTCGGCGACCGCTCGAGATTCCCCCCTTCTGTTGCCCACCAAGTGAGCTAAGCTGGGTTCCGCCGCCCTGTAAGAAGGGTACGATAGTCAGCATAAGAGTCGAAATGTAGAAAATAAAGAACTGGGGCTCCTTACATTGCTGATGTTGAGTGCAGACTTCCTGCCGGACTCGCCTGTGGAGCCTTGGTAGAACCTCTTAAAAAGTTTACGGAGAGGGGGCAAGGAACAAGCAATAACACCAAGACCGGCCTCGAGCACAGACCATAGAATCGTGTGACCCCAGTTGTCTAAGCATAGGATATGGTTAGTGGTCCCCAAAGTCAAAGCTTATGGCCAGCGCGTAAATTGAGAAGCACTTACACAAAGATTCATGCGGGTACGCCTCCGTATCGTACGTGTGATAGTATCCCATGCGCACCAGGCCGGCAGCGCTGCCAAAGATACCCAAGCCGAGAATGATTTGGACAGACCTCTTCCTTCGAAGGGGCATCTGGAGACCTTCTAAGATAAAGAAGGGTGTGATAGCGCACGTCCAGTCCACCATAGCTAGCACGACTGAGCCAGCGTAGCTAATAATAATCCAGCCATTGTGAATGCGACAGAAACCTCTTTTTGTTCGTCAGCGGGATACAGCCAAAGAGGCCCAAAGCAACCTACAGTTTCTCGTTCCACAGAGCAGGTATAGGCGAACAACTGATGAACATGATCAGAAGGCACACGAACGCATTGATACCGAGAACTGCCATGTTCCCCCAGATAATGTAGGCATATTTCTTCGCGGAACTCAGTCGGATGATCATGATGGCCATGGCGAGCTTGGTCAAGACGGACGAGGCGAAGTAGATCATCTCGAAGTAGAACATGTACTCTTTAACCCGAACTTGGTAGTAGAGTAGCATTCCGTCGGGTACTTGGCTGTCGTGGGCTCCTAGCCCCCAATGGGTTGCAAGAATGAGGAAGACAATCGAGGGCCACAGGGGAACCTGCAACGCACTTGTTAGCCTTCATCGACGCGCTCTAGGGAGAGAGCGGGGCGTACGAAACCCGCCACGGCGAAGATGTCATCGTAACCGTACGCTCGTTGTGTTCCGGATAGCCTGAGCCTCACGTAGATGCGAAGACAAACAACGATAGTGGCGATGATGCAGACAAGGTAGGTTATTGCCTGGATCGTTCTTGTAAATCCCTCCACCGGCAGCGCCGGAAGACTGTGAGCAATCTGGGATATCCTCTCGCCTTCCTCGCTCCGGCTTAGCAAGGAGGCCATGGCAAAGGCGCTGCCAATCTGTCGAGGCGGGCGGCCGAAATAGTCGAGACGCGAGGGAGCGAAAAAGCGTAGTCAGAGAACCACCTCTAACTAGTCCTATAATGATGGTCTCTGTGCTCCTGGGAGCGGAACCCCTAATGTAGGAATGTCAGCACGCCGGAGCAATTCTCTGACTGCTGCAACGACCAGGTTCAAAGTCTCTTTACCTCACCGCCAGGGCATGGGGAGGTTTTGCAATATCTTTGGGACGTTGTCAGGCGAAGATCTCAACCAGAACGAGGAAAGCATCAAGACATTAACCGTTGGGGGGATCCCGGGGAGATGGGCGAGATCTACGCCGCAAGCCCCTTCCTAAGCCCTCAAGGGAAAAAATCGACATAAGACCACGACTCCATAATCCCTATAGCAAAGTACTACAGTACGCGCCGCGACCGCCAAGGGTGTTAGCCGGAGCCGGGGTCCGGGAGGTGGGTTGCGGATCTGCACGACACTTCCTCTGCTGGGAAGGTCTCATTCCCCAACCCTAGGAATCAACGGTCGGGATCCTAAGCGAATGAGCGGTAGGAGAAGAATCTCCGTGCGCTCGCCCGGTAAGGATGCGCGTGATACAAGTGTTAGGTTCAGGCCGTCGGCCCGAGACGTCGCGACTATTGAGGACCGGTTGTCGACCGAATCTCCAGATATTGTGGCAGAACAGAGACAGAGAAAGTCTCCCGAACAGCCAACTGCGATCGCCAAGGACTTAGCCTTGGTCGTATTTTTCGACTTTATCAAATTGCATAGGAATATCAAATCCACTCGAGCCGGACTAGTAGCTGTCACCCTTGTTCATACCCAATCCCGCATGTAGCAGAGAGAAACGAGATGTTGTACACCCAGCTCCCAACAGCTCCCAACATGTGGAACAAAGTAGTGCCTCTACTACTCTAGGGCTGCGCGTCGTTGCAAGATTCGGCAAAGAAATGGGCCTATTGGGATTGCTGCCCGGCTAAATAGTTCCCCACTGCAAGGTGTGCCAGCGTCTTGCACATCATCGCCTAATGTAGGTCGCTCGCCCTTGTCCAACCCTTGGGCCTGCATAGTCCAAAACACCTACCGAAGTTGAACGGCCCAGGGTCTAGATGCGCATCCTGACTGCAGAACTATTGGGCGTGGGGGCTGTACCAGAGAATTCCACTCGTCTCTAAACCCGTATGTGCCGTTTTTCTCCCGCGTTGGTGCGCATCTCGCCCAACAATCTCGTTACCAATCAGAGGCAGCGTGATAACGTATCGTCAGCACAAAAAGCATGTTCGGCTTCCTGTCGAGTCAGCCCAAAGCGCCGGCGCGGGTGCCGACCGACCGCGTCGTGCCTGTGGGCTTCTTTGACAACACTATCATCTTCCGGACGTTTGTCATGTACACACTGTTTGTGTTTGACGATGTCCTGGATCCTCAAAGACTCCACGCCTCTCTAGAGCGCGTAGTGAGCCGCCCCGGCTGGAACAAGCTCGGCGCTCGGCTGAGAAGAAATGTAGTATACTAGGACTTCCTCTTAGCTGTTGGTGTAAGCTGACATATGCGCGATGCGCGGTCTCAGGATAAAGGAGACCTAGAGCACCACATCCCGTCTGAGTTCACCGAAGACCGCCCAGCTGTAGCATTCGCCCACTTGGACTTGAGCAATGTGGCCGCCGAGGACCATCCTGCCGCGTCACATATCCCCCGACCGCCCACGGATGGCCGCCCCGCCGTTGTAGGCGACCCAGACGAGCTCTCTGAGTTGATCTATGGACCGGAGGTCGCGAAGAGCCTTGCTGACTACATCTACGCGGACCGGCCCGAGCTTGGGATGCGAGTCGTGTCTTTTAAGAACTCCACCTGCGTCGTCCTGTACTGGATCCACCTTGCCTGCGATGCTGTTGCTAAACGGGCTCTATTGGACGCATGGACTCTGATGCTCCAGGGACGAGAAGACGAGATCCTGGAGCCTCTGGCCCCCGAGGAGTACATACTTGAGCACGTTGGCAAGACTACAACAGAGCCCCACGCCCTCTCCGAGAGTCGTGTGTCTAAACCTGGATTGGGCCTATGGGTACTGAAAAACGCCTACAACCTCGCGATCCGCAGCAAGGAGCATCGCATGGTGTGCATACCGCCCGAATATCTCGCAAAGTTGAAGGCTAAGGCGCTGGCCGAGCTCGCAGAGCAAGCGGCTGCTACAGGAGCTACTGAAACACCTTTCTTAAGCGATGGAGACCTCCTCCTTGCTTGGACGACCCGCATGGCTCTGGTGAATGTCCCAAAGGATTCCATGAAACCTGTGAGTCGCCAATATTCGGGAATGTGAGATTATGCGCTGACGTTACCTGCTCGCGAAGATTGCGGTACAACAAGCGTACCAATGGCGACGCGCCTTGAAGGATCTGCTGCCTGCCAACCGGCCATTTCTCAGCAACTGTGTCGGCTTCCTCGTAACACTGATGCCGGCCAAGGACATTATGCAGAAGCCGCTAAGCTGCCTAGCCTCGCAGATCCGCCGGACAATTGACGAGCAAGGTTCACGCGCTCAGGTCGAAGCCTACGCATCCTTCATCCGGGAGGATCCCCAGAACAGGGCGCCCCCGTTCTTCGGCGACAGCTCAATGCAGCTGCTCATGTTTTCGAATTGGCAGCAATCGGGCATGTACGAAACCAATCTTGCAGCCGCGGCCGTGAAGCCGCGCGACACCCCACTGCTGCCATCCTATGTACAGAGCGTCCAGGGCCCGTATAACTTTACCGATGGTTTCATCGTCGTAGGCAAAGATGCTGGCGGTAATTACTGGGTTTCTGCGTACCGATCTGTCGGGCTCTGGGGTAAGATGGAGAGAGAAATGGCGGTGGAGGTGATCTGACCTCTGCGTGGATGTCTGTCGCTTTCGCGAGCCTGCTTCTGTATCTAATTAGATATGCCCCTCTCACGTTCAACCCTTGCCGTAATTGTCCTTAGGGAGTTGTGTCGAGGAAAGCAGGTTCTCCTGCTACGTATTATTTAATATTTAAAAGTTCAATAGCTACCCTACCTTGGATAATGCAACTAACTCCGCTCCAGCGCTGACAGCTGACATAATGGTAGATCAACGGAGTAGCTACCAGCCTAGAAACGCTTAAAGCGACGCGGTATACCATCAGCACCCTATTTCCAATACTACCAATTACAAGGATCGGGCAGTGAGCCGATAGTCTCTGTAAAGCGCTCCATCTTCTATTCTCACCTATGCACGAGTCCAGGTCCTCGCTAGAGTTTGGACCTAACATCATTTGGCTTAACAACTGGAAGCCAGCAACTGCATCTGCTTATCAAGAAAAAGGACGTTTACAGAACCGATAACTAACTGCCTGGAAACACAAAGCGCGACCGCAACCTTGGACATAAGAAAAACAATTTGAATCCCCGAAATACCGGTAAACCTAGCTTGTACCAGAACCCCACGATTCATTTCCATTCCTTCACCGTGTGAAATGACCTGATCCGCGTATCACGACGAAGAACACCCGAGACACGAAGCTGCATCTTGTGTAGGTCAAAACAGTTGGTGACAACTGCGGTTTCATTCCACTGTCTCCCGTGCATCTCTCGCCGCGCATATCTGGCGAAATTTGTAGTTGTACTATCTGTTTCCTCGGTTGGGCTTGCCTCTGTCGTCGTAGGTTTTGTCGAGTTGCATTTAGGGGGTGTGGAAGTTGTTGAGCTAGAATACGATATCTCGTTGCCGGTACACAGGGACCAAATTTTGCGTTGACACATGTCGCAATAGATTCCTTCGTATATCGAGATGAAATCTGGGCCCCACGATGTCTCGCTCTCGCACACCTCGACAGCGCTGTGCCCATTGATTTCACTAATAGCAACCTTGCCTTCGTCGCACCACTGATGAGGGTTGTCATCGTGGTGTTCCACTCGCCGCTCATGGATGGGCGCACTGCGTGGTACCTTTACCTTGACCGGATGGCGCTGCTTTATCAAGGGTGCTATCGTTGGCTCTAGGGTAGCTGTGGATTGGAAGATCGACTCGCTCGTCGCAGTGGGTGCGCTGTGTCGAGCGAGGTGCCCGAGATCAAGCGAGCTTTATAGCACCACATCTGGTGGGATAATAATAGTTGGCATACCCGGAGGAGGAATAAATAGGGCGTTAGGGTCGATAATCTTGGGCGGCGTTGGCGTATTAAGTGGTATGCTGCTCAAAGGGGTTCTAGGGTAGCACGTGACTGTGTAGCTACTCTTCACAGCGTCAAAATCCGAGTCAAACCCGCTGGCATTCTTCTGCGGTGCATAACCGTCGGGATAGAAAGGAATATAGTCGATCAAATTAGTATTAGTCTAAAATTACTGGCGGGCAGGAGCGGCGTATAGAGTGTCAGGGTGTTTGTTCTACTGCGTATTTGTCACCTTTGCAATATTTGCATCGTCAAGGGCAAAGTCCATAAGCCTCGCAGACAATCCATGGATAAAACGGCCATCTGCGCTTATCTAGACACATAGCGGTGGAGTAAGAGTCGAGACTCCTGGGTAGAACGATAAGCTAGGGTACCACGGAAGGCGGTAGAAGACACTAATCGTTGCGGTCCAAGTACGAAAATCGTTTGGCGAAGATGTGATCTAAATCTAATTGATGCACACAGCATCATTACCGAATACAAAAATCTTGATATACTCGGGATTTTGCGACCCCTGGACCGAAAGCTTCTGGTTGCCCCCATTCTGGATGCCCCTTGAGGTGTCTGTTCTGTCATTCAGGTTCCGGGAGGAGCCAGATGCCATGCCAATGAGATCGCCAGTCACTCTATAGAGAGTAACACTCGGGCAGTCACCACCCAGATCAGCTCCTGGAAGGGTGCTATTCTGATCTCCAGCACTAATTCTGACGATGATTTTCTGTTGTTCTGGCTGTGACAAAAACTGGCTCTTGAACGCTGGAACTGACAGAATACCACCGAATCCCAGCATCACCACATTGACAATAAGGAGTCCGGAGAGAGCCATGATGAGCAGGATCTTGCCAGACCAAGAGCAAAATTCGGTCAGATGAGGAACACAGACAAATGTAAGAAAGAAGTTGAATGTCGGCCGTATAAGCTTAATAGTAAAGGTTCGCGGCCAATGGAAGAATATGGCAGGGCTCTGGGGTTGCTATAGTAATGTTTCATGTTCGACATATCCTCCTGCTCCATCTTGGTGATTTCGGCGCTGAGGCTAGAACAAACATAGCCTTTGAACTTTCTTGTCGGAACATGAGACTAGAACATGTCGGCAAGCTCCTCGAGGGATCTCTTCGTTGTCTCAGGGATAAAGAAGAGGGCCCAGATGATCGCCAGGATGGAAAACGAACCGTAAATGAAGGTAACGAATCCTCCAATGGCCTTTTGCACATACAGGTTGACGAAATTGATCGGAACTGAGGTGACGAAACTGCCCATCGAGGCCAGGACGAGGGTACGCTCACGAAGCTGGCCAGTACCCAACTCAGCAGTTACGATCCAGCATCCCGGGGCCCAGGTGAACACATAGATAGAATACTAAAGAATCAACATAGCTGCGGAGGCGTTTGCAACTGCTGCCGAGTAGCTGCTAGCAGTACCAGCGGCGGTGGCGGCGCCAGTGCCAAGCATCGTCGCCGCCATACCAAGAGAGCCGAAGAGAAGATTCTGTCTGCGGCCAATCTTGTCGAACGTGACAAATGTGATTATGTGGACGGTAAAGCTGCAGCCTGTGACCATCATATTGGTCTGGGGATGAACGCGCTTGATGGGGAAAGAGTGCCGATTTGGCAAATCGCACCAGATGCTGCGTTTCCGCCCATCGTCGCTGAGAGATAGGGCTTTGCGGAGAGGACAGCGTATCGCTTCCAAAGCGATGCAATTATTTCAATATATCGGCATATCTTATGCCACTAGGCGAACCATCCATTAAAAGCAATCGAAACTAAGCAGTCGCCCAGTCAGATTCCTGTCTGATTAAGCCTGGGGTGTTTCCTACGTACCATCTCCCGGCGGGATCCAAGGGCCTGCCGCGTCGTAAGCATGCAGCATCCTGGCGGGGGATGGTGGCCCACGCGAATGGCCCGCTCGCGCATTCGTTTTGGGCATAACGGCCGCCGATCAGACGAAAGGGATGGAGGATCGGTCCTATAGCAGCAAAGACTAGAAAACTAGCCCTGCTGGTAGCCCCTGTAAATGGCCTAGCAGGCTTGGTTCTTTTACCACGAGCAACTAGTCGCAGGGACATTTGCACCCCTTGCAAATAATTGCAACAGACCCCCCCTGCAATTACAACATACCAAGAGGGCGAAATACAGGGATGTCAACCCTTCAACTTAATCATCTAGCAAAGAAACCTACGTACTTTCATTTTTGAATACATTATCTCACAATTAAATTCTCATTCTGGGTTAAGCCGTTCACCTGTTGCGTATCAGTATCTTCTAATTGCAGCAAAACCTCAGTGCTTTCTCTCCAACCTGTGGGGTTTAGTCCCCTTGAAGTTACACGCTAAAAAAACACCTCCCTGTGGATGTCTGCCCCAGACTATCTCCGAATCCTGCTCGAGATCCTTGCCCACCCTGCAACGTTACGGCAGATAGCTAGCGTTGCTTGAGTTTTATATAGGGTCGAATGTCCGTAACACTATACGCGCTGCAATGGCGATCATTTTAGCCACTCCGATTCTCGACAATACGCCACCATGCCCCGATACGTCGACACACTGCCGCCCGCAGTAAACCCCAAGGAGAAAACGGTCATTGTGCTAAGTTATGGACGGTAGGTGCAATTTATATAGCAAGACTGGAGCCTAAGCCGGGCCTTTCGGTCTTATAACCCTGACAACCTGACTGACATGAGCATGGTACTGCTTGAAGCAATGGCACCCTCGGCCTCTACCGCGCATTGCAAAAATTAGGCTATAACCCCTGTCACATGGCAACTGTCTTCATGGCCGGCGAACATGAACTGAAATTAATGAAGGAGTGTTTTAACGAAGGACATTCCCCTAAAGGCAAGCCCTACAATAAGGATGATCTCCAGAAATGGCTTGGACAGTACGACGTGAGTGTCTGTCTGCCTTGCGTGAGCAAATGTCCTAGTCGCTGAATGAAGCGTCCGCGCCGTCACTAGTCAATCACCGATATCACACCATATGTCGTCGAAGAGGTCGTGGCTGCGTGGCCGGATGCCAAATTCATCCTCACTACTCGTGAGCCGGAACGGTGGTATCGCTCAGCTGAAAGCACAATCTTCGTGAAAAGGAGCAAGTTCCAAGAGCTCATCATGGATTTTATTGCTTTCTTCGACCCGCTGCTTTGGGAGATGTCAGGAACGAAGGATATCGGCCGCCAGCTGTTTTTTGGAGATGCCGAGTTCATGGACAAGGAAGCTGGGCTACGCGTTTATCAAGCATAGTAAGTTCGCTGCATTCTTTTGTACACAAGCACGCGAGGGCATGTGAACTCGCTGACAAGTTCATCCCACGTCTGCAGCAATGAGAGGGCCCGGACAATGGTGCCCAAGGAGCAGCTCCTTGAGGTAAAGCTGGAAGATGGCCTTGGATGGGAGCAACTATGCCCTTTCCTGGGCAAAGATATTCCCGATGAGCCGTATCCGCGTACCAATGCCCGCGAGGAGTTCCAGGAGCTCTACGCCAGCGTCATCGGGCCACACTTCAGGTCAGCGTTCGCCAAGTTGGCGACGACCATTCTTGTACCGTCAATTGCCGTGGGTGCATGGTATTACCTCCGATATACTAAGAGATGAGCACGCCATGAGAATTATTGGCTGCATTGTATGATCTCAGGAAAATTGTCGTGTCGATTACCGTGGTAAGATTAGAGCTTCCGAAAAGAGTAGCTTAGACCTACTCTCGAATTAGAAAATATTGCGCCGAGTTGGTAGGCAAAGCACTTGACAAAGAGAAAAAAAGGTGGTAAAATCTAGCAATTTTACTGAACAACAGATATATCGGCTTCAACATGGCGGTTTAAGTTTATATGTACATTAAACCTTTACGTAGAAAATTGTCCCTTAATCAAATCGCTGATCGCCTCTCTAGTTCTCAACGCCACCACCCTCGTAATAGGTAGAAGCGGCCGAGACAGTCTTGGTGTAGGTCGTGTTGATGCCGAAGCTAAGCCAGGCCAAGATGCCCTCATCGACGGACTCGCCGAGCAGTACGTATTCCATGATAGGGTCGCTGGTCTCGAGCCCGTCGCCGAGGAGGCCGTCTTCGGCATTAGTAGTGATGGACTGGGTGTTGGTAGAGTAAGGACTGAACGTCTCCACCTCATCGATGAGGTCCTGGTCGAAATACATCTGGCCAACGTGGCTGGCGGTGGTGTCGACGATGGTATCGTTGGCCCGGGCAGTGGCGTCAGGGTGCACCATGACGTGTATGTGCTGTGTGCGACCGCTGTAGTGACCTGGGAAGAGCGTGTCGAACTGAATGGCGCCGTCGGCGTCAGTCTGCTGGAAGCCCCGTAGGAAAGTGGTGGCTAGGTTCTCCGGGGCCGAAGTGTAGTCTGCGCCAGAGGCTACGCCGGAGTAGACACCGGTAGAGTTGCAATCTAGATATTGGTTAGACTTCGTTTTGCAGTTATGTGCGTACGTGGGAGTCTAGACTTACGCCAAATCTCCACCCACGCATTCGTGATAGGTTCGCAGGTATCGACGTCAAAAATGGCCACGTCAACAGTGAGTGGAACACCTGCTTGGTCCTCTGCAATGTCCTTGCGAATGTACTCGCCAGCAACGTCTACAGACCCCATATTAGTGTCCGTTTCGCGCAAGCAACCGTAACATTCAACTACTCACAGTAGGGGCCCTCTGTCTCCTCGGGGCTTAAGACACAGGAGGTATTAGCGGCGAAGATGGTACCCAGATCCGTGTTGGCACTGTAATCCGCACCCGACAGATGGGACTTGTTGATATCACTGGATGCTCGCTGGATGATGCCCCTCTTGGACTTCATGGCGGCGGCGGCCATGCGGCGTTGGATTGCGCGTTCCTCTATTCCGCGAGCCTTGAGCTTCGAAGCGCAGTGCTTCAAGTCGGAGCGCTCGACGTTGGATAAGAACTCGCGGCGCTCGAGCAGCTCCGTGCGAGGGTCCGCGCCGGGATGCGCCGCAGCCAAGCTCGCCGCATAAGCACTGATAAGCGCGGCAGAGAAACGCATTGTTGTTAGATTAAAAGAGTGAGATTTTTTGAACTTGGACTGAGGTCACAGTTGCCGTGGTGGTATATGATGAGCGAGAGGATGCTTGGCGAGGAATGAGAAGCAGGCATGCGGAAAAGAACGGTCTAAGCGGTGTCTTATACAGGTTAAAGAGTCTCTACGCGGCCATCTCCCCACTCTCTCCGCTCGGTCTGCTTCGATACACCGAGGGGCTTCTTGGAACCACATCACTCGTAGGCGGGGATATAGGTGTCCGCTAGGGGCTTACGCGTTTCCCCCTTGATGGACTTTATCTTGCCAGGATTGATCCATGGCTGCCATCCCGCAGAGCTCCCTCTTGCTTTCTGGTCTTTAGTCAGTCCCACTTATTTAGATGATGATCTGTTGATGTGATTCTAACAGGTAGGATGGCGGATTCAAGGGGGGCCGTCAAGATACGTGTAGAGTAGTACGATGCAGCGCTGCGGGCCTTCATACGTATGGGCGAACCCCACTATGGAGCCTGGCAAGCCCGGCATCGCATCCTAGAGGTGTTGGAGAGGGTTCGGAATGTGGCTGAGCAGAGTGCACTGGGACAGGTAAATCGTCTCTGGGGTATAGAGCTAGGAAGGGGACCAATGAGGACAGCGTGATTTCAACGCGTGTGTGCTCTAAAGTTGCAAATGCCGAAATTTGTCTGGAGGCTCTCCACAAGTTGCACTGACTGAGATCCACATAGGCCTACCTTTAGCAGTTCTCCAGAGACTGGTCGACCCAGAGCATCACCGAAAAGAGTCGGCGAATACACATACCGGTATATTTAAGAAGACTGGCAGAGATACTGGAGGACGGATTCTGGAGAGACGGCCGGTGGCACCAGTAGCCGTTAAGAATAGTTTACGATTGAAGGAGTGTGTAGTGGTTGGTCCAGTTCTCGGCCGTTGTGATGCAGTCAAAGAAGAGCTTACGATCGGAAGGCGTGCTAGCCAGAGTAAAGTGAATTCCACTGTTGAATAAAGACGACGCGTCCAGGAGTGGAGCCTGTAGATCCCTTTTCGGCACTTGATTCCCAGCAAATCGCTGCAAGTTGTTTGCGCGGCGAACCTGGGTGTGCCCGGGGATCATCTCCATTTGACCCGATGTTATGACAAGGGATGTGGGGTGACCAATTCGAAAGAGAAGACCCATGACTGGCTGTACTGTAATGCATACCCGTATGAAACAAACAAACTTGGGCTTGGCTGTCTTTTCAGCATTGAGCAGCTAGGACGTAATACGCGGGCCCAGTGTCCATGCTACTCGCCAAGAAAGCAAACCCTGGAGGCCGCGCAAGCAGATCATATCGCTCAGACAAAAAAGAAATGTGGATCTAGACACCTCCGATCGTTTTCTTGCCGAGCCTACTCTGATCTGCAGCACCTCAAAGGGGTTAGCGCGCCCGGATGGCACGAAGTATTCACGACCAGCTCTTCGAGAGTAAGGTGCGAACCCGTGGCGTTGTCATGAACTGAAATATGTAGAGAGCTGCGTGTACTTGGGGTAAAGTACTGGTCGTATGGGGACATAGAGCCGTCCCATATAGATCTGCGCCCCCATACATACGTCAGCTGGCCATGCTACCACCATGCTACCGACCCGGCCATTTTTTCCCTCCTATCTGCATTCACCTAATCCGATTTGCAGTATGGTGGATACCTGAACGACTCCGGTGATGATCTCTTCCGTGAATATCCTAGCAGCAGTATGCTCTCCATGGAAAGGCGATGGCGCCAAATTTAATGTACACGATGCTTGAACCGTACTACTAGCCCTCGCTTGGTAGTTCATCAAAACAGTTTGCGGTCAGTAATGGACATACTTGAGGCTATCTGCAATGCAGAGCAGCCGCTATGGTCGCAGTGCATGATAATAATGGATGGTCAGTCATCAAGCCAATGGAACCAGATTGCTCGGTTGGACGCTCATCTAGATCGCTATTTCGTGCAGGTCTACGATCTAGCTCGTTGCAGTGAATATTCATCATGGCCAGGACATCAGGTGAGGCTTCCCTTAGCAAGATCACTCTGTACTAGGTTATCTCCAGCAACGAGGCAACTGTGCGGCGTTCGGGATGCCTAAATTTAGACATGAGGTGGGAGCCCTGCCTACCACGCCGGGGGTGTTGGTGTTAAGCGATCCGTGTATAGAATATAACAGTGTCATAAAGCGCTATGGGCATTAGCCGGAGCCACTCCCCCCGCTTCCCTGTTGCCCAGAGCCCTGCGCGAAAGCACCTGGCGATTTCCGGTCGCAGAGCTGCTTATCGCGGGCTAGTGTTCTAATAGTTTAGCGATAAGCACGTCGCCAGCGACATACAGCTGCTTAGTGCAGTCTAGTGTTACGGGGAGCGGCCGCGACCCCTACCTGATATACCTTTCGCTACCACGCTCAACCTGAGTAATTTGTCGAGCCCATTCAGCTTCATTCTGCGCTCATGAACTCTTTCTCTTCTGTCTCCGCAGAGACGGTGAGATAAGGCTGAATACCAAGACGGTCGAGTTTGTGAGCAAAGTTCCGTTCGGCTAATTCGGCCGGTGGCCCCGTTACATCGCCCCGCAGCCGTGGGCAATGTCGCGCTGCTGATAGAACAAGATGCATGATGCTAGCTGCAGCGTGCCATCTTTTGTTGGCTAGACGCCGGCGATATCAAGCTCCGGATTGGTGACTAGGCCCCAGTCTGTCTTTCCATAAATTCTTGGACGCCGTGCTGAGCAGTTGAGGCTCGTGGCCGCTACAAAGTCGGTATATTCCCGCAGGATAGGTCGACAAAGACCACACAACCCTCCAGAATTTCTCCGCTACAGACGCAGTCGCTCTGGCAAACAGGATGAAGGGTTTTGCCGCTATTTGTGCGGCTCTTGTCAGCGCAGTGGCCGTCGGCGCCGCCCCCCACCTGCAAAGAAAGGACGATACGCCCTACCGCGCATTTAACGTTACCAATTTCTCTGCAACGGCCGTTGTTTTGAGTCATCGCGTCTCGTATGTGTATTCCATTCTACCTGGGACTACCTCCTTCGTTATACTAACACTGCGGCGGTTAGATACATGATGGATATCGAGACTCGGCCCGGAGAGGCGCCGCTGCATTGCTTTGCTTTGCTCACCAGCTCGAAGGAGCAACTTGTCACCTTCACGGCGTATTGTGACGACTCTCACACGTTACTTTGGTCGTGGACACAGAACAACGACGGCAGTGCCCAACTCGACATTGAGACGGTACCAAAGACAGGCTGCAGCGCTTGGCTCGGGGCGACCCGATACGTCTCGGCGAACGAGACCATTGTGTCGGGTACAGGGATTTTTGAGCATCAAGTCTATATTGGACCCGAGAATTTTACCATGGACGCTTATTACTTCGGATAGCCACGGTTGGAGCATATAAATTAGGGTGACCCCTTGCTGGTTGCTAAGGATATATACCCCGGCGAATTGCAGTCTCAAATAGCGAGAGGCTACCGGCCGAGCGTCCTGGTCGGGACGAAGAACTAAAGCCTACCTCGAGGCGCCGGAATTATATATTTCGTTCTTGAAACGCCTTCGTGGGCTACTATATAGAGCATATCTTGGCAACCCACTGCCTGGCCCGATACGCACGAGGTAAAGAGCAGTTATCCACCAGCTCACCGCTTCCGGCCTTTGTCACCAGGTACAAGTTCTTTCGATATAAATTCATTGTTGAATGAGAGCCAGGAATCAATTTGCGTCTCTTCGGCACGCGCCGACAACAAAAACTATGTGTACTATCGCTCCTTTGCCAAACGGTTCTCGGCTAACTATTAGAACCGCTATGACCAAATCCCTATAAGCCGAACCTAAGCATGCTACGGGACTTCTTGTTTCACTGACACTAGCGCTTTTATTGATAATGCCTTCTTCCAGTTATCTAACCCCGCTGGAGCCTACGGACCTGGGGGTCCATGTAGATGTGCCTCATGGCCCGGCCGGCCCCATGCCGCGCTTTACGGTGGATCTATCTCGTAGACCTTCGAAGCGACACGTCCACATCGCCCTTCACCTAAGGGATCAGGTGCATGGCGTCGGCTCTGCGCCGCTTCTAGACAACCTGCTTCGGAAGTAGCACCGTCGTGGGTGACGGGATGTGTGCGCTTCTGGGCACGGATCAACCTTAATAGGCTGTGGTCAGACGAGGAGACAGCCGAGCTACGGGGTATTTCAAGAGTGATGGGGATTAAGATGCATCTGTTGGTTGTCTTCAACGTCGCCTTGGACCTGCTGATGGGTTGCACAAGCGCTGGCGTCCTCGCCCACGAGGGCGGCCAGGACCGCATGATGCATCTCCGTACGCTCGACTGGGGTATTGATTCTTTGCGGCTCCTCGTTATACATATAGACTCCATGCGCGAAGAAGGTGGGCCGGTCATCGCGAGCAGCGAGACCTACTTCGGTTACGTGGGCGTGTTAACGGCCGTCCGCCGTGGCCTAAGCCTCAGTCTCAACTTCCGCCCAAGGCATCTTGCGCCAAGCAAGCAATACCGTTGGCACCAACTGATGGTACTTTTGGGAAAGAGACAGAGCATAACTAGCCGCTTCCGGGGGGTCTTGCTTACGTCGGACAAGTACCTCGACTGTGGCGACGCGACGGGACAGAAAGGAATGATCCGGTACATCCGAAGGAAACTCGCAGGAGAGCAGTCCACGGCGGCGCGATTGATGTTCACGACCCCGGATGCCGTCTACGTCATGGAGAAAGACTACAAAACAGCTAAGCTCATGTCCTTCACCGTCTATGACACCATATTTAACCATGACGCGAGCGACGAAGAGGTCAAGAAAAAGCTCCGGATCATCGAACAGCAGAGCTTCGAGGACACGCCTCTGTTGGATGCTGTACTAGCGACGTCGGTCTTACGCAAGATGCGCTTGGACGAAGTCTGGCAGCTCAACAGCGGGCCATGCATGTGCGCCAATCGAGGTCAGCAGGTGGGCTGCACTCATCCGCCCCAGAAGAGGGTCGACCACCAGGGACTAACAGAACATGATCAATGACGAGCTCGTGACTTCAGGTCTCACGCACTATGCCGTAATAATGGACCCTCTGAAAGGCATCGTCTCCTGGGTGAAGCTCTACCCACCTCCCACGCCCAAGAAGAAACAGCAACCGAGGAAGCGCTGACGGTGAAGAATGGAGAGCGTAGCTGTTATGGAGCGATCATCCCGCCGGTAGGTATAGAATCTGCTCGAGGCGGACGCGCCCTGCTTATAGCGATATTGTTATTTACGAAGTTTACGGCTCACCACTGCATGCACTGCCTAGGGACACCGCTTCACCGTAGCCATTATGCTTTCTCCGAGGCAGAGCCACGGGGAGCAAGGATATACTCATTAAGAGACACAATTTGATAGATTCGGTTATCAACACGTCGAACTTTCATGCACTTTTTTTTTGTGATGTAGAAACCCGAGGGCGTCCGCTATCTATACTTGCGCGCATTGGGCAGAGCCTAACAACCAAGATCTGCATCGCCAACTGTTAAGAATAAAAGTTTCGGGGGCACGGGAAGCCCTAAGGCTCGGGGAGCCCAAGGTTCACCCTCGCCGAGTTGACCAACGGCAAGCGGGGGTTTTGAGGACGAGGCTTAGTATCCCACGCTAAATCTGTGTTCGTCACCATCTGCTACCCCTCCGATCAAGGGTGAACGCCGTGTTCGGCGCAGATGTCGGCTGGAGATCCGCTTTTATGGGGGTGATGTGACATCAGATCTGATAAGATGCATCTGATTAGATAAAACACGTCTCATCTCCATTGCGCCATGAAGAATTTTCACTGGAATCTGCGATGGCATTACGTCGCGTGGGGACAAGTCACTATGTTAATGGAGTCCGACATGGAGCCGACCCCCATGGAAGGTGGGCGAGATGTCACCAGCCACGAGGAGGTACTTTCACTACCTGCCAGGTTCCCGACACACCCTCGCCCTTGGCATGTGATGGAGTTGGAGTCAGCCCGCCACAAGAGGAGAAGAAACGGACAGAGAAAGCAATCTGACAGCATCGTACTGCAATCGTCTGCTGGCTCTGTGGCGCTGTTCATTAGGTATAGAGAGCCCGCTGGAGGCATCTGTACATGGAATCAATATATCTGATGGACGAGGTATATAGTATCCACTGCATGGTACTTGCATAACGTAGCGCAAAAGAGAATCTGCTCATCGACCTGCCTAGATACCCCTTGCCCGCATGAAACGCTAATCTGCTAATCAACCTAATGTCCATCGGTACTTGGGATGATCAGCGGAGCCGAGGGTGGGTGGCACTAGGCACTGCCGTGGGGGGGGGGGGGGGGGGGGGGGGGGGGGGAAGGTTGGAGCCGTATAAACAAACCCGCCCTCTCCAGAGGGGCGGGGAGGGAATAAATTTTGAACAGCCCAGAATTCTTCTACTATGCATTCTTTCGAGATTCAAGTTGAGCTACCTTCGGAGCTTCACTGGATCGCAAGATGGCTTTGCTTAGCATCTTCAACAAGCTCGACGTCACAGCGCTTTTCCAATGGAAACTTCTCATATTCGCGGCCATCCCGCTTGCCGCGGTCTTATATCTGAGGAGGCCGAAGTCGGACGGCCTCGACATCAAGATGTTCTCTCACATCCCACAGCCCGAGGAGGCCGACCCGAAGCGAGGACATTGGCCATGGATTGAGAAAGCTGCTGCTCTGGGGGACCCACGCAGGTCTTTTGGTACGTTCTGGCAGCCAATTTTTCAAGTAGGCGAGGACAGCCTATTGACGCTCATCTCAATCAGACGAACTCCTCTATGAACAGGTGAAGAAGCTCGGGTTCCCGCCTGTCCTCTTGGTAGACTGGCGCCCGGTAGAAGAATTTATTCTCTTGTTGATTTTCGACAATGAAGTTGCTGAGCAAGTCACGAGGCCGTCCAAGATGTACAGTACCAGTATTCCCAAGCATCCAGCTATGCAAGACCTCGCTCCTTTAGTCGGCGCGCGATCGCTCGTTACTACAGATGTAAGATGCCCCTTAGCGTCGATACCCTGACGGTACAGAGACTTACCGCGATAATTGACTAGGGCGATGAGTGGAAGGGCTTACGAAAGAGAATTCTTCCCGGCATGCAGCCGCAGCATCTCATCAGTCTCGTCAAAGTTATCCTCGACAAAACCGAGACTTTTATTGATATCTTAGAACAAAAAGCAGCTGTCGGTGAACAATTCAGAATTGACGAATACACCACAAATCTGGCTTTTGATGTCATCGGTGAGTCTTGTCCAGAAGGCTAACGGCAGTAATGGACTTGGCTAATCTCGCCTTGCTTTGCAGGGATTGTTACCTTCGATATGGAACTCAATGCTCAGATTCCTGGGAAACAAAGCAAGGTGCTCACAACATACCGAGCCTTGTCGTACGCCTATATGAAGCGTGAAGTCGGAAAGCACTGGCTACGGAGATACTTCTCAGAGAATGAACGGACTATCCGGCGCCTGGATAAGGAGCTTGACAAAATTCTCAAAGACGAGATTGTGAGGCAGCACAAGGTCTTCAAAGCTGGCAATGGCACGGCGTCGCGAAGTGTAGCTGCTCTGAGCTTGCACGACATAGACGAACTAACCCCCGAGATTCTCCAACAAACGAGCGATACCTGCCGAGGTTTCCTCTTTGCCGGTCATGACACGACCAGCATCCTTCTACAATGGTGCTTCTACGAGCTCCACAGACGCCCTGCTTCGTCTCAGGCTTTGAAAGAGGAACTTGACGAAATTTTTGGACCGGACTGTAGGCCCAAGTCGGTTATTGATCAGCTCTCCGGCCCGCAAGCCGGAAAACTCCTAACTCGTTTACCTTGTAGGTCTTCCGGAGGCCGGTGATTTCATTACACAGGTCTGTGCGAGATTGTTGAGCTAATATACCATGTCTAAGATACCGATGCCATTATCAAAGAGGCCCTGCGTCTTCATCCACCCGGAACCACGGCCCGTGTAGCACCCAGGGGATCCAACTACACCCTGACTCTTCCGAACGGCCAGTCGCTAGTCGTTGATGGCCTTTGCCTAACCCCGCGAGCCTACATCATCCAGCGCGATCGTAGGATCTTCGGCGAGACCGCCGACGAGTTTAGGCCGGAGCGTTGGATTGGACCAGAGGCTGCTACAATCCCAGACAGCGCGTTCCGGCCGTATGAGCGAGGGCCGAGACGATGCACCGGATCAGAGCTGGCGAACCTGGAGTCAAAGATTGTCTTAGCCTGCATCATGCGACACTTCGAGTTTGTCAAGGTTGGGCTGGGAGAGCTGGACAGGGATGAGAAGAATCAGCCTCAACTCGATGAAAGGGGATACTACAAGACGAAGTCTACGCTATTCTCCGTAAGTAACTCGCGAAGTCATTGGAGATGCTTCGGGCTTGGACTGTACTTGCTTACTTGTTTCTGACAGACCGACTTGGTTACTTCTAAGCCGGTTGACGGCATGGAGCTTAAGGTTGAGCTGAAGAATAAGGTATAGGTGGTATCATATAAGCACCCGACTCGAATGAGAATACGCCTACGGCAGCTGCTGAGAAGTTAGCTTTTATGGCCCCTTCTGTTCATCTCACAGTATCTGGCCCAGAAGCCATCGTTATATTTGATTACAAAAGTACCAGTAGGCGACAGAAGAGGGCGAGGAATGTTATCGAAGTTTAAAATATTAGGCGAATCGATGGTTGGGAAATAAATACCCTTCTCTTATTTCTCCTGGCCTTTCACGGAGTATTTCTAGCCGTAACCCTAGTCGTTGGCTAACTCGTATTCCCCAGCAGGTCCATCAGTGGGATTTCACTAGCCACATACACAGCACTAACACTTCTTCGGTTAAGCTGTGTTGTTTTCTTGTCGCCTTGCCAATGTTGGAGGGAATGCGCCGTGGCTCGCGCCGGTCTCCGATAAGATAGCGTCTAGCGCCTATAACTTAAAGTGCTTGCATGCATGGAAGGTCCCTGCGCACAGCATTGATTCGACTGATTTGGCTGTGAAACCACCCCGGTAGTGCTTTTGCGAGGCGGCAGGCAGCGGCTTATCACCTTATCTAAAGTGCTTAACCGCCATCTCCACAGCGCCTCGCGTAGGCACATGACTCACGCCGCACAAATCTGGCTTAGCGCACGACCATCTTTTTTCACAACGCGTTGTTGGTCGCGTCACAATTTTCCTCGTCCTCTTGTTTATGAGTGCCGCCTGCCGCTTCCCCTGTGCATCGTAGTGAAGCAGCTGTTTTCTTTTCGTCCATTGCCGCCAAGATGAAGTACGTTCTGGTCTCGGGAGGTGAGTAGATATGCAATCGACAGACGTGGTTGACCGAAATGGCGGCTGCCATCTCGGCAGCCTTTGACCTCCAGAGCTGATCACGGACACAAAACCAGGTGTGATATCCGGTGTAGGCAAGGGCATCATTGCCTCCAGCACCGGCCTTCTCCTTAAGACGATTGGCCTCACCGTCACAAGTATAGTATGTTCTTCCCTGGCCCAGAATGGCTTCGATTGGCCAAGCATTGGACCCCTCTCAGTCGTCTCTCTACTCCTCGCACCGCCGTATGGATTGCCGAAAACGGTGCATCGAGCGTTGGCTAATGCTGCATCTTCCCTTCAACCTAGAAGATTGATCCGTATATCAACATCGATGCCGGAACCATGTCACCCACCGAGTATGCACCCGCTCTGCTGTTGATACCTGACCATGGGTGCTAATCCGGTGGTTGCTTTATAGGCACGGTGAGGTCTACGTAACAGATGGTATGCATCCGGAGGACGATAAGCTTCAGACACAGGAACCATGCCTCGATTCTTCCCACGAGACAGTTTTCTTTGCCTGAATCTTCGCCTACTGAGTGCCGTCACTAACTGTGGATCCCAATTAGATGGGTACGCATATCCCGAGACATGTTTGCATCTAGAACCTACCAGCTCGCCCTTGGAGCAACCTATTTGCCCATCGTAGTATTGATTATGTTGTTAACTCTCTGGCTTTCAGTGGCGAGATGGACTTGGATCTGGGCAACTACGAGAGGTACCTCCTCACTACGCTCACCAGGGACCACAACATCACCACCGGCAAGATCTACCAACACGTCATTGAGCGGGAACGCATTGGGAAGTACCTCGGCAAAACCGTTCAAGTGTGAGTGGCCTGGAACCCGCTGGCTGGGATACTTCTAAGTTTTTGATGCACAGCGTACCTCACATCACCAACGCCATCCAGGACTGGATCGAGCGGGTAGCTAAGATCCCTGTCGACGAGTCTGGGGCTGAGCCTGATGTTTGCATCATCGAGCTGGGTAAGTCTTGAGCACCCCAACAGCGAAAGGGCGGGGGGCTGACAGGCAGGCAAGGTGGTACTGTGGGAGATATCGAGAGCGCTCCCTTCATCCATGCTGTCAGCCAGCTCCAGCGACGCGCTGGCAAGGGCAACTATGCCCAGATCCACGTTTCATACGTCCCTGTCCTCCCGTAAGATCTCACCTCAAAGCCAAGGGGATAATTGTTTGAGGCGGAGCTGACAGCGTGTTAAGACCTGGGCCGGGCGGTGAGCAAAAGACAAAGCCGACACAGAGGGCGGTCAGCGACGTCCGTAGTGCGGGCCTCAACCCAGACTTGGTATGTAGACTACCCCTATGCTGCTTGGCGCGTGCTAACCCGTTTGGCGAAGATCGCCTGCCGCTGCGAGCAGCCACTAGAGGAGTCGACGATTGATAAGATTGCGAATATGTGCCAGATGGAGCGGAAGCATGTCATCGCCGTACACAACGTGTCGACGACGTACCACGTGCCGCTTCTCCTCGAGAAGCAGAAGCTCCTGAACACCCTCACCGAACTTCTCGACCTTTCTTCGGTCAAGCAGCCGGTGGCCCGGATCGAGATGGGCAGCAGCATGTGGAAGGACTGGGTCAGCCTCGCCCACAGCCAGGACCACCTGCATGACACGGTGTCAATCGCGCTCGTTGGCAAGTACACCTCGCTGCACGACGCCTACATCAGCCTGAACAAGTCGTTTGAGCACGCGGCTATGTACTGTCGCAAGAAGCTCAACATCATCTGGGTCGACTCGTCGCACCTCGAGGACGAGACGCTCGAGACCTCGCCGGCCGACTTCCACAAGGCGTGGCACAACGTCTGCACAGCAGACGGCGGTAAGTTTCCTCTTGCTCCTCACAGATTAGTAGACGGTTAGTGTTAATAGCTGACGGCGTTGACTAGTTTGCGTTCCCGGCGGGTTCGGCGTCCGCGGAACTGTCGGCATGATCAAGGCCATCACCTGGGCCCGCACTAAGAATGTGCCATACCTGGGTATCTGCCTGGGGATGCAGCTCGCTGTGATTGAGTATGCCCGCAACGTCGCCGGAATTGAGGACGCCGGGAGCGAAGAGCTGCATCCCGATGCGAAGAACCACGCCATCATCTACATGCCTGAGGTACGTCCTTAACCGCGCTACCGCGGACTTCCACCCGAGCGCATCGCTGACAGGAACTCTCAATAGGTCGACAAGACCAAGATGGGCGGCACAATGCGCTTGGGCAAGCACCCGTGCATCTTCCAGGAAGGCAGTGAGTGGTCGCGCTTGCGAGCCCTGTATGGAAAAGCCCCTCAGATCCTGGAGCGGCACCGGCACCGCTACGAGGTCAATCCGGCCATGGTGGAGCAGCTGGACAAAGCCGGTCTCACGTTTGTGGGCAAGGACATCAAGGGCGAACGCATGGAGATTATCGAGCTGAAGAACCACCCGTGGTTCGTCGCCTCGCAGTACCACCCTGAATACCTCAGCCGCGTGCTGAAGCCATCGAAGGTTTGTCTTGTCCTCTCCTCTCCCCGTTCCCAAACTTGACCAGCTGCTAACCGGGATATGTCTAGACCGTGCTGGGATTCTTTGCTGCGGCGGCAGGGTGCCTGGACAAGATCACAGAGTCGATCAGCAAGGACGCTTAGGGCATGGGCTAGTTAGGACGATGGGCTGGTTTCCCTTGTGTTTGACAGCTTATGCCACCTGCCTCTAGAAGCTAGACAGATAAGAGAGCGTAGTGGCAACACGAAACTTTATAGACCAAATGGCAGAGACGCTCTGTCGTGCAATAGACGCAATTCAATGTCAATCTTGCTTCGGCCCAGGCAACGTATGCGCGCAGCCCGGACTAGTTTGGGAAAGCTCGCACCTTTGTGGAGCAGGAGACGTACGGCGATGCGCATAGAGAGCACAACCCACTGACTCGAGCACGCCCGAAAATACATCGTGTCGCCTGGCTGGATAAAGGACCGAGTGCTTGGCATTAGGGAAAGAATGGAAGGCTCTGGAGCTCTGGAGAGATGAGAGGAATGATCCGGGGTGAGATACGGCTCTTGTCTTGGACACGGAATCGACGCCTAAAGTGGGAGGCGCGCGCTGACCTGAATCGGTTTAGCCCCGAGAGAGTTTAGCGCTAGCCATGTCTCGGGAATTAGGGGCCTCCCTACCTGCTTCACGGCCTTCCGTTTTCTCAGATGCCAATTGGCCGCCGTTCCACAGTCTTTCAGGCTTCGGGAACGCCATGCGGGTAGCTGCTCGCTCGGGGTGAGAGGATATAAATCATGCTCCTTTCCCAGTCTATTTCTCCCCAGTATCGCAGCTGTATGCGTCTCTTGACAGCCGCTCTTGGCTTCTCTGTAACTATTCGCGCTACATAACACTCCAAAAAACACTGACCTTCTCAGGTACACTTATATATTCATCAATCCCCTTTCTCCTATTTCCATCATCTTCTCCCCGCAACACCGTTGTGGAAATGTCAGGGTCAAAAGTTCTGGTTCTTGGAGGCACCGGGCCAGCAGGGATTTGTCTTCTTCGAGAGCTCATCTATCGCAACCATGCCGCTGTGGTCTACGCTAGAAACCCGAACAAGATTCCGGCGGAGCTTGCTTCAAATCCCCTATTAGAGGTACCTCATTTATATTCACTGCTCTCTCGAGGAACACCCGGTGAACCCAGAGTCGAAGACCTTCGACTACAGGGAGCAAAGCTGTGCAAGTCTAATCTAAAACTTGGCTAGATTGTCAAAGGCGAAATTAGCGATTCTGAAGCCTTATCCAACTGCATTTCACAGTGCTCCGCCGTGATCTCTCTACTAGGGCCGAATATAAAAGATCGGAATATTGAACCTACCTTCTTCGCCGATTACTACACCTCGACCCTGTTTCCTGCCATGAGAAAACACGGTGTTCGTCGACTCCTCGCCATGGGCACTCTCTCGATCATGCGGCCTGAGGATCACTTCTCTTTTTTCCACCTCATCGTGGTGGTTTTCATGCGACTACTCGCTAGTTCCATCTACAAAAATATGCAGAATCTTGCCGATGCGTTTTCCAACAAAGCCCAAGGGATTGACTGGACGGTGTTCCGCCTCACAGAAATCCCGGGCGAATCCGACGAGGCGAGCTGGCAGAAGGATAGGGAGGACGGCGAGCTGTTCACGGGATGGATCGGCGAGAAGGGGTGGACTAGGTCTATGAACAGGTCGGCTGTGGCAAGGTGGCTTGTCGACGCGTTGGAGGGCGGGGCAGACGCATGGGTTGGCAAAATGCCTGCTGTGAGCCGACTTGCCGGCAGTAAGAGCCACGCATCGTGACGATATTTTGGCGTACGGGGAGGCCAGGAGTGACTTCTCCACACAATCATGCTATCTCTACATCTATCTCTTCTCAGAATCTCTATTGTCTAAATGCCACTTTATGTCCGATTGCGTCGTTGTCCTTCCGCTCCCGGAACCGAATCCCGAGCAGCAGGGAACGAGCAGTTTAGCCGACTGCCTGCACCCAATAGTGACCGCCGTGTGATATCCTTTGACGGCAGGCTGTCAAATCTTAGCGAGTTGTTATTGGGCCACTGTTGCTTCTTGAACTATGCTTACTGGTCAAGTGACAAAGTGTTTATCTGTACTAATATTGTCATATCTGCCGGCATCGACCTTCCCGTCCCCGCAGTCTGAAATCCGGGGTGAAATACTAGTGCTATTCTCCTCCGCCTGGTTTTTTCCAACTTTCCTTTACGACTTCGGTTTTATCTACTCCAGCTCGTTGAGCCAGGCCGTCTTCACCTGCGATCAAAATGAAGCTGCTCACTACTATCTTGCTCACGGCGGCAACAACGGTCGAGGCTCACTGTGTGTCCATGCACATGACACGCTTTAAAATGCAAGGAAGCTAACTTCAAACTCAGATAGATGGTCCCGATTAATTGTCGATGAGGTGCCTGAGCCAAAGGAATGGGGCTACATTCGCCAGACGAAGAGCTACCAGGGGAACCAGGGTGTGACGGACGTAAATAGCCCCGACATGCGCTGCTTCCAGATGAGGGCAGGCTCTTCGGCTGCGACTGTCGCGGCTGGCAGCACTTTGGGTTTCATCGCTAATGCAGTGGTTGGCCACTTCGGCCCAGTCCTATTCTACATGGCCAAGGCGCCAGACAGTGCCGACCTGAATACGTGGGACGCTGCTGGCAATGTGTGGTTCAAGGTCGCCGAACTAAGTGCCATTCAACGACCTGGAGGACTCACCTCGGACGCAGCAACCTGGCCCGCGTATCGTACGTCTCAGTTTTATCTTTGTCTACAACTCTTTTATTGCAGAGTAAAGAGTCCGCAGGTCTAACCTCGCGATAGATGTACCATCAGTGAACCTCACGATCCCCAAAAATGTCCCATCCGGAAATTACCTCATTCGAGTGGAGGGAATCGCTCTGCACCAGGCACAGTCGGTTGGTGGCGCTCAGATATACCTGTCCTGTGCTCAGGTCAAGATTACGGGTGGAGGAAATGGGACGCCTGGTCCATTGGTGGCATTCCCTGGGGCATATAAAGCCAGTGATCCTGGACTTCTCTGGTCATACTCGCCACTTCCGAAGAGCTACACTGCTCCTGGCCCTGCAGTCTGGAAGGGGTAATTTAGTACATACGAACACAGAAACAACACCCACTTCTAGTATCGAGATTTGCTCCGACCAAAGCTTGTAAATATTGGATTTCAGTATATCTCATAGCCAACTAGATTTGCGCTGCCTCTGAAGAGAATTTGATGGGTATATCGACATATCGAGCTTTGAGATATTCCGCCAAGTTCTATGGTGACATGGTCAGCTGCTTTTCTCTTGTCATTATCGGGAAGTCAAGAGTCTACAGTATACATACCTTACCAAGAGAATCCATCTTGCTGGAACTGCTTACGCCTGCCCCTAGAATACCATGCACCACGAAGTTGACGGCCTGGATCTGCGGAAACTCGCATCGTTCGATAAAGACGTCGGGGGTCACTTCGTTCGCTAAAAGTGCTTTCGTATGTTAGATTGCGGGAGATACGCCCGGTATGAGCTAGCAACATACAGCGAAAGGCTTTGATGGTGAGGAAGCTCCTCAGCCAGTCGTACTTTACACCACTGTTTACGCCGGCCGGGAAGAAGAACCCCACATTGACGTTGGAACCTTTGTCACCGCTGCGAGAAAAGACACACTGGCCTAGTGGTATCTTCTTCGTTGGCCCAAACGCCTCGAGGGCCACGCTGTCTGCGGTTTCGTAGCTTCGCTGCTTTGGTAGCTGCTCTTTCGGGATCACCACGGCCTCGTCTGGGACTGGAAGCTGCTTCTCTGGCGCGTCTTGAACAAAATGGACGACCTGGCGGCACCTCTTACGATCGATGAGCCCTGGGAAGTAGGTGCAGATGAGTTTGGGTTCCGCTGTCCTATAGTCGAGGTTCGCTGTCAGCCCCGGATAGCCTTGAAGCTGGTTGCTCATCATGGGCCCTAGAAAGCGTCCAGGGGTCAAGGCCTTGGCATCTCGCGACTGGGCAAAGACTCGGAGCTGCATCGTAGCCTCGAGCTGATCCTGTGGGTCTTCCTTGGATGTCCCGTATAGTTGGAAGTCAAGAATGTCCAGCTTGGAGACATCGACCATCCTCCGGGCCATCTTCTCAAAGCTCGCGGCCTTCTCCTTAACTTTCAGGCCAGTGATGTATATAGAAAACTCAGCTTGGTATCCGCCTATGGCCATGATGGCAATCTTGAGGGTTGTCGGCGCCGGAAGTCCTGGTCTCGTGCGTCAGCTTCGCATCCGCAGTAGCTGTTCACGCTGTGGGCTCGTGCCTACCTCGAACGCCTGAAACTTGAACGCGGTCTTTCGCGATCTGTTCCATTTTGATGGCTGTGAGATCCGCGATAACATCGGGGTTATAGTAGTATAGCCCTTGTATCTCATAAAGCAGCTGCCCGCGCAGCGTATCCAGGTTGACACTGCGCACATTCTTAGCTCTATTCCGCACAAAGAATGGGTCGGAGTTCAAGTTGAGGGAACGGCGATCTCCGCAGACTTACACTCCGTTCTGCCCGGGCTGCTTCTGAATCACGGCGGTCCCATTAGAGTAGATCTCTGCTATGGGGAAAGATAAGTCGTGATAATTCGGCTGGAGGGCCTCGAACCCAGCGTAGTTGCCCCCAGTCTTTATAACGTCCAGTTAGAGACGAGGCCAGTTAGCATCTCGCGGGCGGCAACACCTACTGCGTAGCAACCGCACTCAATGAGATGTCCTGCTGCCAAAGTTCCTGCAAGCTTAGCAAAATCGTTGAACCCCCAGTCATGCCACCAGGCGGCAGCTCCCATGGCCTGGGAAAATAGTTAGGCTCTGATAAGGAGATGGCGTTCGTGGAGGCTCACCGTGCTTGCATCAGTGCATCTGCCACATATGACCACGTCGGCTCCCGACTTCAGGGCCTGCACGATTCCCCAGCAGCCCGTGTATACGTTCGCCTGTATTACATCTGGATACTTGGTCTTCCATGTCGCAAAATCACCCGTAGACCGAGTCAGCGGCTCGACGTGCAAGCTATCGAGTTCTGGGAGGAGGTTGTCTCCCGTAACATATGCGATCCGCTTATTGCAGCTTCGGCTTGACAACATTCGTTGCACGTCATCGGCCAGCGCCTTCGGGTTCAATCCTCCAGCGTTGACGACAATTTTCAGGTCGGAATTCTCGTACCCGATATAGTCGTCCAAGGCCAGTCGAAACGAGTGAAGAAAGCCCGGTTCGTAGCCACGACCCTGTCCGCTACGGATTTGCAGCGACCGAGAGGCGAGATTGGCCTGGAAAACGGACCCAAGGTGAGCATGACACAAACCCTCGAAGGGGAGGCCTTGAAGCTTTGCATTAGATTGAGAGGGCTTGAACCTACCTCGGACATCCAATCTCCAACTAGAACATCTACCTTTGTTGGACCACGCAGCATTGATCTCATGCCTAAATATTTTGTCAGACATCATTCACCGAGCCCTACAGCAGCACAGGAACCCGAGCGTACCATCAAGGCGGTCTCCCGTGGCACCGGAAATGTTTCCAATTAATATTGGTCTCCGGACCGGCATTGTGTTTTTAGGCGATCTCTTTGTTCCTCTTGGATATCGGTTCAGAATGATTTCTAGATAGGGGCATCAATCGTTCTCTTGTTGGCCATATCGATATTCAAGTGCAGGTGATTCGATGAGTAGGTCGTGAGGAGGCTTTGAAGCAAGCATACCAACCAACCTCGGTTACCCCTCACCATCTGTCTCCAAATCACCTCGGCCTCCAACAGAGCGAAGAGGCGATCCCTTCGTCGGAGATACCACCCTAGGAGCTACCGAGTATCAGACTTCCGTTCACTAGTAGAAATTGGCATACAACCTGATGCGGTCCGCAACGGAGTGACGGCTTCAAGGTGACCTGTCGGACAGTTACTAGAATACATATTAAGAACATCGCCCTGCATTTCACAAGATCTTCCATGTGGTGATACTATGCCTAGATACAATATCTATGTAGCTAGTGTTTCCTCTGTCAACGATTGTTCGGTTGGTCAGCCAATTGTGGCTTACTTCTTACTACAGCTACCCTCCATGCAACAGAGCTAACTTTGCCGCAGCCTGAACTGCATCCTTAGGGCTAGGTACAAACGCAATCATAATTTCCTACTCCAAGATCGTAGCCTTGCTGTCTATCTTTAGCAGTAAGATCGCCATATAGAAGATTATCATAACTCGTGACTGCGGCCATGTTCACTACGGGGTTGAAGCATGTATCCCAAGGACGAACCCTCATGCAGAAACTACACGGATCCATTAGAAACCAATTACTAGTCCAATTTTAATACGTACAGCCGCTCAGGATCGGTCGCCTCTAATAAGCTTGCAACAGTCGAACCATGTGCACGAAGCCCGTTTTGTCCAATGTCAACCTCCGGAATTACGAACGGGAGGTCGGTGGACTATAGACCAAATCGACGCTCCTTGTCCTTAATGGGAAGTTCAGATCCGGTAGTCTTCTTGTACTGGCCACGGATGTAATCGGAAATCTGCTCATCCTTGGCTTGCTCGACGGCACTTTCGTTGCTCTGGTCTCCTTGACCCAGAACATGCTCTTGGACCCAATCGACGCCTGTAGACCCCTCTGTTAGTGTCGATGAGCACGTAAAGAACCACCGGATCTTCATTTGCCATACCTTTGTCGAGTGCATCTTCATTCTCCTCGCCTTTCCTTCCGCCACCGGCCATGGAGCTGACCTTGTCCATGAAACCTCCACCGCCCGACTGCTGGGGTTGCTCGTGGGGTTGCTCTTGGCGTCGCTCGCCCTCGTTACTGGTTCCCGTAAGCTTATTGACGAAGTCCATTTTCATATGCCGCGATTGAAGAGATCAATTATCTGAGAAATTGACGAAGATTCAGCCATTCACCCTGGAGCGTCGAACAATAAGAATAATAAGGTGTGTGGCAGGGAGGCAAGGCCCGTGGCGGCGATGACGTCACAATCAGCTACGTGCGCCAAGAGATCACCCCCCCCCCCCCCCCCGGGACAGGTTATCGCCCTAAATATCCTGGCTGAAGATGTCGTACCAGGGAACCCGCCTTGGATCGGAAATTCAACTCATCCGGTTTCACTGTTGTGCGACAGAGGCAGGGAAATCAGCAAACCTTAGCTGCTTGCCCAGAAGCCACGCCCCGAGGAACAACCCACGACCACGAGACGAGGATGTTGACGTAGACACGAAAGAAGACACAGAGACATGGAAAGCAGAGGCATCAATTGTGCTGTGATGAGCAGCATATAGGCTCCCCGTTCCGGGGGGCTCGCAGCTCACAGCCATGGTTGAGCATGTAGCTGGGCATCTAGGCATCTAGGCGATGCAATCTACGGATCAAGTTCCTACGACCCGTATTCGTCAACGATCCACTGGCAAAACTGCGTCCACCTCTGCTGGAAGTTCTCAGTGGCGGCTGCCTTGGTCTTTGCGTCCATGTAGCTATGCTCGAGACTCCATTCTGCGAGCACGCGCCAGCCTAGGAGCGACATGTTGTTGCTACCCATGATAGCCTGATAGAAGTCGTGGGAGAGGACATTGGCACTGTACCGTGTTAGTAATAACCAGAGACTATGACGGTGGGGGCGTGACTTACTCCCACGCTCCAGGATCATCGCTGCTGACCGTGCATGGGACACAGTTGGACAGCAGCACCGGGAGATGGTGTGATTTGGTGGTTGGGCAGAGACCGAGCACCTCGTTTGAAATTGGGCACGTCTCAATGGCGATATTCTTTTCCTTGCATAGCTGCATTAGGAGCGGATGCTTGGTGATGCTGAAGCCATGTCCAATGCGCTTAGTGCCGAGGAGAATGACGTCAAACAGGTTGGAGTCCGTCTCGCCACCGTGGTCGTGAGTCTCTCCTGCGTGGAAGTTAAAAGGTAGGTCCAGGTTCAGCGCATTGATCTTCTCCCTCATCGCAAGCAGCTCGGGGATCCAGAACTTGTGCGGCTGGCCGGCGTCTTCTTGGCCATGCATGTCAAAGGCTGTGGCCGTGCGTTAGGGAACGATTTCTACTCTCTGGAAGGAAATACTAACCGCAGACGAAGTCCGGGTAGGCCTGCTTCACCTGGATGGCGGTGTCCATGGCCCAAAGCATGGCTTCCCTGGGCCCAGTGCGCATGCAGGCATAGATGATCTTGGCGCCGTACCACGCCAGGCCCGACGCTTGGATCTTGGGAGTCTCCTCTTGGTTCGTCTGCCAGAGGAGTTTGACAATCTCCGGGACACTATACGCGTGACGCCCGTCGTCGCTCTTGACTGTGAACCCCATGTCGAGGCCAAAGCGCACCTCAGCATAGGAGATGCCGTCTTCGGCGAACTTCCAGAGCATACGGCGGAAGTGCTCCCGGAAGGCGGTCTCGTAGCAGAGCATCGAGCGGAAGAGCCGCATGGCGCGGTTGAAATGTTTCCAGATTCTGAAATATGAGCAGCAGCTCGGAGCAGGGGACTGGCGGGGACTTACCCGTTGACGGTCTGCTTAGGATGATATACATCGTCAATCTGCAAGACCATCGTCTTGCGGATCCAAGCCTCGGCCCGTTCCGGCCCGCCGGGGAACCGGGCTAGGAATTCGGAGTATTTCATCCAAGACCCGCTGACATAGGAAGGGCTGAAGATATCGCCGGCAGCACTGGGGCCGGCGTCTTCAGCAAACACGTCAAACTGCGGGAAGGCATGGGCGAAGAACTGGGTGTTGGTGAGAGGAATGTCAGTGCTGATGTGCAGCAGAGGCTGCTGCCGCGCGTCACTGAGAATCGTCTCGGGCGGGATCATGGCATCGTAATGGCAGTGCAGCAAGCACCCCTTCGGGGCCTTGGACGCGATGGCGAGCAGCTTGCTCCCGGTCACCGACTCCAGCCCGTGCATGAAGCGGTGCCCAGCCTCGTGGCCGGAGCCATCGCTATTCACGCCGTGGTGGTTATGTTCCTCCCAGGCTTTCAGCTTAAGCACGATTGCCTCTGCCTCTGCCTCCAGCGCTGTCCTCTGTGCTCGGCCCTCGTACCCGAGGTTTCGCTCAGCAGCGATGAGCGCCTTGCGCGCTGCTGCGTAGTCTTCGACCGACGCATACGACTCCGGAACGACAAAGGAAGAAGGAGACATGCCGAGCCCGTTTTGCCAGCCACTTGTGAAAATAGTCAACGCCGATATGCACCCTGATTTGCCGCTCGATAGGTGGAAGGAGGTGGATTTTAAGGCGGAAGGCTCTTTCCGACACCTTGCCCAAATTGCGACTGTGCGTTGGAAGGTGGAGCTGACGCTGACCAGGATGATGAATCCTGGGTTTAGTCTGTCCGACGGTTTCCGCCGACACAGCCCCGTGTAAGCAGCTCCCACATCACGCGATGACTGTCAGGTGGGGCGTCCCAGGACCGGGCTGCGTATAAGGGACGCTACCCCAGCACGGCCGTTTGAGACTGTTGGCCCCTCTAGTCCGAGGTTAGCGTGCAGTGTGGTTTACACGTCGTGGGCCTTTTTGATAAGGCACCCTGCTCGGCAGGGAAGGAAGAATGGAGCAGCGATAAGGACGACGAGCAGAGACGGAAGAGATAGCCGCGTCGGCTCCTGAACGGAAATATAATAATATGGAGTTCCGTCTGTGTAGATCTAGCCACTGGGAATAGCTGTATCTTGTTCCCGAAGCTTTGGCCCGTAGCCAACCCCCTTTGAAACGTCTTCAACATGACCGCCACCCCACAGGACTTGATGTATCCCGCGAGCAAGGAGAAAGATGTCGAGATTCCTACGAGCTCTGCGTCGATTCATGTTGCAGAAATGGACGAGAAGCCTCGCACGGGCCTTGAGAAGCTGGGTTACTGGGCACGCAAGCTGGACTCGTACGGCGTTGAAGCACGTGGTATCGAACGCGTGCTCCCCGAAGAGCGGCGCAAACAGAATTGGCTCGCACTCAGCTTGATCTGGTAGGCTTCTCCCGGCAGCTCTAACCAAAGACGAGCATGCAGGAGTTCTGACTTGGTCTTTTAGGGCAGCGGGCGGCATGAACCTCAGCAGTTTCTCGGTCGGGGTGTACGGCGTACTATTCTACAACCTGACGTTGGGCCAGACCCTCGGCATCGTTTGGGGCGTAAGCGCACTTGGGTCCCTGTGCTCCGCATATATGGCTACATTCGGTAAACGAAATGGTCTGCGAGCTCTTGTCAATTCTCGATTCGCATTCGGTTGGTATGGCTCCATGGTCATGGCTTTTCTAAATGGCTTCACCGAAGTTGCCTACGGTACAATGGATTGTATCCTGGGCGGCCAGACACTAGAGACGGTGAGCCAAGGCCGCCTGCCTTTGCCTGTCGGTATCGTTCTTATTAGGTAAGGTTCGGATCCTATTTTGATTTCGGCCAGCGAACTAACCCCCCAAGTGCTATCTCCTGGGTCATCGCGACTGGAGGATACAAATTCATACACTGGTATTCTAGGATCGCCCTCATCTTTCCGATGCTCTCCTTTCTGGCTATGTACGGCGTTGTGGGACCCAAGTTTACCACCGTTGACACGACTTACGAGGAGCCTGCTGAAGATCGCTCCGGACAGATGCTGTCGTATATTGCCATCATCTATGGCGCATATGCCGGGGTAAGGACCTATGCAGCGTCTTAGCGGTATTGTGACTAACTTTTGGATACGCCTCAGTGGATTCCGGTCTCTGGAGACTACTACATTTACTTCCCCGAGAGTACCCCAGATTGGAAGGTCTTGGCCATGTCGTTCTTTGGCATTTGGGTCCTCCCTTCGTTCGCCGTCAGCTGCGGTGCCGGCTTCGCATCCGCCTTGTTGACCGACCCTGACTGGCTAGCACGATACGATGACTCTGTCCCCAATTTGTACGTATCATCCCTCCCATTAGTTGTGGTCGGTGCTAAGTAGGTTTTGACATCCGGATAGCGTCGCCCAAGGCCTCGAGCCGATCGGAAGTGCTCGCTTCTTCTTTGTCTTCCTTCTTGGATGGTCGCTCATCTCAAACAACATCTTTAACCTCTATAGCATCGGTCTATCTGTGCCGTTGCTGGGTGATTGGGCGATCCGAATCCCCCGATTCGTCTGGACGTTGCTCGGCTCTATCCTCATTACTGTGCTGTCCGTGGTCGGACGGAATTCATTCACGGCTGTGCTTTCCAATACCATGGCTTTGATAGGCTACTGGTCGATCATCTACTTCGCTATCTTCGTCATTGAGTTTGTCTTCATTCGACCCAAGTTTGGCTTAGACTTGACGGCCTGGAACGACCGGAGTAGGTTGCCGCCGGGCTATGCAGCCGGTCTAGCTTTCTGCTTCGGCATCATGGGGGCTGTATTGGGCATGTGTCAAACTTGGTACACTGGGTATGTGTCTTACTCCTGTTCTATTACGCCAAAGGCTAACATATGCAGCAAAATTGGTGCCTTGATTGGTAGCCTTGGGGGGGATCTCGGCACAGAGCTGGGATTGGCCTTCACAGCGGTTGTATACCCCGTGTTCCGCTACATCGAGTTCAAGAAATTCGGACGATGAAATGAGTTGCTGCGGCAAGGGAGGCGACCTAGGTATATCTGGAGTGTACAGTTTTTTTTCTTCTGGGGTGCGTAGCAATTCGTATATTTGTATAGTTGTTACAAGTGATCTGAGCAGACACGTCGGGTTCCTTTGGTAATCTACCTAATCCCTTTGTTTTCTTACTCGCTAGTAATACAGGATCTTGCTCAACGCGGCATAGCCACAAGGAATCTCACGCCAAACTTAGGATATTGTTCCCCGAGCGCCCATCCCTTCTGTAACTGATGTCTTGATTACATTTGCGGCCCAGTCTACGACACCATCTGTTCTCCTGTTTCCCCAAGAGCAGGAGCGCAGTTGTTCCATGAGCATAAAATTCTCGCTTGGACTCTTCAACTTCTCCTTGAACTCAACAACCGTGATGGCGGCCGTTGAACACATCAGCGATGCGAATGCCGGCCGCACCATCCCATCTGTTGTAGCACACTTCAGGTATATTTCCATAATCTCAAAGGAGTGATCTAGGGACAAGCCGACCAGGTCCTCGGTAAGGGTCTCAATTTCCTCCATGCGGAGACTCAGGTCGCTGGGGTCTGATGTAGGGTCGGTGAGAGTCTTGAGGGTGTGCCGGCAGTGTATAAGCTGAGCGGAGCTATATGCGAATGCCAGGCCTAGCGATGAGTCGGCTTCTGTGGAAAATAACATTGCCGTTAGCGAGCCCAAATATTTATCCTCCGATTGCAATACCTATCAGTTCGCGGTTCGTTTCCCTCCACTGCTCGATTGGGCCACCGCCGAATGTGAAATTTCTCGGGCTTTTAGATATAACAAGGTCGTACAGAATACAATACAATTGCGACTGGACAGCCAGGGCCTGGCTACAAGAACCGATGGCGTAATTCTGCGGATCTGAGACATGATCGCCGAGCAGAGTTCTGCTGAAGACCGGGGGCCGCCCAGTACCAACAACGAATCTTATCTTGGTCAATACTTCATTCTAAAAGGTCCCCCGCTCTTAGAAGGGGCCATACTGCATATGCGTGAGACATAGAGCGTTCCAGACGTCAATAGAAGCCTGGCGCGCCGGGTTGTTGCTGTCATCGGAGCTCGTAGTGTCAATGGTGAGCATCCCGTGAACCAAGCCCATCCCACTCATTAACCAGCTGTCTATATATCTCTCCTTTTCGTGCGGAACGAGATCCCAGATGGCGAACAAAAGAAGAGCCCGAAGCGTATCGAGAGAAAGAGGCGAGCATAGCAAAACCTTCTCGGCCAGGTGCCTAGCGTGGGTATAGAGGTCGACATGGAGCTTCGAATCCCAGAGAGCCGGGATCGTCAGCAAACCGAGCAAGAGGAATGCAGCAAAGAGCACTGGGGATTTAGTGCGGATCTCCCATGGATCGATATCCAGTCCGTAGCGCTTCAACGGAAGGGATCGCAAGCTAGCGACAGTCAGCGTCCACCCGGAGCGAGGAATAGCTTGCTTACCTATCAAAAAGTGTGTGGCAGAGGTTTTCGGTTATTAGGCCTTGAGACAAGCAATCTGGAATGGGTTTCTCTGGAGGAACTCCTAGCCCGTTGCCTGTTATAATGGTCTCCAAATCCCGCACAACACTTATTGGTGCTGTTCGAGCATACGCCTGGGTACGCTCGTAGAGGGATGCATCGTCTTCCAGGTGAAACAATGGCATGGCTTGTTCGGTAGCGGCATGGCTGCGTGGCGTGTCCTCACGCAGTGGAGCTGCCGTGTTTGTCAAGGCGCGTATCTCAGCAACCGCTTTGTCGATAGCGGCCAATCTATCACTGGGTGAGATGGCACCCCTGCCATTCGGATAGGAACAGCTAACCTTTGGTGGATCTCGGCTCCAGGTTGGGAGGTACTGGGCCTGCAGTCGACAGCTTGCGCAGGGGAAGTGGCTACCGACGGTGCGTGGGCCTCTGGGAACGAGCATCGGAGTCTGCGGGAAGAGCAATCACTAGTTAGTAGCTACTAGCTAGGTTGCGGCCGGATAGTACGTGCCTAAGGCGGTCGCAACGGTGGCAGATATCCAAGCCAGGCAGCTTTTCACATCTCGTCCGTAGCCGGCGACAGCTGGCACAAGACGTTGCTCGGCGCTTGGCGGGCGGCATGTGGACGCGTTTGGGCGGGAATGGGCGGCGATGTTGCTCCCCAGTGTAAAGGTAGGTTTGTTTTTGACAGACACGGCTCGAGTGCCGTCGGGGAACCGGGAAACCGGGGAATCGCTAGCGACGAATATCGTCGGAGACCGTCGGAGTTCTAGCTCCGGTCAGGGGTGCGTGGACCCAGTCCGGGCTACCCTGCTCCTCCAAAGCAGAGTGCCAAGCGTAGGAGTACTGCGGGGTCAAACCCATATAACCCCAACAAGATGCATTAGCATTATAAAGAGCTTTGTAGCTAGCTTTGCCCCTCTGAAGGGTAGGACTGCGATAGAAAGCACTGGACTTTATTGTGACAGGGATAGTCTTAGATATGCCGTCTACAATCACTGCGGCAGAGCCCGAGACTGTTCAACTCCGCCTCCGGTATGGGCCAGAAATCATCACCCGCAATGTCTCCACGAAGCCCGCTCGGGAGTGCACCTTATCGGAAGTCCCCATGGTGGATTTAGCTGGCATTGACGGGGACTTGCAGCAGCGCACGACGATCGCAGATGCTGTGCGACACGCAGCTGGGCAGCTGGGGTTCTTTTATATCAAGAATCACGGTATCGACGAAACTGTGATCCAGCGAGCACAAAACCAGGCACTGAGGTAATTTAATCGCGGTACCGCGGGATACGTCCTCCGCTGACGGGGAGTAGGTTTTTTGAGCAGCTTCGCGAGATGAAAGAGCCTGCAAATAGGAACATGTCCAAGTTCAAGAACAATGGATGGAGTGCGCAAAAATCGACACTCGTGAGTCCCGGCGAGGATCTCGGTAGGTGCCCCAGCTCGTTGTTCAGCACCGAGGCCATTCTCACACGAAATTTTGCTTAGATTTTAAGGAGGGCTTCGGATGGAGCTACTCGCCCGAGTATGACCCGATGTACAAACACCAGAAAATCGATCCCGATGTAATAGCCACGCGAAATACCGATGAGCCGCACATATGGAGTGCGACAGCGCACCTCGACGGGTTCAAGGAAGCTTCTCTCGAGTACTGGTCAGCTTGCGTAACACTGGCAAGGAAGCTCATCCAGATTTTCGCCATTTCCTTGGACCTCCCTGAATCGTACTTTGACAGCCTGACCACGTTCCCGGGAGCTGATGGTGTCTTTAATTACTACCCAGCCACTCCGCCGGAACGACGCAGCCAAGGGAAGCTCGACATTGGGCTCGGCTCTCACACAGATTTCCAATGTTTTACACTTCTGTGGCAGGATATGTCTGGCGGACTGCAGGTGCTGAACAAGGACTCGGAGTGGATATGGGCAACTCCCATCGAAGGGACATTCGTAGTCAATATTGGCGACTTCTTGGCGCGGCTGACCAACGATCGATACAAGAGCACGGTTCATCGAGCCTACAACCGAGGATTCACGGACAAGCATAGGCTCAGCATGCCTTTCTTTTTCGGTTGGTATCGAGACCTTTGTGCACTTGACAGCTTTGCTGACCTAGAGATAGGTTTCAATTACGATGCCGACTGTACTGTTGTTCCCACCTGCGTGGATGCTGACCATCCTGCCAAATACGAGCCGATATCATGCGGCAGGGTGAGTGCTCTCAATACTAATGCTAGAGATGGTAACTCGCGGGGCGATGCTAATACACTTCCCAGTGGCGAGAAATCCGGTTCGGGGACGCGATAGATTCGGCTACCAAGTTGAATGGAAGTGCAGTATAACAACAACCCTAGCAGGTGAGCAGGTAGAAAAAGCACATGTAGGTAGCCTCTTCGGGATACATAGGTGGATACACATGAATATACCAAGAATATATGAATGCATTCGGAAACGAAGAGAAAGGGGCTGACGGGATCATTGTGCTATTGATATGTTGTTGCTTTCGTACGAATGAGCTACATGCGCGGCTTTGGAACAGAAAACGCATGGACAGAATCTGAAATACTGCCTCGAGGCATAGTCTATAAGTTGACCAAGGGGGTTTCCGCCACACTTGGTTTCCGCCGCCATCCCCTGTTTTCCTTTTATTTAATCGCTATAGACTCTACAGGGTCCTGCCCACTGGGGCTGGTATTGGCTAAAGCCGATGGGGTGGCGGAAACCCCCTTGTTTAACTTAAATAGAGATCGAAAGAGGTTTCCTATCCATATAGGCCCGGATAGTGATTAGTGGCCGCGGGATACGATTATGTTGTGACTTAAGTTAGGATTTTACAAGAGGAGCTAGACGATTGGTGTAATGGGATACGACGCAAGGGATGGGAACACCTGGAGATATTAATTGCACTTTTCTTGACATAAACTTCATCAGAGTGTTACCTATTAAACTTTACCGCATTAACTCTATGTCGGTCCTGTACATTAACTCGTGCCAAGCTCTTGTCACGAGGCCCAGCCCGCGATCCGGGATCGGGCCGAATATTATGTAGACAAAATCCTTGGCCAAAGTGGGTCAACATTGAGCTGGCATCACCGCTTACGTTCCCGGGCATACTTCGTAAGCAGACTGCATACGAGCTGATCTGGCCGCGCCTACCCGTATGCTCAAGTGCAATGCATTCGGCGTACAGCGACGGCGGTTTGCAAGGAGACCCGGCCGCCCCCGGCGCCCTAGAAGTAAACCTACCTGGGAGGGCATGTCGGCCATGCAGAGCTCAGAGGACCAAGGTATGACCATGGAAGTGGATATCCTGCAACACTCGGCACAGGGTGTCTCACGCATGCCACAGTGCGACTTAGGCCTCCCGAGGTGCATCACTTGTGCTCAAAGGAGCATACCTTGCTCCTATGAACCCCAGGTCCTCGCCAATAGAGCTGGAAGAGCGACGAGTCCAACTACCAACACTGCGGTCTCAGAACGAACTTCACCAGCTTCCAAGTCTCCACCAAAGTTAGCAATAGCCCCAATTAGCATCCCAACCCAAGTCGACTGGCCCCTCTACCGAGGACAGAGTCTAGAGCCAGCCAATCGACTACTAGAGCAGCAATTATGCCATTTCTACATCCAACGCATCGAGGAACCAGACATCGGCAACTTTTGGCTTCCAAAGGACCTGTACACTCTCCCCCTTTCAGTTGGATTTGAGAATCCGTACCTGATTAATGGGATAATGGCTCTCGGGGCGACTGGGGTGGCCGTGTCAGGAGGTGGCACTCCACGCCTCCAGACAGTCGTGCATCACTATACCTCTCGCTTAATCGAGGGGCAACTGGCCGCGATCGAATCCAGTGGAAGTAGCACCAATTTTGACTTGATATTCATCTCTGCCAACCTGATCGCCTCCCAAACACTCATGGCTCGCCAGCTTCTCCCACCAGTTCGGTCCAGCCTCCGGGGCATCGTGGATTGGCTCCGGGTTTGGCGTGGGGTGAAGAGCCTGGTCTTGAGCTCGCCGGCACACCTCGTCTCTGAAAGTAGGTTTAAGCCCCTCCTTGCTGCCACTGCCGCGCAAGCACAAACATATACCGCCCACTCCCCGTTCAAGGACGACGTGTTAGCTTTCTTGCTCCAGGGGCTGCCGCGCATGAGCACTCCGCGAAGAATCTACGCCGCTTATCAAGAAACCGTGGATATTCTCTGCCATTTGTACCGTTACCCGACGCGAATGAATTACGGCCGATTCTTCCTAGATACGCCTAGCGCGTTTGTCAAGTGTGTGGAACGTTGCGAGCCGACGGCCCTCGCCATCATGGGTGTTTTCTTGGCCATTTCGAGGATTATGGACATGCCCTTCATCAGCGACGCGATTGCAGAGATTGACTTGCGCCTCATCTTAGATCACTTACCTAGCATCCACCGCCGCTTGGTACAGCGAGCTATAGATCTGATAGGAGACGGAGAGTCACGAAAGGCCCCTCAAATAGCCATCGAGATAGACTCTCAGGCCAATGTTTGACTGTTATCTAGTGAACTGTTGGAGTAGGATAGAAGTTTTCTCGATATGATCCTATGTCTAGACAGTGAGCGATGAAGCGCACCTTGGACCGAATAAAGATACATTGGCGCCCGAAAATGAAATTCTTGGACGGGGTTGGGAACGAGGCCAACGCTTATGGGTACATTGTTCAGTCCCATCGCAAAAGGGCCCGCGTCCATAACGATTGGAAGGGGAAATAAGCAAGGAAAGATGCAACTATCCGGCGGACAACAGCCCCTTAATATATGCATGACATTACCATGCCCATCTTTCCTACACTAAGTCCAGCACTGGCCGGAACCCGGGCCGGGCTGGCACTGCATACGGCCCCCATTGCAGGAATAGCAGCCGTTGCTGCCAGCACATTGGCATCGTCCAGCTATGCAATCAGCGTGGCTCGGGTAACAGGTGAGGCCGCAGCTGCAGCGACTCTCCAGGCCGCGGAGTGCTAGAAGAGCCTTTGTGGTGGTTCACTATTAGTTTTTATAACGAGCTCTCAAGCTTGGAGAACTGAAATGCACTGCCAGAATGTAGACACACCTCGTCCCCTCCAACATATACGTTTCCGTCGCTGTCCTTGATCCCGGCCACGTCCACGCTAGGCATGGCCCGGACGGTAGCGAATGTGAGAATAAATGGTGCAAGAGCGGCGATTCTCATGTTGGATAAGTTAGATAAGGTGGTATACAATTTATAGTGAAGTGATAAGTTGCGTTGTGATTCAGCTTCCGGCAGGTTTCCTGTCCTGTTTATATACCTTGTTAAGAAAGGTAGCGGAGGATACTCGGAGCAACTTGTCGAAGTGGTGAAGCTACTTCAGAGAGCCCAATCTATCTACACTGCACTCTGTGGCGCCGCTATGTAACACTCCGGGTCGACCAATTCTCACAAGATCCTCTAGTCGAAGTATAAACGATCGACTGGAGGATTCCGAGTCTCGAACTCAACATCTAGCCCCTCCAATCAATGCCCACTAACTTGATGAGTGATGCCTCGAGAGGATCGTATGTTGGACCGCATAGAAGACGTCTGACATGCTCCATTGGACTACTGCTGCGACCAAATCCTGAAGATCGAGGAAATAAGATGACCTGTGGGATCGAGCCAACATCTTAAGTAACACTAGCTAGGTTGGAAGGACGCTACTGAGGCTTTTCCAGTGGTGTATGTTGTGAGGATTTGCACCATGTGTATCGAAGCACAGGAGCGCAGCACAAACTTCACATCCACTCAGCCCCGACCTACATAGTGCCTTCTCTGGGACTGCTGGCACTGTGGAGTGATTCGAATTATGCTCAATGTGTTCGGCTTCCTGGTGTGTTGCGGTTCCAATTCAATGATCTGCATCATATGCTCGGAGGGCGAGGCGTTCAAATTCCTGTGATCCTATTAATGGAGGTGGAGTACAGAAACCAACAGGGGGGAAGAAAAGTGCAAAGTCCGTAGCTCGTCAAAGTTGCGATCGAGTGACACCGCCCAAGCAAGCCGGATCAAGGAGGACGAATTATGTGTAAAAGCACGAGCCCATAACTCATCGACTAGGTACATAAGCATTAACGGATTCTATCCCTGGATACAGTTCTAGGGATTTCTCCGCAGGTTAAAATCAGCAGAGCTTCTCTCGAGGAGCCAGCGAAAAATCTAAGAACAATTACTTCAACTACTGCTTGCTGAGTTGATCTCGCTGTTCGGCAATATAGTTTAGCACTCAAGATTTCTCAGTAGGAGTGGCAATGCCCATGCCATATCATCCGGCACGCACGGCATGGACCCAGTGCATTAGCGTCCTTAACTAGGTAGCCTTAGTTGGAGCTAATTGCAGTGATTAGATTGGAGCGATTCAGGTGGTTCTGCCAGAAGTCAATGCAATGTTGTACGGCGTCTGGAATGGTGGCAGAGCGCGGTAGGTGGCTGAGCGACTGGTGGAGCGGTGCGAACTGTAACTAGTAAAACGTCCCAAAAGTCTGGGGTGGGACAGCCGTTACTTGCAGGCAACCGAGGTGAGACATAACCGGCTCGAAACGAAGTGCCGCAGTGGTAACATGTCTGCAAGAAGCCTTTCCTGATTTCATTCTCGCTGCCTCAGTGTTAACGAAAGTGGCTGAAACAACTCATTGCCTGAAAAAAATCTTACACTTCCCAAGCAGGAACCGGATCACGCACTCCTGATTAGCAGAAGCCGGACCGAAATGATCCTCGGTGCAGGCACTCGATAATCCAAAGTTGAAGGGATTATCGCAGTTATCGGTTATGCTGAAGGTCGAAAAAGACGTGCACGGGCTGAAAAAGCTACCGTAAATTCCTTCCTTTAGTTAAGGTAACTACGTCCTAAAAGACAACGGACAAGCAATAACATACTCACCACCCCAGGTAGTTGTCAACCGGAGTGTGTCGCGGCATCAAAGCCACAGGAGTTGGCAAGGAGCCTTTAGTCAGTCCGATGCGGCCTGGGAGATGGCTTGGTTAGGGTCTGGATCAGCCCCAAGTTCGCCCACCAATCGTTTGAAGTTCAACTTAATTGCAGTAGAGAAACAACAACAAAGGCAAAAAAAGAATATGCGGTTTGTGTGGATCGAACACACGACCTTCAGATATATGATGAAGTTTTCTTCAGTCTGACGATCTCCCAACTGATCTAAACCCGCTGGAGGACTTGGCATCGTCGGGTCCGCAGAGCCGGGATGAACGAGCTCCCTGGTCCTTTCTCATGGTGAAGCTGAGTCCCCACAGCAGAAATCTCAAGATCTCCACTACCCCCTCCTCGCTTCACAATCAGCACAAATAGAGATGTCACGATATCCACTTTGTTGGCTGGTCGAGCAGATAATCCGCCGGTTTAGCGGGCTTCGCGGCGTTATAGGCACGAGTTAGCGGCGCCGTTAGCTACGCCGAGAACCACTCTACAGAGAGAGACAAGTGGGAGCCGGAGGGGAAAAACCCGAATCCGGCCGAGGCCCCCAACTAAACTAGCCAAGATCTCAGCCTGCATTCTCCGATCCACTAACTACAGCCTGACCTTTCAATCCCAGGGTGGGCCATTCTCATAATTACGTGGACCTATACGCACCGATGCGGCAACCACGGCGTTTCACGCGCACACGCACCGGCTGTCTTACGTGTCGGAGGCGCCGGAAGAAATGCGACCAAGGCACTCCGATCTGTTCCGGGTGCTTCCGGAATCAACTAACTTGTTCATGGCCGTCCGAGATAGTCATCAGGCCTGGAGACCCACTGCTCGCCGGAGTCCAGTACCCAGTCGCGTCCTCAAGTGGTGCACCGACCGTGACGGCCGATAGCGAGAGCACTACCGGCCTCGGTGCCACATCCACCCTGGATCTTCTCGCGATACTTGGTCCGAGTGACGTGCTACCTGGGGGCCTCGGCTACCGAACGGTGGGGTGGGATCCGGCGTCTGAGCTGTTCATTGCCGACACCCGCGCGCCGTTAGTGAATCCCAGCGCGCGCTTCCTGCTGCGGCACTACTTGGAAAGCACGTCGGCCTTGCTGGCGGCCATGCCCATGAGGTCCAACCCATTTGTGACGCACATCATCCCCCTCGCTCACTGCGATGATTTGCTCATGCACGCCGTTCTGGCGCTCAGTGGCTCCCACTACATATGCCGAAATTCGGCCGCGACTGAGATCCGGCAGTCCACTTGGCAGCATTATGCGCTTGTTATCAGCAGCCTTCGGGGCGAGATCCAACGACTGGGCCGCAAATCGCCCGAGGAGAGCCTGCGTCTCTTAGCGACTCTGATGGTGCTGTGCCATATCGAGGTGAGCGACGCCACGTACTGCCCTTTGCTTTCCCCAAGAGGCTGATGTGTGTGTCTAGGTACTGTCGGGTGAAAGCCAAGGCGGGGTGTTTGCACACCTGCGCGCAAGCCGCCAGCTCATCCTGGAGCTTTTGCAAGGCCCTGCCCAATGCAAGAATGAAGAGGACCAGGATTTGAGAGGCTTTGTCCTGGAGACTTACGCCTATCTCGTCCTGGTAGCTAACATCACACCGTACGGAATCGTTGAAGGCCGCACTCTGCCTTTTGATGATTTCGTGACGTCTCTCGAGTCACTACAGCAGTATAAAACCTTTGGCACTTTTATGGGCTGTGGTTATTCCTTGTTCGAAAAAATCGCCGACGTCTCGAGGTTTTCTACCCGACGGCTACATGAAGAGAAGAGCGGCGGTGTCTCTCAAGAAAGCCTGGATACGTACGAGGCCCTCCTCTCGAGCATCACCTCGTGGGAGCCCACAGACTCCGGGCCTGATGCATCGTCCTGGGAAGCCTATCGAGCCATTGCCGGCGAGGTTTACAAGCATGCGCTCCTTATCTACCTGAAAGCATCGATGTGCGGAACTGTTGTGGACAATCCGAAGGTCATCTGCGATATCCAACAGTACATCGATATCTGCTTAGGCCTCTTGCTCAAGCTAGATCGCTCTCCCTTCAGCACCATTATGATGTGGCCACTCATGATTGTAGGCTCATGTCTTATCCGAGTGGACCAACGATTAGACCTTCGGGAGCGCTGCCAAAACAGTTCGTTCCAGATGACTCACGTCAGCAAGGCCGCAGATCTGCTACAGCTCGTTTGGGAAGATCCCGACAAGCGGTCGTACGGACCCTACGGATTACAGCTCGCAATGGAGAAACATGGAATCAATTTTGGCATGGCCTAAGCGAGACCGACGGAAGTAAAAGATGGATACAAATTCCTCACGATTATGGATGCCATAGAGACCGTCCTGTTTTCATCCACTACAGTACAAGGACGCCATCGTCTTAGAGAAGTCCTTTCCCAGGATCTCTTGGTGCTTGTAAAGCTCATCCAGACCCTGTTTCAGGATTTCCGTGCCCTTCTGTAAGTCCTCATCCACCATGTTCATGGCCAAGCTAATGCGTAGTCCTCTAGAAGGGTATAGAAATTAACCCTTGTGCATGCAAAGGGCGGCTAGCCAGGGCCCGGATACGCCAGGATACGCCTTGAGGACCTTCGACGATAGTCTTCCATTTTTTTGCCTAAGGCCACTGTACGGCCCATGAGATCATTCCGGTCAAGTATCCCGATCGTAGCTGTCGCTGCCGCAATGGCCATTGGGGTGAAAGCGAAGCTCAATGCAACTTCGAACGCTTAACGAGCGATATGACGGCCGCATTGCCGAGAATGAAGGATTGTGACGCCGGTGATTGACTTCCCCATGGTCACAATACCAGGCTTAAAGTCGTCGCCGATGTGCTGGTAGGACAGAAACTTGCCCGTATTTCCAGCGCCTTGGTGGACTTCGTCAACAATGCATAGCACGTTATACTGTCGGTAGAGGCCGTAAAGGTCTCTCGCGTATGCGATCTCTTGACAGTCAGAGACGTTCGGTGGAGATACTCCAAGATCACTGCTGCAATCCTCTCGTGGTGTTCGCTCAGGGATCGTATCGCAGCCTCGAGATCCAGATATGGGAGCGGCTCGCCGGTCGTTGGATTGACGTTCGTCATCGCTTTGCTGTCCAACCCGTACTCCGTTTGCTTGATAGCGCTGTCCATCAACCCCCAGACGGTCGACCCCAATCCGTGGTAGGAAGAACCAACAGCTAGAGTTAGGCATGAATGGCGATATAAGTTAAGATATTCCGTGATTAGTCCAGCAGTTATGTTTAAAGTGTGATAGAATCTGAGTATCAGGACACTCGACTAAACGATGATTTAAAGCATCGCTGACAGCCTTCGCCGGGTTTGCCAGCGCTACAACATATATGCTCCAACAGGCAGCCTGGAGACGCCCAATGAAGGGGTAAGTAAGGTGTTCTGTTTCATTCCGTATAGTGAACAGCCCATGCTAATCATGGAAAACAATCCGAGGGCCTTGGTAGTGCTTCCTTCCATGGCAGAACCAATTGATACCACACAGCAAGAACGCAATGCCGACTAGTACAATGTTGTAGTCTATCATACGTCAGATACTAAAGACAAAAGTTCACTGAAACTGTAACAGGCTACTTACTCATCGTAGAGGCGTCGACTGGAAGGAATTGCGGGAACATGAAGAAGACTGTCAGAACCGAGGTCATGATAACCACCCAAATGTTAGCCGCATAACCTAACCAGGACGGAAGACGGAACAAGCGGTCGTCCGGAAGGTATATCTTTGATCGCCGTTGGTAGAGTAGCAGAATGGCGGGAAAGACGAAGGAGAGCTGCTGGAGCACTACGCAAGAGGCAAGCAGGGCATTGAAGGCTGCAGAACGGCGCCATTAGTTTAATGGGGAGAAGAAGCATAATGTCTTGGAAGTTACCCTACCTGTTTCCGAACCGAGATACACAAAACCACAACGAGACAAAATAACCCAGTTAACAACGGTGGCCCAGACAGGGACGTCTAACGTCGGATGGATCGACGCGATAGTTGTTGAGTATGCAAGGGCATTGTCACGAGCTAACGCCCACGTAATCCTGGATGCCGTCTGTAGCACGGCGTTGAGGATGATGAACGACATGAAGAGTCCCGCAGCCAAGAAGGTCGTAGCAGCCGCGTCGGACTTCATCCCGATTACGTTGATCATATACGGAAGGTATCTGAGGGACCGAGTAAGTATAGGCCTTGGAGGAGTTGAAGGTGCAACCTTCCAGCCAATGGATGGACTTACCCCTCCCCAACAAGAAGCTCTGCCCACTCCTCATCGGACACACTATAGAGCATAGCAACGCCGTAGCCAAAGGCAGTGGCAAAGCCAACTCCTACCGCAAGGACAGCAGCGCGCGGAACCGACTTTCGCGGGTTCGGGGCCTCTTCGGACAAGTGTAGGCTTGAATCTAACCCGGCAAAGATGAAGCATGTGGTCAACAAAGCTGACATGAAGCACACGCCATCCGGCCAGCCAGTGTAGTTGGTGAAGGTGGCCCAAACAAACTCGGTTGATGCTTTGGGCGAGGAGCGAGCGACGGTAACGATGGTAGTTGTCAAGAACAACACGATGGTGAGCACGACTAAGTGATCACGTTAGACCCCGGCAAAGTTAGATGCGGTTGAGTGGAAGACGTGGGTGACTTACATCCCAGGTCATGGGTTCTGGGAAGTTTCTTTAGTACAAATATGTTGTACAAGAGGACCGAAATTCCAAAGGCTTCGTATATAAGGAAGCCATGCCATGCTTGCCGAATGTAGTCGGCATTGTAATGGGCAACCACGGCAAGGATCTGCGTGCTAGGTATGACGACAATGGCGGCCATGATGGCAATCCAGGAGAAATTGGTGATCATGCCGCACGTGTAAGAAACGACCCGGTTCACGCTCTTCGGTGCCAAAATGGAGGCAAAGTGGTACTGGCCGCCCGCAGTTGGATACACACTTGCCAGCTCGCCAAGGGTAAGCGCAACAGCCATATATAACGAGGCGCTGATAATCATGCCGTAGAGAATAGCGGCGGGCCCTCCTTGGTACAGAGCGAGTTGCATGCTGCCAGACAGACCGGCCCAGCTGTTGCAGATGTTAAAGCAAACAGCAATCATAGTGATGGGCCCAATGTTCTTTCTCATCTCGGCCGCGCCCTGCCCGACGGAGGTCACCTGGCCCTGCTCCAAGCTCGCCCGAGGGCTATTGGAAACGGAGATCTTGTCTTTCTCCATCGATTCGATGTTGGGGAACTGAGGGAGAAGAATTTTAGATGGTAGTCCTGAGGGGCGTGAGAGATCCAGTTAGCAACACAGAGGTGCACAGCACCGGGCTATATGTAAAGTATTCAGTAGTGAGCCCCATACACGCGCGTATGCAGAGGGTTATCACTATGGCACACTGTAACAACAGCACCAGCGATATGCCTCGGCAAATTCATTGCCGATAAGAGCGACTTGTTGATCTGTGCCATTGCACTGGGATTAGCCCGTCTGGCTGCCGCCAGGGACTCTTTATGAGGGGGTGCCCACTGGCACTAGTGCACACAGCGCGGTAAGATAAGGAAACCGGACGGCACCCAAGCTGGGCAAAGCTACTACTCTAGCTCGGCCTTTAGCTACTTTTCATTGTCCAAATCTAAAGTCTGTTTGTCGACTAAGACCAAGTCTCATTTCCAATGTCATGCCTAGGACTTGTTGTTAGAGTTCTTCGTGACCAGGAGCGCAGCGATCGGCTGTGGGCATGGCCGCGCTGAGGGTAGATGCATTGATGGGATTCTAGATGGGTTCTCTGGCCCATGAGAGATTTTATTCTTCACTCGCAGCAGGATCAATACCATGGATAATTATCTCATAAAGGTGTCACCAGTGCTTAATTGACCCTAGAACGGAAGACGTCAAATCTAGGTCACGATCTATGGGCTCTATGAGAAAACATAGGAAAACACCGAATGAACTGATAGGTAGCAACAGACCTAAACGATTGTACAAAGTTGGTTATGATTTTCCAGAACCTAGAACTGCAATAACTTCTTCGGCGCCCCGGACACCCGATCGCACAGCGCCCTCCATGTAGCCCTTCCAGACCATGGCAGTTTCGGTACCTACGAAGTGAATCCTGTCAAATGGCTGACAAATGGCCTTTCCTGGGTCTCCGCAAAGACCACCGGGCATCAGGACCGGAGATGGGGCACCTCTTGCCCATGGGTCCTTTGCCCACTCCTTCTCGATTACATTGACGGGGGCCGGCACGTCAACGCTCTTCTCTCGTGCGGCGGCACACATGACAGCCTCGAATTGCGCAGTGACGAGTCGGCGGCGCTCTGCGCGCGACCATTTCGACCATGCTCGGCCAGGGTCACCGACAATGAAGCAGGTGATGCTATACTGCCGGTCTGCCTCGGAGCATGTGTCTCGCGAGAACGAGATCGGCCCGGAGGCTGACCTCATGACGCCGCTTAGCCCTGCCTCACGCCACCACGGACGATCGTAGACGAAGATGGTCTTCGCGTAGTAGCCGAGAGCAGTATTATCCCCTAAGTTTTGCTTGCTTTCCGGAAGCGGAGGCTCGAAGGTAACCAGGGAATAGAGAGGCGTTGGCACGGACACGATTACCCTCTCAGCTTCGAACACGGGTCCGGAGTTGGCAGTTTCTACCAGGCAACCACTCTCGGGTTGCTGGGTTATTTTGGTGACAGCGGTAGACAGCCGAACGGTATCTCCAGGAAGCTTCTCGGCGAGGCGAACCGAAAAAGTTTGATTGCCTGTCAAGAGGCCAAGAGATTAGCATGGAAAAGCGGCCCGGTTGGGTTGCGAGGGACAGATACCTTGTCGGTTGCGCAAATATTGGCCGCCATCCTTCTGGTCGGAACTCATGTTTTCTAGGCCGGTACCGCTCTTTATGTAGCTGATCATGAACAGGCTACTAAGCTCGCTCGGCTCGACGCCCAAAAACGCCACGGACAGCGAACTGGCGACGAAAGCCCCTACACTTCCCGAGCAATATCGCTCTGCGTACTCTCCGAATGTCATCGCGTCTAGCTCTGCGGCACCCGGTCCAAGATGTGGGTTTTCGAGATTCGACGCCTCTACATGTGCCACGAATGTAGCCAGGAACTTGTGCGCGGCTTCCACCTCCTCCGGGTTTGTCATGTCTGGGGTTCCGTATGGCAAGCGGATAGTAGAACCGTCGGGCCGCTGCTCCACGTCATCGCCAGCTGCCCTCTGTTCAATCAGGTCGAAGCCGAACTCGCGGGCAAGGGCGTACATCTCGCTCTGGTTGGTGTCGTTGAGCCACGCTGCGCCGAGATCGACGACTCCGCCAAGAGAAGACGCGGGAACACTGCAAGTCTTTCCGCCAACACGGTCCATGGCCTCGAGGACCACGACACTCAGGCCGGCTTCGTGCAATCGTACAGCTGCGCGCAAGCCCGACAGACCCGCGCCAACGACGATGACGTCTGTCTTCACGGGAGTTGGAGGTGCCATAATTGTCTGCTACAATGCTCAGAACTGTTTGCGGTGGATAAATGGAGGTTCCTTTGACTTGATGATAGAAAAGGTAATATATGTACCCAAAGTTTCCGTACCTACGTAAGAAGCTGTTTTTCACCAGGCTTCCATCGAACCATTCGCACGTCAGGCTGCTGATGTGGGCGGCGGGATTCCGCAGCGAGACGGGAATCGGTTTTTGCGGCGTGCCGGTGCAGTTTGGCAAACGCGCGCTATGCCCCACGAGTCGGAACCCGCGGCCAGCTCAAATTGGCTATGGTATGCTGGACGCGCGGCGAACTCACCAGCGGCCTCCGCGGAATCTTACTTACAGCTCGTCGCTTGGTGAACTCGCACTTGGTTTGTGCTAGACTTGTGAGTCGTCTCATGGCGGGCTGCTAGAGTGTTGAGCGGTCTCGGGTTAGAGATCTCCCCGGGGCTCCCAGATCCGGCAGGCATCAGCAAAGGAAGCTGGAGGCTTATCTTGGGTAGCTGCAAAGGCGCGCTTACAAGCGCGATGACCCACCACCAGACACTCTTAACCCCAGACGCCCCACCACCATAATGCAAACTCGCGGTTAGATACTAGTGAACCAATATGTATGAGCGCATCGCTCTATGCCAAGACGCTGGGTATGGGCAATAGGGACTCGACGTCTACGCCGCGTCGTAAGACGATTGTGGCTCAACAGAAACAAATTGGCCCTCTGTTCTACATCGAATCACTTCCTTGCCTTGGATTGATTAGATCGCCAGGAACCGTAGTAGATTCCAGCCACATAGTGGAGGGAAATGATCACTTAGCCATTCCGTTGCCTTAGGTGACATCACTCCCGGGGTCCACGGGATCCGAGGCAGGTTGGATAAGAGCTCCTGTGTGGCATCCCGAATTTTCGAAGTTGTTTCCTATCGTTACCAGATGCAAGGCTTCTCGTCCTAGATTCTCGTTATCTAAATTCAAGTCAAACCCTCTTGTTCAAAGATGGCTCCTCGGGACGTCCATCCCGTCAGCAACTTCGTCGATGGCCGCGAGGTTGCAGATCCCCAATGGTACTCGCATGCCGTCTCCCTGGAGGGCAATGGTCGGCTTATCCTTACGTCCGGCCAGGTGGGCCAACGCAAGGATGGTAGCTGGCCTAAAACTAGCGGCGAACAAATCAAGCAGGCTCTTTCGAACCTCGCCGACGTGCTTTGGGCCGCCGGTGCTTCGTCACGCGATATCGCTCAGCTGCGTTTCTATGTCGTCGACTGGGACTTGAAGAACGGCATGGAACTCGTTGAGCCTGTCATCGCCCTTCTGACCGAGACGTATGGCACGACATACCGCCCCCTGACGACCTTGATCCCGGTCCCTAAGCTGGCCTTCCCCGAAGCTAAATTCGAGATTGAGGCGGTTGCCAGCGTAGGCGGCTTGGCTCGGCCGTGGAACGCCTCTGACGGACACTTGAGATTACCGAGTGCTGTGGCGACTGCTCATCCTGTCCCTCCCGTGGAAGTCGACGTTGTGATCGTGGGAGGTGGGTTCTCAGGGCTTACAGCAGCCTATGACGCACATCAAGCGGGATTGAAGACGGTGCTGCTAGAGGCTAAGCATCGTGTTGGCGACCGAAGTCGATCTCAGGCTCTGAAGAGCGGGCCTGGCTTTGTCGAGATGGGCGCCACTTGGATCAACAAGACTACCCAGCCAAGTATCTACGCGCTGACGCGTAAGTTCGGCCTGGAGACTTCTGAGCAGTACACGACTGGAGACGTTGTATTTCAGGATCACAACGGGAAGGTATCTCGACTCCCACAGGGTGAGCAAGAGGCAAGAGTGAGTAGTTATACCACTACATAAACCGATTGCTGTTACCTTCAAGGGAATGCTGATGAATTCTCTGTAGTTCGATGACCCGCAGTCAGCGCAGAACTTGTTCAAAATGGTGGTCGATATCGAAACAACCACAGCATCGATGGACATCCACCGGTGGGAAGATTTCCCTGAGGACCAGGACGTGTCGTTTGCAGAGTGGTTGGCCCAGAAGGACCTATGGCACGACCCCGCCATTAAGAGCTTCAGCAGCTTCTTGACCGCTGCCGTGGTCGGTCGGGAGCCAGATGAGGTTGGCGCGCATTATTTCCTCGACTATATCAAGTCCGGCGGAGGATATATCAGCCTCACAACCGAGGGGGAGATGGGCGCGCAGTCACTAAAAGTCAAGAACGGCAAGTCTTCCCAGTCTGTACCCACGATGCACCCACCAAGATGAATTCCACGCTGACTAGGCCTCTCACCAGGTACATCGGCCATCGCCATGGCACTCGCTAGCTCCATGCCTCCTGGTAGTGTAATGATCCACAGCCCGGTGGAGAGCATCACGCAGAGTGGAAATGTCGTCGAGGTTACGACAAGCGCGGGCAGCAGGTACAAGGCCAAGAAAGTGATCATGACTATTCCCACGAACACTTACAGCGAAATCAAGTTCTCGCCTCCTCTTCCACCCGCAAACCGAGCTCTTGTCTCGCGCACCAAGCCCGGCGTGTACGCCAAGATGCTCCTGACATATAAGGCCCCATGGTGGCGCGACGCGGGGCTCGTAGGAAAGTTCACCTCGTTGGTTGGGCCCATTTGCTTCAGTTGGGACGTCTGTGACGCCTCGCTGGAGCAGTACAGCCTAGCCCTTTTCGTCGCGGGGAACATTGCGGCGCGGTGGCATTCGCTGAACGAGCTCGAGCGCGAGGAGGCGATTATCGAGCACCTAGCCAAACTAGTGGGGCCTAAGCTTGCCGACAAGGCCCGTGACATTCTCGAGGTCAACTGTGTTGAGTGGACCAAGGAAGAATACATCGGGGGTGCGCCGACGAGTGCGATAGGGCCCAAGTTGCTAAGCAAATACGGCTACGCCATGCGACAGCCCTTTGGCCACGTTCACTTCGGTGGTGGCGAGATGGCACACGAGTGGAAGGGGTACCTAGAAGGTGCAGTGACCTCTGGCCAAAGAGCCGCCAGGGAGGTTACGAGTCTTCTAGTCGGAACGGCTCCGTCTTAGTTCTCTTTACTTGGCTCATAAATGGACGCCGAGGGGGCCGGTCGGGAATCCTCGCAATCGCTGTCAGCCGGATCATTGACTAGGAGACCTGAGGACCGGTAGGCAAATTTCCTTCGCAGGCGGCCAAGGAGCTACAGCGCTACTGACGTATGCTCGGATGTTATTACAACCCACGGCAGGAGCAGAGCCTCAGGTCATCAAAACCGTCAGGTTCCTGCCGGTGGTTTATCAGATCAACCGCAAGGGTATCGCGAAATTCAAGCACCTCTTCCACATATGTTGTGATAGCCATGACGCCCACGCACACCCCTTCGTGCATCCCAAGGCCACACTCTCCCCCAGCAATACACGAGACACGGTCTGGCGCGAGCAGTAGGATGCTGCCATGAACGCACGAGCGAGGCACAATAAACATTGGTAGCTGTCAGTTGGCGCCTCTCGCGCAAGTAGTTTCCATATATGTAGGCACCAGTAGCTTGGCAAACACACCTACGTCGACTTGACGATCCCAGATGACGAGTAGTAATCCGCTTGTAACCGAGTCCAAAAAATGGAAGCACGCGCGACTCAGGAAGCAAGGCGTGGCCGTACAAGGTGTCTCACTCTGGGAGGATTGTCAGCACGATGCAAGGTCCACGTATGCCATGTTCCCAGGATTGAATCGATGCCATGCGCCCCGCCTGGTTTGAGATGGGACATGGCTATGAATCATTAGATATTGCGCTTCATGTAGCTTGATGTAGTTAGATTGTAAGAGCGAGTCGCTGTGCCATGGAGCTAAACTCTTTTCAGCTGAATACTCGGCCCCTGTCAGAATACTAGGACTCTCAGCCAGGAGCCCCATCGGGCTTTAGCGGCCGCCGCCTCCGCCTCGGGGAAACACCAGACACCAGACGCGACAACTATACCGAGAAGGATAAAACATCTTGCTTTGCGTACAACTCTCTCCTGGGTAGAGAAGAGTAATGTTATCGATGCATTCGGTGTGCAAGTGTTCCGACAAGGCCGAAGGAACTGTACTGCGTGGATACTGGGTACAGTAACTTGCAACCTTAGGTGGCAGAATGACGGGGTACGCCGTTTCCTAGGAGGTTCCTTGCTTGACCTCCCGTGGCTGCTTATGCGTCTGGTGGCGTTGGCTCACCCACTGTATGAGTGCCCTACTTACTCGACACGCTAGGCCAAGGGAGATCTCGTACAAGCTGTGCAAGGAGGTCCTAGGCCCCTGCTAGCGCTGTGCAGTGCTTGACCAGGGGTCAAAGCTTCCCTGCGTCCGCCTCGGGACCAGACACAACTCAGCCTATGCTACAGTCCTAACAAGTACCGCCACTGCTGCTAAGTCCCCAAGAAGCGGTACATTGGGTCCACAGTATGAGGGTTCGTGGGACGCTTTTGTGGGGCTACGGCTCTCTTCTCTGCGGTCAGGGTTCCCTGAGCCATATAAGGATGGCAGCGCTCGCTGCCCAGATTGTCTGGCTGACTTGACCAGCTCTCTTACATTCTGTGACTTTCCAGTCTATTAGTTCTTTGAAGTCGATTTAATCTCAGCCAACATAGCCCGCGCTTTGCTAAGAATCCATTCAACATGGCGGCCCGTGCACGCTTCGAGAAGCTTCCCGTCTTCCCTCACGACCATCTGTCGCTAGAAGAGACGACAAAGTATGCACTCTCGGATATAGATCAACAAATGACCAGCAACCACACACGCCCATGCCTTGCATACCCCTTTTCTGGTGACAAGTCTCAGCTGGTGAAGAATCTCCAGCTCGGGCTGCAGAACGTGCTGACTAACATCGGCCTGGTCGGTGGCGAGCTGTTGAACGAAGACGGCCTCGTCTGGGTTGTTCGCAAGAACCGCGAACCCATCAACCTCCATGTACACCATCTAGATGAAGACCTGGAATTCCCACCCTTCGAGCGGCTTGCCGCGCAAGGATTTCCAGCCAGCTTCTTCTCCGACAATGCAGAGGTGTTGACACCGCCTGGCTCCAACCTGGCCGGGTTCCGCCGCGATGATGGCTGCCCGGTGGCAGTCTTCCAGGTCAACTTCCTCAAGGGCGGTGTCATAATGACGATGGCGCTACACCACATGTGTGGCGATGCCAAGAGTATCGACCACACATTCACTCTCTGGGCTGAAAGCACCCGCGCCGCTGCGGCCGGGTCGCCGATGCCAACCTTCGCCCCATCGTTCGACCGCACATACTTTAACGCAGATTCCGCCCCGGAAGGGAAAGAATTGGAAAGCATGAAGTCAAAGGTTCGAGGCTTTACGTTCCATCCAATCGTCACCGACCCTTCCTCCGGGGCTCTCACGGAGCCTCCGCCGCCTCCGCCTATCGCGATCGTCATGTATCACTTCTCGGCGGAAAGTTGTGCGGAGTTGAAGCGAATTTGCGCCCCAGCGCCAGAATCGAAAGTCAAATTCGTCTCTTCTTATGACGTCATCTGCGCGTTGGCATGGAGAGCAATGACACGTGCGAAGATCCCCTACCTCAAGCCCGACCTTGAGACGGCTACGACCGAGTACGCGCACCCCATTGACTCGCGCGGAAAGTTCGGCAAGGTGTCGATGGAATACTTCGGAAACGGCTTCATTATGTTGCCCACACAGCCGATCCTCATATCTGAGCTCATCGGCGATGGTGGGATCGCAAAATCAGCCGAGCTCGTAAGGCTGTCGATCCAGAGCTTCGACGCTGAGAGCATCCCCGATCTGCTCCGAGTCCGCCGTGGTATAGTCGGAAAAGAGGAGATGCGTTGGATCTGGCGCCCAGAAAATGTTATCGGCACAAGCTGGGGCGGCATGCGAGCAATGGAGCTTTATGACTTTGGGTTCGGGCTGCCTGTGTCGGTGCGGCTGCCCGTGCCACCCTTTGAGGGTGTGGTTGGGGTGCTGCCGGCGAACATGCTCGAGGGAAGCACAGGTGGATTCGATGTTTACGTCGTGTTGGAGTCTGGGTGCCAGGATCGGCTGCGCGCAGATCCTGAGTTTGCCAAGTTTTGCTCCGCGATAGAGGCCTAGATTCGTCCCCTTTCCAGGACGCTGACATAAAGAGTGCTGAGCTGGAGGTGAAGACAGGGACAAATGGAATAAAATTTATTCAAACAAAAGAAGAAGTAAATATTAGCAACGTAATGAATGACAAGGGACGTATAAGCCTAGGCCTCTATTCCAAAAGATTTCGATCTGCGTGGAAGGAGATGATCGGTCTTCTCCTCGTAGTTTTATGTGGTTGGCTACCTTACGAAACGCTCGATAGAGCTCGTCTAAATGTAGCTGGATGCTTCTAATTTGCTCTGAGTCTAAGCCGTGTTTAAGTTAAAGTTGTCCAATCCTGCCTCAGTCTTCACCGTCTCCCAAACCTCATCAATTCGTTTCGCAACACTCTCTGACAGGGGACCTTTCTTGATACCCAGGATTGTCTGAAGAGTTTGCTCGACCGAGCTGCCACTAAATATCACCGCATCGCCATTAGCATGCTTCAGCGGACTGTTATAGACCACCCAGCGGTATGCCAGCTCGGCCTTCGGGATGCCGGTCTCGGCGCTGATGGCATTCCACTTGTCCAGACCTTCAAGGAATGCCGGCTTGGAATACAGTGTCGCATAGATGCCACCCAGGGACGTGTTCGCGTCAAAGCGACCGGCTGCCTCCTCAACCTGGGTCCGAGTCTTGGCAAGAAAGCCGCCGGCGAGGGGTGAGTAGGCGTAGAAGGCGATACCATGCTGACGGAGAAGCGGGAAGAGTATCTCCTCCGGCTTGCGGGCCACAGGGGAGTAGTTCCCTTGGTAAACGGTAGGCGGAACATAGCCATTCTCTTTTGCGACACGAATCACGTCTTCGACCTCGTTGGGAAGGAAATTGGACAGACCGAACCTCTTGAACTTGCCCTGTCTGAAGAGCTCGTCGATTGCGGCAAGAGTTTCTTTCAAGGGAGTGACACGGTCTGGGGCATGCAGGTAGTAAATATCGACCTAGGTAGTCTATTAGTATCATCACCGCACGGCTATAACGGTGTTGTTCTCTTTCACACCTGATCTGTCTTTAGCATCTCTAGGCTGGTCGTGGCTGAGTTCCAGATTTCCTCCCTAGTTGCTGGGACTCCAGCCCAGACACCAGAAAACTTGGTTCCAATGGCAAATTCACTAGATGCATTGCGCTGACCAATCTTCTCTTCGCTATTGGTGTAGCCGCGCGCTGTGTCGATCTCCTTCACTCCCTCCTCTCTCAGGATGTCCAGGATTTTCGGGCCTGTTTCGTCGCTGCTCCAGGACGGCCACGCCGCGCCATACACAACTTTGACACCAGACATTACGCAGAAGTTTGAGAGTACTGGAAAATAAGAGGGACAAAATAAAATGAAATAGACCACTTGATATGATGATGAATGTGAGCTATTAGTGTTGCTCTCGGATGCTTCGTGTTTAGTCTCATCTACCCGGGAACCTCGCCGAAATTATATACCCTTCCTCCGGCACCACCACGGCCGTAGCATTTGATTTGAAATGCTGCCGCTATGCCGTTGCTGAGAATATTCCACGTCTATCCCGTCTGTTCACGGGTTGGCTAGGTCTTTGATATGCTATACTTCCTTTGCTGAGCAATATCTCCGTGTAATCCCGAGAATCGCCGGAGTAAGCCTGACTTCCCGGACAAGATCAATTTCTCTTACTAAGGGGCCTACCACGAGGCATGAATACAAACATCGCATTCTGAGTAAGTGGAACGGCAATTGACGTCATCTTTCTTGTCTTTTCACCCCACTGGGAGAGTGAAGGGGGGGTGAGGGGGGCGGGGTTCGCTTGTTAGATTCCGAGGAGATGTAAAAACAAACGGAGCTCCATGGATTCCTATATAAATTTGTATGCGGATCCATGTTCCCTGAAAATTTGTCTATTCAGAGTCAATCTTTCAGTCAAAATCCTGCACTGCTTTTACTCGCTTCGCTCGTGTCAGTGCGCCAGGTAAATCCCACAAGTAGGGAGTCCATAACTAGGGCGGCGATTCCGTACACAGGCGGTACCCCCTTTGGTTAGCAAACGCCCTAACTCTATCACTCTCTTCCAACTGGCGGCTGTTGTTACCACCCCCACCTAGTTACCGACCTATCTACTTACGTCTATCTCATTTACCCTTCCCTTATTTATCACTAAGTGAGTGTATGGTGGACATTTTTTTATAGTTAGCTTCGAACGGCTATAACTACCTACCGTTATTACAAGGAGGTTGACTCTTGATAAAGCAAATCAACGTATAATTGCATTCACCTGCGACCTATTCTGTACCGGCTGCCAGTTGTTAATAATAGTAAAAGAGATTTTCTATGAAACTTGAGATATTAGGTATCGTACGCAAGCTCGATTTTCCCGTCATAAGCACGAGCCAACACAAACCGAGCCAGCACATGCCAGACGAGAGCAGGCCAGACAGAACAACAGCTAGATAGCAAGGGGGAGGCAGTACCTGCATGTAGTGAATGCCATACTCAGGGCTATAGAAGGGGTGCAAGGGTTTGTCCATTAAAATATGCCACAATTCAGCGGCCAGCTGGCAGAGAGTGATAGGGTTACGGTTTTGCTGGTTAAAGGAGGTACCGCCTGCGTACGAGACCACGGTCTTGTGGGAGCCCGAGTAGGTGATATTAGTACTATATGTTTAAGAGCCTAATTATGCCTATATCATTATTGATGTTTCACCGGCGGTAGATTCCTACGGCGTTGTCGTTGATGAGCTTGATTCCCTTGGCCCTCCAGCTGTCGCTCTCAGCGTGGCTAGTCACGTTGGCGTCGAAGAGGAAGTCCTTCGGGTCATTGAGGTCGTAGCGCGGCCAGGGCTCCACATTGGAAGGCCGCGAAGCATACGTGTTGGGATCTAGGTCGTGGATAAAGCTGACCCAAGACGAGGCCATCAGGTCTGACAGGTCGAAGTAGCTCTGGGGCCGCCCGAGCAGGGTGTTGGTTGCGTCCGGCCAGTAGCCCACGCCCAGGAAGTTGTGGAACACAAATGCGATCTCCTTGAAGTGGCCGACGCCGACATAGGCGGGCACGAGGGCAGGGATGGCATTGAAACGGTAGGCATAGACAGGCACACCATACTCAGCCCACTTCTCCGCAACGCGCCGCCTCGGGGCAATGAAGATCTGGTCGCTGATGTAGCTAACCAGGCGGCGCCACTGAGCGCCGTAGGGAGGTCCCATGATCGTGTCGCCCAGGCTGGCAACTAGCTCGACCGAGGGGTCATGCGGGTAGGCGTCGGCAATAAGGTCCTTGAAAGCCTCCGGGATCAACCTACCCGAGTCTAGGGCAGCCCTGAAATCGGCGGTAGTGTTGATGCCGGTTGGCGTCGACGTAGTGCCCTCGTCGCTGTTGGCGCCGATCAACAGAGGCACCCTCACGAACTGTCCGTTCGCCACCTGGATGCTGCTGTAGGTGCGGACGAAGTCGCCGTCGATGACGGGGGCGAACCCTCCACTGAGGGTGGAGTTGATAATATTGTTGAGGGTAGTGTATGGCACCTTCCTCAGGCACTGTAGCTTGTCAAATGAGTCCCAGCAGCTGGCCTGCTTAACCAGGGAGTCGAAGTTGGGCTGGAACTGCTGCGATCCGTTCTGCGTGGAGTAATAAATCGGTCCACCAGACTGTGCGATGGCGGCACGGAAAAGGCCATCATCACGTCCACCGTAGGCATTAAGCTGCATACAGGGTTAGCTGGAACTCAATGCCAAGTTTAGCAGAAGGTGGAAAGTCAAACTCACCTGAAAGCCAACGGAGGCAGCTCCTGCAGACTCGCCCCAGATGGTAACTTTCTTCGGATCGCCTTTGCCAAGTCAGTGAGATACGCTATTAAAATTGACAATATCCGGCCAACTCACCGCCAAACGAGGCAATGTTTTCCTGCACCCAGTGGAGAGCGAGACGCTGGTCCCGGAGGCCCATGTTGGTCAGACCCTCGCCGGTTACCTGGTCGCCGGCCAGGAAGCCCCAAGCACTGAGGCGGTAATTGATTGCAACGGCCATGATAGGCTTTCCAACCTTCACCGACTGCTGTACGATGAATGACAGATTGTAGCGCTGGTCCGCGTTCCCGCCGTTGACGAAACCTCCTCCGTGGATCCAGAAACCAATCGGAAGGGAATCATTCTCGTAGCCCTTCGGACGGACCACATTTAGCGTAAGACAGTCCTCGGAGACATCAAATATCGTCTGGTCTTTCTGTTGCGCGAGGTTAGTCATGCGACTACGGCGGACAGGATGGACCGCTTACTCCATAGCCAACACACTCCGGCGAGAACGAAGTCACGTCCTTGACGCCAGCCCAGGTCGCGTTGAGGGACTGGGCCTGCTGGAACCGCAGGTCTCCAACGGGAGGCTGCGCATACGGGATGCCCAGGAAGTGGTCCTGGTCGTACTCGGGCGAGTAGGCCCCACGGTATGTGCCGTTCTTGACCTGGACGATCGGGGGGGAACCGTGCGGTACGCAAGCGGTGGCAGCGAGGGTGGCCGCCAGAGGCAGAAGTTTCCACATATTGAAGAAGCGTCACGCCGTGCGGTATGAAAGCCACGAGGATTTCCAAGCTGGGTGGTAGGAGTGCCACTCGGTCTGGCCAGGAGCGGCGCCTCGGCCGTCTTTTCTATCCCCAGACACCCCGCCAAGATCCCCAGCTTTCGGCCGCCCTCTATCCCACGTGCCCAGCGGTCTCCAAATCCCTGGTTCTCGTCGGTTACCGGTTCCCGGGACCGGGTACTCAAGTTGTAAACAGTTGCCTCCCCCCAACCTCGATTTTGGTCAAGGCTCGCTTGTAAATCCCCCTCAAGCCAATGGTCTTGCATTCCCAATAGCCGGAGACTTGTCCAAACGCTCGGAGATTAGTGACTCCATGAAGATTCCCCTCTTCCACCCCGGGGACACCCCATAAAAACAATAGCTAGGGTGAACTGGCCCCGCGATTTAAAATTGGGCCCATGGGGTAACAAGGAGAGGCTCGGGCTTGTACCGCACTGCAAGATCCTCCTCCGCTAGGAGAGTAGGTCTTAGCACGAGAATCCCTATCCGATTTGCTTTTCAAAGTGTCTGCATAGCTACCCGTTGATGTCTACAATGACTTGAAGAATCGACCTCAAAGACATCATTGTAGAGGTAGGCCAGTTTCGCGGTTGCACAACGACCATCCCCAACTCTTGGGAGAGGGGAAAGGTGGAGGAGAGGCAGTTGGGTGGGCCTTCACCTCACCGCACAATTGTCATAGCACGGAAGCTCGTCGGACCACCATTCCGGCATTGGGTGACTACCGGGGGTTTAGTCGTCGCCCCGCATTCCCCTCCTATGTATGCGTCCGGCTACAGAGATCAAGACAATCCGGGGGAAATCCCGGAGACTATACGCAATTTGGTGTTCCTATCCATAGCCGCCCGGCCGCGCAATCGCTCTTGGAGACCCTATACGAGGATAGAGGTGGCCAGTGGATCCGCTGCCAATACCACCAAGGTGCCTCTAGACTATTGCTACGCACTTGTTACTTCGACCTTCCATTTTAGCGCTAAACCTCTGCTATTCTAGCTTGACCTTACCTGGGCCAGGGTACTCATGCTTTGCCAAGCGGCCTGGGAAAATGGCGTGCTATCTTTTTCACAACGGCTTCGGCACTAGAGTAAATTAATTGCACGAGGAGCTAACTGCAGAAAGATTGGCGAGATTTACATATATTCTAAGCCTACCTACAGGGGTTCTACCATGAACCAGCCGCATGCTAGGGGAAGAAGCTGCTGCTGCCTTCTCAAGCCACCGCTGCTAGCTAGCATCCCCTAGCTGAGGGAGGCTAGCGGCCCTAAAAGTGACGCCGTGGGGCTGGCCGATCAAGCCGGGAACAATCCGGTCTGTCTTTCGTAGTCACTCTATAGATATATGTAATAGTTATCAGTCATACATTCATTGTGTACTGCCTGGGGAGACTAGCGTAAGAGGACTGGTAGCCGTTGTAGCTAAATGTTCACTTTGGTTGCGAGCAACCCTGCCCATGCGTGCCTTGCTGTTCACTGCTGCGGCTCGCTCGACGGGCGGGAATCCAATTGCACGAGGGAGTAAAATACTGCGTGCAAGAAAGGGCAGGGCCTTTGGTCGGCCCCATGCAATCTGCATGGTCTATTGTAGCTCAACCTTTACGCGCTCCGCATCCTTCTCCGTCTCCCGGGCCGTCCATAGCCGAGCAAGGATCACACGGCAACCTCCGTTCCTATTGCATAAACTCGGATACTCGTTGTGAATTCGGCAACAAGTTTGTCATAGAACAATAAACCTTTGGTATGAGACATTAATAGGGTATCAATGAAGAAGTGATGGTCTAGTACGCGTCCGACATCCTGAGAAATGCCAAGTCGTGGGGTGCCACTTTAATCAGAGTGCGTGTACATCTGTACAGCTTAGGACTTTTGCTAAGCTGGGGCTTCGAGATAGTAATTGAAGTTCCACTTTCTGTAAACTAAACCCAAATGCTGGCTGCCACGTATGGGCTGGCATCCTTTATTAGCTTGGAAGTCGCAGGGGAATTGATTGCGATATACAATGATGATTCGGGTCGCATCTCCCGCCAGAAATGGCCACTACATCTTCGCAAAGCGAATCCTTTTCAGGACAGGATGCTGCAGATTTATCTCGATGCCCACCCTACAGCCCTTCTACTCCGGTGCCTTTGAACCTAAATTAAACTGGAAGCATGTCCCGCACCTTCGCGTAATGATACCAGGCGCTAAAGGGAGACTCCCAGGCGTTTTGGCAGGGCACTTATCGTTTGGGAATAAGTAATGAAGTAGTACATCAAGCCGGGGAGTGCACAGCGACTTGCGGTTTGCGAGTACGTAGAGTTGGGATGCTAGTCGATCTGGTCGATGTGAATATGGAGGCGGGCTGGGCGAGATGTCCCCAAGTAAGCCGGATGCTGGTTCTGTGGCTAAGTCCTCGGCGGGATGTAGGTGAGAAGCATTGGAGGCATTAGAGGAGAGAAGACCATCCCTAAATACGGTACCTGTGTAAGATCCCCTTTGCCTCGATCTAACTATTATTATCCGACGCCTACGATTCAAGTTGTAGCCAGAGTGTAGGACCTGTTCCCACGCGGCTCTAACCCATGGTGAAAAATATATTTGCTTGTCTCTGTGTACCCTTTTCTCCTCTTGTTGGAATAGCTGTTCGCAGCGCTGGCGAGCTGTGGAGGATCTGTAGTATTAGGATCCCATTGATCACGTGGATTCTTCTTATGTGATTAATAGGAGTATATAAAAGTCGTTCCTGAGCTTATTGGCTCTTAGGAATGATATATATAAGATAGATACTAATACATGATACGGATTTACATAGTTTATTTACTTTATTACTTTACAAGATCTCATACACTTACCAAACACTGATCAGTATTACTTTTAAAGCGACACAAAACAGCTAAGAGAAGCTTATAAACACTCTTCTAGAGATCGCCGCCCCAAAACCTAGAATTAGGGATCTCTGAGAGTAAGTGATTAAGATAAAGGGCTGCTCCTGAATAAGGAATCAGGACTTTGCCTTAATCATGAAAACAATTATTTTATATGTATATAAGTATTATAGCTAGTATATAAAAGATAGCTTCTTACTAGGTTAAACTCACCTAAGAGGAGCGTGATAAAGCAGAGGTTATTAGTATCCTAGAAAAGCTATAGCTTATAATCTAGAATTAGATGATTATTGACTAAGAGGTAGTTTTACAACTATTATAATCTATTGACCTAGAAATAGCTTTAAAAGAGTAAAGAAATATATAAGTAGTATTTTATTTACTTAAGTATATAAATAATTATATAAAGCCCTATAGCTTTAAGCTCTTAAGCTACTATTAAAAAGACTTTAAAGGATAATAAACTAAGTATTTTAAAGAGTTAAACAACTAGATTAAATAATCTCTAGTAAGCTTTTTAAAAGATTAAAAGCTTTTAGTATAATAATTTAAAATAAGATTAATTATAAAGATCTTATAAGAGTATATAATCTAAGATTTTAATAAAGGAGTAACTATTAAAGCTTATTAAGAGATTAAAATAGAGATTATAAGTATAATAAATATAATCTAGACTAGGGATAAGTAAAGACTTTAAAGAATAAAAGCTTAAGAATCTCTAATATAAATCTTATTATAAAGACAGGGCTAGAATTAATAAACTAGCTATATAAGTTAATAATCTAAACTAGACTAATTATAGCTTATAAATCTATTAGAATAGTTTAATATAGGTTTATTTAGGGCTATTAAAAGCTAATTAAAGACTTTAAATACCTAGTATAAACCCTATATAGCTTATCCCTTAAATAAAGGATTTTTATAGTATTATTTTATATAACCCTAACCCTAGGGATATACCTAGTAGTAAAAAAGAGATACTAAGACCTTATAAATAGCTATAAGCTAAAATATAGTAAGAAATAATTAATAAAAAGACCTATAAGGGATTAATCTATACTAAAAGAAATAAGACTAGTAATCCTTATCTCTACTAGTATCTTTAATAAAAGAGATTAATATAAGTATATTATAGTTATTCTCTAAGATTTAAAAGGAAAAGAATATATAGACTAGAGCTTAATATAATATATTAGATTTAAAGGTAAAGTAATTCTTATTATACTTAAGAAAGCTTAAGATCTACCTTTTCTAGCTTTATATAGTATTTAATTAGATATTAAAAGGGAAAGCCCTATAGTATTTCCTTAACTATATAAATCTAAAGTAGTTATTTATTATACTATATATAGAGATTAAATAATATTATAATATAGAGATAAATAAAGTATTATATTATAATAATTAGAGCTTATTAATACTTAATATCTTAAAAGAAAAGCTAGAGATAGCTAGAAAGAGTAATTAAGAGATACTCTAAGTATTATTTAATAAGTTATAGTTATACTAATAAGCTTTTAATAAGGAATATTAAATAAAATAATAGCTTATAAATATAATATTAAGAGTTATTTCTAATATATAAGAGCTATTAATTACTCTTTTTAAGCTAAAGAAAAGTTTTAAAGTACTTTATTCCTTACTTTATAATATATTTTAAACAGTAAAAAACACTAATTTATCTATTATAAAAAGCTTTTTTATTAACTAAAGGTTTTAATATATTATAAAATACTTAAATAGTTCTTTCTTAAGCTTAAGACTATTTTAAACTAATAAGTTAAGCTTAAATAAAAGAAAATAAACTAATAAATATTAATATTATAAGAAAATTAGTTACTATTCTAAAAACTATATAAAAGTTAAATAAGTAAAGGTAAAAAAAGAATAAAAGCTTTAATAATCTTTTAAAAATAAGCCTAAGTAAGACTATAAAATATACCTTATAATATATAAAAAACTATCTTTATATAAGATATTTTTAAAGGAATAATATTTAAATAATTTAGATAATCTCTTAAGTAAAGAAGAGAGTAAAGGGAAAAGTAGTTAATAATAAGAGATAATAACTTAACTTATAGACTTAATATTTTAATATATTTTATAAGTAAAAATAAAGAATATACTATTAAAATATTATTAATTTAATTAAGAGAAATATATTAATAAGGTATTTATATTTAATAAGTACTTTAAAGCTATATTTTAAGATATTATACCTAATATTAATATTATAGAGAAATTAATTACTAGTATAAAATAGTTCTAAGCCCTTTAATAATAACTTCTTATAATCTCTTTAAATAAAGATAAAGCTAGTAAAATATATATCTATTTTAAAAGTAAAGATCTTTTAAAATCTATAAGAACTATAATTATTAATACTTTAATTAGCTAGATTATATTTTATATAGTAGAAATACCTATACTATTCTTATTATATTTAAAAGATATAGATAATTTCTCTATAGAGTTATATAATATAAGAAATAAACTAATAAGAGCTAATAAAATATATATTTTAATATATTATAAATAAAAATATATATAGTTCTACCTAAATAAAATAAGAATAAGTATAAATAGTATTAATAAGCTTATAAGAGTAGTATTTTTAATTAAGATAGAGTTTAGGTATATATATAAATACTTTAGTTACTCTTTTATAGGTAAAATATATAAGTTTTTTATAAGAGTAAACTATAAGGTTAAGATAAATATATTTAAGCTTATAAACTACTTTTACTATTTTTACTAACAGTATAAAAACACTTTTAAATACTTTAAGTTTACTCTTTATAAGGAAGTTAACTTTAATTATAAGATTTTAGTTAATATAATATACTTTAATAGTAAACTAATACTTTATATAATCTATATAAGTATAAGATTTTAAGCTAGTAGCTTTTTAAAGGATATAACTATTAAAATAATATAAAATACCTTAAAAAAATATTAGATAGATATATATTTAAATCTACTAGATATTCTTATTATAGATTTAAGCACTAACTTTATCTTTAATTACTTTAAGGTAAAAGTAAAGCTTATAGAGATTATTTATTAGTAGGTCCTAATTAAGGTATATTATAGTATTAAAAAGATTAAATAAATATATAAAAGTCTAAGGAAAGCTTATAATATTATACTTAAAAAAAGTAGAAAGAGTATTAAAAAAACACTTTAAATAGCTTTAAATATTATTAATATAATAATTAAATTAAATAGTTTAGTATTAATATTATTAGTATTTAATACCTATCTATAAATTTCTATAGATTTACTATCTTTAGCTAGCTAATTATAATATAAAAGAGCTTATAAAAAGGCGTTAATAAAGCTATAAAAAACCTTAACTAAAAAATATATTAGAGAAGCTATTAATATATATAATAGACTAAATATAAATAAAATCCTCTTATAAATATTTATACTAGGGAGCTTAGTACTAGTATAGTAAGAGAGTCTATATTAATAGTAAGGCTTGTTTAAAATACTTTAAGTATTAAAAAAAGATATTATTATAAATATTATTAATAGTCTAATTATATTTAAAACTATAATAATTTAGCTATATAATATACTAGGAGAATAATAAACTACCTTTAAAGAGATTAGAATAAGTATATTATTTAAATATTTTAAACCTTTACTATAATAGAAATAAGATAGACTATTAACTAAGGTAAAATATATAAAGTAAAGTTATCTAAATATAATTATAAAGTATATAATATATAATAATATACTTATAAGAATAGTTATATTTATAATAGAAAAGGAATATAAGTTATATAAATAAGCTTTTAAGCTTAGAGCTAAGAGAGTTATTAAAATTATTAGAGTATTATTTAAACTCTTAAATTAAGTTAAAATCTAGTCCTTAATAATAGCTAGAGTACTTAAGGTAATCCCTTTAATAAAGGATTTAAAAGGTATTAAGATCTTTAGTTATAAGCTTATTTATAAAGTAAAAGGGTAAAAGACTATAAAACTATATAAGAAATTATACCTTATAGCTTAAGGCTATAATAATAATAAAAAGTAAATACTTTTTATATAAATACTTATAATCTTATATTATAACTAGAGATTAATTCTTATACTTATATTAACTATAATATTAAAGAGATTTAAAGTTATATTATAAGATATTATACAAGCTTATACCTAGTTAAAATTAGATCTTTAATATATAGTTTTACTATGTCTATTATATAAGTTATATAGCTAATACTTAGAAAATATAATTCTTAAGATTATAAAATTATTTTATAAACTTATTAAAATAAGTCTATATTAGTTTATAATATATAATAAATACTATAAGTAATAGTTAGATATAAAGATCTTTAAATATAACCTATACCTACTTATTATAAAGCTAGGAAAGCTATTTAACCTAATTAACTTATAAACTAATAATATATTTAATATTAATAGCTTAGACTTCTTATAAAAAGAGGAAATAAAACTTGTTAAAACAGGCTTTAAAGTAAAACTAAGATTATTATTAATACTTAGTATAAAGGGGGACTTTAATAATTACTATATAAGCTTAAGTAAAGACTTTATTATAATTAGGTAAAAAGACTAGGTAAAAAGACTAGAGCTTATAAATTATAATTTAAAGAATATAATAAAGTAGTTTATTAAGTAAAAAGCTTAAAAAGCCTATATTATATCTATTTACTAGCTAGAAGTAGTATTTAACTTTATAGTAGTAGTATAAGAGCTTTAACCTATTAAAATAAAGATTAATATAATTAATAAATATATTTAATAATAGATTAATAATAACACTAAAAGACTTAAATATATATATATCAAGCTAAAAAAAGCTAGATTATATATATTTATAAATAGTTTTTTTACTAATAATAAAGACTTTAGTTTATAGATTAAATATATAATTATTCTTAATAATAAAAATATATAAAAGTAATTAAATAACTTTAAGGTGATTAGAAATATTATCTACTAGTCTTTTATAAAGTATAAAAGGATTATAAAAAGTGTTTTAACAAGTAAAATCTATAGTATAATAACTAGTTTTAATATTAGTTATATATTAAACTATATACTTAATATAATTATATAATAGCTTAGTTTAAAAATACTAGAGCTAGTTATCTATATAGATTTAAGATTATTATACTAGTATTTAATCTAATTAAGGAGTATTATAAAAAAGTGTTTAATAATTAATTTAATAGTAATATACTAGTCTTATAAGGCTTATAAGATTATTAAGATCAGATAGATTAATAGAAGAGATAATCCTATAGATATTATAATAAAAGCACTTCTAAATAAGGCATTAAAAACACTAATATTAATAAATAAAGCTATTTTCTATGTTAAAGGATAAGTTTAATATAAAAAGAAGTATATAAATATAGTTCCTAGAGTATAGTTTGCTTTATAATCTTACTAGCTTATTTCCTAAGATATTTATTACTTTAATTATTATATTATTTATTATTTTAAAGTTAATACTTTAAATAATAATTACACTATAAAAAGAAGTATATAATAAGAGGAGGGAAAATATATACTAATATAAAAGATTAATTTAAGGAGATATATCCCCTAGTAATTAGGAAATATAAAAAACACTAGAGCTAGACTATTAAAATAAAAAGCAAGTTAAGCTTTTACTTAAGGGAAAAGTAGTATACTAAGCTAAGTAAAAGCCTTTTAACCAGCCTTTTTCTTCTTATTCACTATTATATTAATAATATTATTGTTATTATTATTAATATCTAGCTTTACTATAAGACAGAGTATCCTATATATTATAAAGCGTTAAAACTAGATCTCTTAAACTTATATTAACAGCTTTTAAAAGTAGTAAAACAAGGAAACTAATCTTAGTATTATTAGCCTCCTTTATAGCTAAAAACTTAACAGTAAGAGCTATAGTTATCTTTAGGCTATAATTATAGTTAGAGCTATTAAAATATAATTAAGAGATTAAGAGAGTAATACTTATATAATAGTATAACTATAACTAAAGTTATAACACTAGTAATAGTTCCTAGCTAGCTAGATATTATAATAAGGATTACCCTTGTCTTTACTAGATATAGCTGATTTTAAATATAAGAGATAAAAGCTCCTATATATAGCTCCCTTAGGCAGGTATACCTAGTAAACACCTTTTACTATAGCGCTACACGCTACCACCTTACCCTTACCCTTAGCCTTAGCCTTAACAGCTAACTTATACTATAAAGATCCTATATAAAAGCTTATTAACACATATAAAACACTAATAAAAAGAGTAAATAATAAAACAACTTACTCTTAAAAGGTATAATAAATATTTAGTTATAACTATTAAAAAGATATATTTAAGTCAGTTAAAAGCTCTTAAATAATATTAGGAAAGAATAGTTTAATCTTATAAATTACTGTTATTATTACTACTATTAAAAGGGGGGGAAGACTTAATATTAACTTATCTAGCTAAAAAGAGAAAGAGCAAGGGAGCTTAAGCAGATAAAGCTAGCTTTATATATATAAGGGAGCTTTTAGATTAAGGCTTTATAAGTATATTATTATTCCTTATTTTTACTCCTATTATTCTCTTTTATCTATTATTTTTATTTATAAAGCTATGTTAAACCTTATTTAACTGTTAAAAGGAGTAGATAATAGTAATAACAAAGCTATATAGATCTAATCTTTATTCTTTTTAATAAAGAGATTTAGCTATTATATTTAAAAACTAGAAAATAAAGCTTATAAGTACTAGTTGCAAAAGAAAAGAAAAGCTAGTGTTAGAATAGCTGTTTACAGCGCTGGCGAGCTGTAGAGGATCTATAGTATTAAGATCCTATTAATCACGTGGATTCTTCTTATGTGATTAATAGGAGTATATAAAAGTCGTTCCTGAGCTTATTGGCTCTTAGGAATGATATACACAAGATAGATACTAATACACGATATGGATTTACACAGTTTGTTTGCTTTATTGCTTTACGAGATCTCGTACGCTTACCAAACACCTCTCCTATTTTCCATCTTGCATTCTTGCTTGAAGGCATTCTGGAACTCATCATTATCCTTCTTAAAAACGAGCCAATCTTGCCAGTACCTATCGGCGTCCTTCAACGCCTTTCTCTTGGCCGCAATCTCTGCAACTTCATCTCGATTTCTGCTTGCGCCGCCAATGGGCATACCCAAGATATGCATGGGTGCAGCCTTCGGGTCTGCGACAATCGACTGGATTGCCGGAACAACGTTGCCGCCGTCAGCCACTACGGTAAGGCCTGCTATGATTCCATGTAAGAAAAGCAAGTCGCTCGCTAACAAAGGAAAAACCTCTTCATCATGTGGTATCTTGCATACTGCATCCAGGCATGCTCTGTCTCCATCTGCTTCTTGTATGCCTCTGCCTCTTCCTTGCTGAAGCATCCCTCATTCTGCCTTTCCTCGTCGTGTTTCCTCTCCCACTGCGGTGGTACACTCCTTGTAGAACAGACTCGGTAATTCGGATCCACCAGCATGAGCGTTACCGACCGATGATGCCCTAGCTTTGTTGTATCTTTCAACCGAAATGGCTCTCGTCGATACTCCATGGTGTTTGGGAACGTAATCAGTCGCCCTTGTGAGAGAGCAACTCGCCCGATTTCTTGTATGGGCAACGCAAAGTTGTGGAAATCTCTGCACATTTGCAACGGATTGAAGCCAAACACTTCGCATATGCCTTCAAACTCGCCCCTCTTGTACCTCCGATGGGCTGGTTCTTGGTACGCACTGGTAAATTTCCTATTCGAATAGAGAGCAGGTCCCCAATAGAAGAGACCTTCACCAACATTAGTCTCCTGTCGAAAGGAGATATGGCTTTGGGTAACGTTCTGGACGTCGTAAGCAAACATGGCAGTGGCAACAATATGCTCGTTCTTCTGCCCGCATAGGTCCCACGCGCTTCCCACGTACTCTGGTTTCTCAGGGCTTAGTGAAATGCCTTCAATACGTATGATCACTTGAAGCCCTTGGCTTCGGAATCGATCCTGCAGGCAAACAATGTAGGGCTCGTGGGGTGTCTTGGGAGGTGTGGCGTTTGGCTTTATCGGCCTATCGGTGACCATGTCGACGATAGCTCTCCCCCCGTGCGCCCCAGATTTCCACTCGTCGTACGAAAAAGCGGAGCCTGGTTCCGGATGTCTGTAGTGGACTAGGCGTTGGATCTTTTGATTGAGTAGCCGGCCCACATCTTGCTCCCATTCCTCTGGCAGTGCTGTAGTCACATCCGAGCCGGGCTCTGGGCGTTCAAGATATTCTTTTGCCTGGATCCACTGCTCGGGAGTTGGCTCAGGCAACGGCTCAACATCCTCCATATCGTCATATCCGCGGGCATTCCACTGAGCCTCTTTGAGACGCAATTTGTACTTGATCTTGGTTCTTCGGTCCGCATCCTTTGGGGGCTTCCCTTGCTTGATGGCCTCGATGCTAGCTTGTTTACCCAAGTATATCCCAAGCCTTGATCGACGAACAGCATCGAACAATGGAGCCCATTCAGGAGCTTCGTTCTCCCAATCAAGGCCATACGTGATAATCCTGCAAGGCACTCGCCCGCGTTGCTCCCTGACGTTACCAGGCGGCGCCCAGCCCTTGGGAAGCTTTACCCAAGAATCATCCCACCTTGTCTGTCCCCTGATCAGGCAATCGTTCCACAGCTCAACGGACAGCGATATAAGCTTTCCAAGGCTTTCGTAGAGAGATGCATGGGCAGGGCTGAGGTCGTTGACATACGAGGTTAGTCGCATGTCGGTACCTGACGGTTTCGTAAACTGGACGTCGCTCGGAAGCCACTGATATTTGTATGACCAGAGGTATGCCCCTAGGTTCCCAAAATCCTCCTCTTCAAAAACATGTTCCCAAGGCCTCGGTCTCGTAGTACCCATTCGCTTTTGCACTTCATCTGAGTGGGTTCTTTTGTCGATATGTTCTGGTGCTCTCTCTGTTGTAAAATTCGGACTGCTCGCAATATCGCCTTGGAGCGTGACTTGGCCGTCGTGAGCCAGGACCCGACTCTTCCCCCAAACCAACGGATACAATGCTGGGTCGACATATGTGGAGACGCCGTCGCTTCCGGTTCCTTCACGCTTCACAAGTATAGGCTGCAGCCCAGACTGAAAATCGGCGCAAAGTTCTTGGCCATCCAATACATCTGACTTGCAAACGCACGAGCCTGTGTCGAGTACGCGCAAGTGGCCCTTTTCTTTCAAGTAAGCTGCTTTGTCTCGAAGCTCGGCCACGCACCATTCCCATGCCTTTTCGCTCATAAGGGGCCGCGAGGCGAAAATTTCGTCCCGCCAGCGCTGCACCACATCTTGGCTAAAAATGGCAATATGCCACCTCGCGTTGTCGGTCAGCTCGTTCATCACTGCCACCATCACGAGCTCGCGCTGGGTGATTGCGGGCACTTGCTTCCACTCCCTGAAGCCGTGCGCAAAGCGATCCGAGATAGAGAGCTCCTCGTCTAGAGGAATGCCCCCAAAGCCAGGCACATGAGGTGGGCTGACGCTTTTGTCCATACGCGGTACCGACATGCTGGTGTTAGCATTCAGCAGTGTCGTTGGGGGGGAAAAGCGCGTGTGACAATTGAATGCGATGGGACTAGCACTTGCAGAGGAGACGGTACCTAAGTAGAGGTAGGATTTGGCCCCGAGTTTGTCCGGTCTGTACCGACCATATATGCATATCGTGGAGATAATTTAAAGCTAGGAGAGGGTCAGCCAGTAAAATATCTCGCATATCCACTAGGTTGACCCCTGACGAGCTCTAATTACTCGACTCTCTGTCATCAAATCAACCCTTCCCTTTCCCCGTCAGCTCCTGGACGTCGGTGACGGCAAGCAAAGAAAACCAAATAAATAAAGCGCCTCTCTTCCATAGTAATTGCTAATCTCTACAGTCTCAAATACGAATGGTCATTCACTCTACGACAATGGTTTCGAGGACAAGCAATGCTGCCAGCAAGGCAAATGACATTCACTAAAATGTGAAAGGAACTATTGCCGGAAGGGCATCAGGGCCCATCTACCGAAACCAAGGCGGAACTACATCATTTTTTCGTCGGCGGCGTCCAAAAATCTAACGGCGATAGTATCTGTCGCAGTCTTTTCTTCTCCCAGGATTTTGCAATGACCAGTTCCTCCTACGCACCATAGGGACTCCTTCATTGATTCCTAGAGACAGGTCTCGTTGAAATACAACCAATTGCTGTACATGAAAGAAGCAAATTGTACGCTAGGCAGCAATTGTTAATGAGTTCAGTCGAAGCGCTCCATGGTAGCCGCGGCTGCGCATGAACTGCGGATAATGGTTTGAAGCGCTGCGACAATTCGACGAGAACTGATTATTTATAATTCGGTAGATTACTTCTAGGTATAGCGGTTAATCCAAAGTCTCAAAACGACGCTGACATGAGATCGTCATCCGTTAATCCCTTTGGGGCTATAAATTGCGACACCTGTGCTAGTAGTCTTGGCTCGCTCATCCCAAAGGCCGAGGTATTGCCTAATTTCTCAGTAGGGGTTCTTTGAGACATTGCAACATTCCTATAGAAGGAATATAGATTCTTGGCTGAACCAGATTATACTAGTCACATCTGTGTAATGGAAGGTAGCGATATCATAATGAAATACCAAGAGCGGGAATATTGTGCGGTCAAAGCTGTCGTGCTGACAGCTTGAAAAGTATATAAAGAACTCACCTTGCTGATCCCGCGGTACTACCATGATTAAACAGATCTCGCACTGGATACTGCCTATCTAATTATATCTACCGCTCGATCTTACGAGCTCGTATCCTGTTTCCCCTTATATCATCAACCATGCATCACTCCGCTATTTTGGTCGTCTTTTTAGCGGCCTCCCGCTGTACTGCGGCACAACTTGTTGCTGTGCATCGCGATCGTAAGACTATAAACTCGGGTTCCTATAAAGTGTTCACTGCCTAACGGTTATATAGTTACTGAGGACAACGCCCCCAACCTAGAGCGTAAAGGGGCGGTTGACGTGAACATGATTCCCGACTGGACCGTCAAGAAGCGTCTTCCGGACCCTACCCCCTTCCCGCTCTAGGATCTCAGGCCGCTCTTATAAGACACATGAATGAATTGGAACACCTTCACGGCCAATCTAGCACTCTCAGCGGGATAGGCAGCGTGAGAGGGGGCGCAAGTGTGAATGGTTTCTAAAGCAACGTACCTGTTGACATGGGAAAAGAAAGCAAGTTCAAGACTAAATCTAGATAATTATCATTGACCATAGCTTCCAAGCTGTAAGAGGTCGTCTAGCTTCAATATAGGACTTTTGGTTTTTTTTCCTTCTTCACTCATCGAGATGTATATATCTCGGGCCACTTACTCCCATTACCCCTCTCAGGAGAATACTTAGCCTACTTGATACTTGGTATTGCCGCGATCGATCCGCCTATATAAACCGGATATTGTGTTGCCGAAGCGCTCGTTCTCTCGTGGGTCGCAAAATTCACCGACCTCTCGACTACGAGAATAGCGAGGCTTGCGCATGATGATTTGAAGCCCCAAGAAGCCTCAAGTTCGACCCAAATAATGGTATTCTGGTACTTTACACCGCGTTGTCTTTGTGGATCCATGCATAAAAGTTCTCTAGATAAGGATAGGGAGGGAGGCAGGCATAGAAAGCAGGCAGCGATTTCGAGTTCAAGGGCATTCGCAGATATTCCGTACACGTGACAGAGCTTGGAGCTTCGGCCTTCGGGAGATCATAAACTCGGCTTGGCCCGTCCATGGTCGTATTGACCCACTTATCGAATGGGCAGGTTCGGGTCCACAAACCCTCAATCTTAGCGGCCTAACTATCATTTTTGACACTAAACTCGGATTCAAACAAAGGTTTGGATGGATTGACGCTAGGCTTAGACAATTCAGGGCGGATAACAAATCCTGGAAAAGGCTCTCAGATGAATGATCTAAAACCTGTCTCGTTTCTCCACGGACTTCCATCGCCGGCTATTCCTAGCTGGAGCTCACGGCGTCTCTATAGTCCAAGACCTGACTGCCATGATGGAACGCTAACATTTACCTTCCCGGAGCCCGCATGTGAACAGTCCCTGTTGGTACCTAGGTACCAAGGCATACGCAAGGCGGGGTTGGGGTCTTGAAGGGGTAAAACGAAACGAGGCAGATTTCCCTTCCCTCGAGTAGCCTTTGCTGACCACACGAGCAGCACCTCTCGGGAACGCGTCCAAGATGTTTGCCAATATCGTGGTCGTCTGCGCGACGGTAAATGCACCAATCTCGAAGAGACACTGCGTAGACTAACGAAAGCCCAAGCTCCTTGTCTCCTCCCTCTTATACTGCGTCTACAATCTGACGCTGCACCCACTGGCGCGATTTCCTGGGCCACTCCTCTTCCGTGCCACGCGTCTCGCAAGTGCCCTTCGATGGATCAATGGCCGCCTGCCCTTGGACATGCTCAAGCTGCACGAGCAGTACGGTGACATTGTCCGCATCGCGCCGAACGAGCTAGCATTTGCGCACGAGGACGCTTGGCGAGAGATCTGCGGCCACCGCCCCCAGGGCAGCATAGGTCCGGAGGAGCTACCGAAGTGGACCAGGTTCTACCGCAATGTCGGCATGCCGCCAAGTCTTATCTCTGAGGACAGAGATAACCACGCGCTGCTGCGGCGGCTCATGGCACCTGGCTTCAGCGACCGTGCCATGCGCGAGCAAGAGCCCGTCATTGGGGGCTACATCAGCTTACTGATTCACCAGCTGCGCGCAAACAGTGTGGTACGACCCATCGATAGCATCGGCAAAGAGGGTGAGAAACGACCTGATGTCGAGATCGGGGCCCCTAAACCCGTCGACATGACGGCGTGGTTCAACTGGACGACCTTTGATGTAATCGGCGACCTGGCTTTTGGCGAGCCTTTCGGGTGCCTGGAGCGTGGCATCTACGACCCATTCGTTGCGCAGCTAACAGCATCAGGGAAATTATCGGTGTTTATAGCGGCGTTTAAACCCTGGGGGCTGGACCTACTTATAGTTCCCTTACTGCGTTATTTGGTCGTACGACGCCAGCCTGTGAACAAAGCCACGACAGAAAAGTTGCAGAGGCGAATGGCACTGAAGGAGGAGCGTGCAGACCTGATTGGAGGCTTGCTGAAAAAGCAGAAAGATTGGGTAAGTTTAGGGCAGTGCAACAATCAAGATTCTCAATGCTGACAGACAAGAACCTGGATTTTCTGCGTATCAGATCGAACGCCGGCCTGCTCGTGGTTGCGGGTGCTGAAACCACTGCCACGCTGCTCTCTGGTGTCACCTATCTTCTCCTCAAGAACCCCAAGGCGCTAAGCAAGTTAACTGATGAAGTGCGGTCCACCTTCAAATCGGAGGATGAGATCACGCTCTTTTCTGTCAGCAAGCTGCACTATATGCTCGCGTGTCTCGACGAAGCCATGCGATGCTATCCACCAGTTCCCATCGGATTCCCGCGCCAGGTTCCGAAGGGGGGTATCATGATAGCAGGGGAATTTATCCCCGAATCTGTAAGTCTAGCCATCCAGGCCAAGAGACAAACTGGGAAGCTAATATGTCAGACCGCTTGTGCCGTGTGGCAATATGCGCTCTACCATAGCGAAAAGAACTTTAGACTGCCATTTGAGTACCACCCGGAGCGTTTCTTGCAGGATCCAGCCTTCGCAAGCGACAAGCTGGATATTCTACAGCCATTTTCCTTTGGCCCGAGAAATTGCATTGGTCGCAAGCAAGTCCTCCATCCCCTGCCTCCTCAGAGAAGTGACTAACTTACTCATTCTAGCCTCGCCTATGCCGAAATGCGACTTATTCTCGCCCGAATCATTTTCAACTTTGATATGCGGCTTGCGGATGAGAGCAAGGACTGGTTAGATCAGAACGTTTACGTCTTTTGGGAGAAGCCTTCTCTCCCCGTGTTCTTAACGCCGGCAAAGCGAGGATGAATAAGGATTTTGTGTCTTACAACAACTCACTAGAGTGACTAAGCGATGTATTTCAAGGGAGAAGAGTTAGTATTAGTCCTAAGATGTCTTGCGGGCATCGGAATCTAAGGAGGTGGCCGTCGTGCTGGCTGTGCATTGTTAGCAGTTATCTAGCATCGGCTGTAGTGCCATGTTAGGGCCTACCTTAGCTAACCTAATGCCCGCAATTGGTTGGGCTGGTGTCACTTGACCAAAAGCAGAATGTTATTGGAAGACCAGTCTGGAAGCCAATCGAGTCTTGTGACCAGTGCCCGAAGCTGCTATGTGATCGTCCTGGCTATAGATTATAAGCTTCGGTATTGAATCTAGGCATCGGTGAGTCGATCGTTGAACGTGGCGGGTTGTTATGTGCATTAGCTGGCTGACAGGGCGCTATAATGAGATGCGGATTGGTGGATAGTAGAGGCCATGCAGCTTAGGATGCTACGGAAGCATTCCGCTACAAGAAGATACTAGTCGGCGCGGGGAAACCTACCAAATGGGCTGCAACGGCCGGACTGGTGGAGCACAAGTGGTGCAGAGAACGCGCGGACGGCCGGCACATCCACTGCAGAGGCGTCCCGAGCGCTTCAAACAAGCTTTTTGTACCCGATAGAGGAGCACAACACACCTGCAGCTGCCATACTTGGCATAGATGAATGCCGACTGATCACCAATAGTAGCGAAGGTTTCTTGCACGATGATATTCGCATGTGCAAATCAATGGTGCTGGAGGAAAGCAATTCACGATGTGGGACGCAAGGTGCCGCGAAGAGCGCCACAATCTTTGCCGATGTGTGTAGTAACAATCCAATAGAGGCAGCTACTATTATTATCCTGTAAAGTCGGGGGGAGGTTTGTCCTCCTCAGCTTGCCAAGCATTTATATAAACTGGTGCCATCTTGTAATAAAGTTCAATAGGCAAGTAGCCCATCAGCTCTCCTCGGCCGTAGTGATATTACGAAAGGAAGCCGGGGATTTCTTCCTATCACTTCACCAGAAGCCAGATACCGGTCTACTCGTCTTCATCCTCATCTAAGCCCACTGATTTCACGATGCTACCTTTCTTCCTGACCCTTGGCCTTGTCACATTTGGTTCAGCGGCGCCTGTAGCATTAGAGACTCGTCAGACCTGTTATAGCGGTGTCTACGTTATTGGCGCTCGCGGCACGAGCGAGGATCCTGGATTCGGCAGCGTTGCCTCTGTCGTTACTTCTATCCTCGCCGGCATCCCCAACTCCGGAAGCATTGCCCTTGACTATCCAGCTTCTTGGCTCGACCCGCTATACCCCGAGTCCGTAACAGATGGCATCAATACGTTAATCAGTCTGGTTGAAAACTATGCGAACAGTTGCAGCGGCAAGATTGTCCTCGTCGGCTTTAGTCAAGGAGGAAATGTCATCACCGATGCCTTGGCCGGTGGTGTTGATAAGCCAACCCCACTCAGCGCGTCATATGTTGCTCGCAGTATGCGAAAACTGCTTTATAGAGGAGCAAGAGTTATGAGTTAACACTTGCATAGTATCTGCGATTACTGTTTTTGGCGACCCAACGTTCACTCACGGGCAGTCCTTCGATGCCGGTACCGACACCACTACTGACGGTGTAAGTTCAATTCACCTTCTCTGACTGACTGTCGATACGCCTTGTTAACAATTGATTCAAGATTTTCGCTCGTGAGGCAGGTGGTGCTAGTCTTGCTCTTCTGAACACATATGCTTCGAAAGTTAAAAGCTATTGTGATAATGGAGACATCTACTGTGCATCTGGCGATGACACAAGCGCACATAGTGAAGAGGTTCCGACTTGGGGGAGCGCCGCCGTCCAGTTTATTGTTAGCAAAAGCACCTAGAGCAACTAGCAAGTATATAGTGGCCGTTTATCGGAATGATGCAACTGTTTCTTCATATTGAATATTATATACAGTCCAATAATAAGATCGAAGATAGTCTTGTAAATCTGAGTACGTTGAAGCAGCGTTTGAGGCTTGTTTTAGGGCTTTGAAACACCACTAGCAACTCTGCCATATTGAGGCGACCTAGCAAGGGAATAGACTTCTTTTAGATAACTTTAACATCCTTCAAGAGGTTTACTTATGCGAATACTGAGACACTGTTTCGTACTGTATAAGAAGAGAGTGACATTTGTGTATAATGAACGATGGAACTTTGACTAGAGAGTGGCAAAATTTAAGGAAGAGGATCGACTGATTTAGCCCCAAAGACCATCATACATAGCTGAGAGATATTAATTGCGTGCAGGAGAAAAGAAAAAAGATCACATCGACCACAATGACACTCTGGTCTGTATGCTACCTTACGGGAAACAGTTCTCTTGGTGGGATAATAGATCTCGCCTGCTCGGCATCACCTGAGCAACAGCCAGTGAACTTTCGTTGAACAGGGTAACAGAGGAGTAAGCTCGCATGTTACATTCCCGTTCAAAAGGGACAGTGAAGTCTTCCTGAAGCGACGTAGGAGGGGACGTTGTTAATTCCTGGATCAGGTGGCTTTGACGGACCAAAAGCCCTCGATACCACCCACGAGAAGGGGAGTACTGCGAGGGTATCGTAAGCTTGACGAGCTCTGACCGATAGTGAGGCCAATTTGAACCCCAGCGCATAGCCTGGGTAGGCGCAGGGGGCAGCTTCGCATGACCTCGCAAGGCTTGGCTGGTTCCACGACAGACGCCACGGCCATGATGATTGGGCGTTTAATTGGCCTCAACCTATGACAATTGGTCCGCCCTGCCTTGCGCAAGCATAAAAGACAAAGCATGACCCCGCTTCGTAACGAAATTCCCCTTCCTTCTACATCGAAACCCTCATCTCGAGGTGTGACGGTTCGCTGTCGCTCTCGGGGAGGGAGCTCCCCTCATCGAACTCCCTTGGTGTGTCCTTTTCCTTGTCCACATCTCTCTTTGGGAAGAGAACCTGTACTAATGAGCGATAATGCGCTTCTTACAGCCTTGTCACCCACGCGGGTTAAGCTCCTCGAGCACACCTCCCTTCAGCGCACCAGCGCAACTTAGCGGTCGCGGGTCCCGACCCGCGATCTCCCCATTCAGTGGGATCATCATGATTATCATGTAACGCAATGCGAGGAAATTCGCACCAGCGCGGTCCTCGACACTTCTCGATGGGAAGATGAATCTAGTCACCACGGTGGTGGTAGGGATGATGAGGATTGTCCCGTCTTCGGTGAGACTCTGCGCTCTACAGTGAGTCCAGGGGCAGGCAGCGAGTGGCTGGCCAATGCGCGAGCGGTGCACAGCATCCCGAGCGCTTGCATTGACCCGGCACTGCTCTCTAGTCGTAACTCACAATTTATGAGCCGTTGTTCTCCGACGGATGAGCCTCAGATTCTCTCTTACCATGCTACAACAAATCCTCCTCTGTCGTCCGAAAGTTCATACAATTCCACCTTATTTTCACCTCCTGCATGCTTGGATCCGGTATCGGTTCTCTCGACGCTCTCTCCTACCGTGATACAGGATAATAGTCAACGCCTCTCATTCTACCCAACATCATCCACATATTGCGATGTTTCAACGCCTCCTCAGTCCACCAGTAGCCCCACCAGTAGTTCAACGCTTACGATTGAGCCCGTTGGCTCCCTCCATCCTCTGCCTATCGACCGGGCCGAAGCAGTTCCGGTTGGATTTTGTGCTTTTTGTGGCAACGCCTCTCCTCCTTTCCCCTTGTCTGGGAGAAGATCGTTAGCGTGGGTAACCCTTCGGCTTATCTTTCTATCATGTTTCTCAGGTAGCGTTTTCTAACATTACTCTCATTTCGAAGTCGTCACATCCAAGAGCAGCACAAGTATCGCTGCGAACTCGGTTGTGAAAGCCTTATTTTCCAGACGGAGCGTGACCGTGAGCGTCATTACACTACGAAGCAACACTTATCCTCCAGGGAAAGTGGAAATACCCCATCACGGTCCCAATGGTGTTGCGGCTGTGGCAAGTCACACTACCGACGAGATAATCATTTGCGGCACCTAAAAACTTGCAATGGTGGAAACAAGGCAGATTACCTATGCGGAATCTGCGGCGATTATTCCGGGACAATCGATAAGCAAAGACACTACGAACATGTCAGGGGATGCATGAAAAGGCGCGGTAGGAAGTCAGCCAACGCTTCAAACTTCCGACCCTAATTTTGACGAAACTTTCACGTTCGTTACCCATGAACTGGCGATAACGCAGGGATTTCTTGACTGGACTTGTTTTCACATCTTGGGTGTCGGGTATTCAGGCCCATTCCTGGTACCCCTGGTGCGAATGGGGCTCGATTGGTGCTGATCATCATTGTCGGATTATTGCCTGGACCGGTCAAACATTGGCCAGTAAGAGTCAAACTCTTGCATACGTTTTAGATAACTCGCTTATAGCTGAGATTAGGTACGGTTAAGGAAGCTAGGCAAACACCTATTACCAGTACCTTGGTGCAGCTTCGGTAATGGGCTTTCCATTGGTGCTTTTACGTAACTTGTTCGAGATAAGCTGACGCATAAGATTCCAATTTTCGAGTAAATCATTCAATTAACAATGGAAACAATGGATCTAAGGAAACGCAACTTTAGTTCTTGGGTACCTTATGTGGGGTAGGTGGCTCCCATGTTGTACTGTATAATCATCAGCAGCCCTTGCTTGGAAACACTCAAGGCACGTGCAAACCTACCGTGGCGAGGGCTCGGTGGGAACCCGAGGCTGCTGAAGCATATTCCTCTACTATATCACCGGCTTTGTGATAGTGGTTGCTGGTGCGTCAATGCTTTGCTATAACATAATGTTTGTGGGTTCTGCTGGCCACGCTGGCCGTAGTTTTCAGGGTAGGTATGTGTTGGACGGTGCTTCCTAATTAGGAAGGACCGCAGACCTAGGTCAGGTGATGAACATTGTTTTTTACGTAATTAGCGATTTATTAATTGGATTTTATCCGATTTACCTGGTTTTACCTTGTTTTACTTTACCACTGCCTTAATACAGCCCTATATCTACTTTTGTATAACGTACGGCCATCACGAGGATCAACGAGATCCAGCTGCCATACCAAGATAAATAGCTAGCTTACAAGCCAGCTTTACAGGCAGCTAGTCAAGCAAGCATGTCACCATCTCAATCACTAATTTACTGGCCCAGATTTAATGGCTATAGTTACGCTTTCAAACATACTTGCGTCGGTCCCGTACTAGCTCATAGAATGGTTTAGTACCTACCTATTTTACGAACAATGATCTTTTTTGTAAGCAAGGGTTAGTTACTGGCTTTACGAAGAGTAACACTACGATTTAAAAAAAAAAAAAAAAAAAAAAAAAAAAAGGGTAATAAATTACTTTAATATCTGAACCCTCCCTTAAGCAGCACCACGTAGACTCGCTAGGTGGCGGCGGTAACAACCTTCTTTCGTGCAGCCTTTAAATTTTATAACCCTAACCCTATCTAGAAAGCTGGCCAGCTCGGCAAGCCACCGAGCCAATAAGCATTGTCGTACCAACAAGCGATGCCGTATACTCTGCTACATAATATGCGAAAATTCCTGGTGAAGCCAACAGTAATTGTTGCCCCCCCATCTAGGAATCTCACAGTCGTAGTACCTAGGTAGGTAGGTACCTTGTAGGTAGGGTAGGTTTTGGCCGTAGCTGTTCTTACCGGTTGGCTGTGGTAAATGGCCTCACATGGACCTTACGTCAGACATTCATTTGATTGGTCTGCTCACAAGTCTAGTGCCGACACCCTTGTGATAAAACTTCTCGCCAGGCCCGGTTAACAGAGGCCGCACGTATATTCCTTCATTCCTTATCCACCTACAACTAAGACGTGTGCTTTGCATTGTCTCGTACGCCAGGAACAAGCCACTCAACACAGCCCAAGCGCGTGAACGGACTCTCCGAGCATGAGTTTTAGGAAAGAGTCACCATTCGTGGGTAAGACGTGGACAAAGTCAATCGGCGTAACAGACGACATTTTCTATTGTGGAAAGTGCCAAAATGAGCACCAAACAAGTACTCAGTAAGCATTTACAATATCTTCCGATTCCCCGTGCGAAGGGGTCGTGAACTTCATCAAAAACATTGGCTAATAGTATCTAGAGAACCGAAATGTTGCGACGACAACCTGCAATGGATTCCAACAGATGTGAAACGTTGCATGCCGCCCCAAATAGAAAACACACCCGATTCTATCCAAATACCGTATGAATCATATCTCGGTGCTATCCTTGGGGGACAATTCCGCCTTGGTCGGGTAGTCTGGGAGGATGAAGACAGCCATGAAAAAGTTTATGCCGCCAAAGCGTTACTTGCCCCCAGCACGCAGTACGAGGCTAGATCATATGACTTCTGCGCCCTTCCCAAAAGTCTTCTAGCCGCTCGCAAGCGACACTTCAGGCGGCTACGTACAAAGTCGGATTGTGAGATCGATCAAGCTGGAATGAAATTCCTCGTTTACCGAAAATGTTTACCGGTATCCAACGCAAGTCGAGAAGTAGAGCACATCAGCCCGCACCGCAACAAGTTGGAGCCCAAGGACCTCAGCGAGGGAACTCGCATGTTTTTCGGAGATTTCGAAGTGCCTGGAAGTTCGATCATCGCGCCAAACCCCGACCTTTTGCAGGAAATAGAGCAGCGTTTGTCTCGAAGTACAGTTGACGACCTACCACTGGGATGTTTGGTTGGGGGCAAAAAGCGAGAAGTCGATTATAACTGCGAGAAACACCAACGGTGCAGATACCGGAGACGGAAACCAAGAAAGCAACCAAGTCCGGATACGACAAATCTGCTACAGAATATGCAGCTTTTCTCTGTCATGCGACACAGGGATGATATTCCAATCCAGACCCAACTTGACACCGAAGTCAGCGTTAAGGCCACAAATGATGATTGGAAAGAAACATTATTTTCTGCGGCCAAAGATGGTAAATATAAGGTCATACACGTATTACTCGATAGGCTCTCCAACCTTGAAGCGAGGGATAAGTCGGATAGGACTCTGCTCATGCTCGCGGCCGCCAATGGAAATGATAGAGTTGTCCGATTATTACTCAACAGAGGCGCCAACATTGAAGCAAATCATTGGAATTGGGGCACACCACTCTCTTCTTCAGTCATGTACGAGAGAGCTGTAGTTGTGCAGTTACTACTCGATAGAGGCGCCGACCTTGAAGCAAAAAATAGGATGAAGGAGACAGCACTCTTGATAGCAGCTAAGAGAGGAAACTACACAATGACC
>MU270016.1:1375695-1476872 GCA_021432635.1 Thozetella sp. PMI_491
TACAATGACCAAGCTACTACTCGATAGAGGCGCCGACCTTAAAGCAAAAAATAATAACAGGGAGACAGCACTCTTAATAGCGCCTAGAAGAGGAGACGACATAATTACCAAGCTACTACTCGATAAAGGCGCCGACCTTGAAGCAAAAAATAATAATAGGGAGACAGCACTCTTGATAGCGGCTAGAAGAGGAGACGACAAAATTACCGAGCTACTACTCGACAGAGGCGCTGACCTTGAAGCAAAAGATCGCAATGGAGAGACAGCACTCTTATTAGCAGCTGAGAGAGGAGAAAACACAATTACCAAGCGACTACTCGACAGAGGCGCCGACCTTGAAGCAAAAGATTATAATGGGGAAACAGCACTCTTGATAGCGGCTAGAAGAGGAAACGATACAATTACCAAGCAATTACTCAACAGAGGCGCCGACCTGAAAGCTAAAAAATAGGGATTGGGAGACAGTACTCTCTAGAGCAGTTGAAACCCGAAAAAGTCGGGTTACCCGGTTATTGTACGACCGGAGTGCTGCACGTAGATTGAAAGCAGCCTACTTTTTGTGTGACGGGATATCATATTATTGTGGCAATTTTGGTAATATTACCTTGGCTACCTAACGACTTCTTCATTACAAAGAGGGAGGCACTTAAATTAAAGTAAATAGTAGAGATCAACTTAGTACATAAGAGCCATATTGTATAGTGCGATTCACTGTATAATATCCGCGATAAGTTGGCTTTACGACTTTGAAAGGAACAGTTCGAATAGTATAGCCAGTCCACTAATTGAAGCGGTGAAGCTAGAATGTTGGGGCGTGTTGTGATAATTCAATGGTCAGGTTTTATTTCGCGCCGTTAAAACTTGTAGGCAAATTTAAGAAGTCTCCTGCATTCAACTAGATTATTTCAGATCATAGAGACATGTCTACGTAGCTCGAGAAGCTTGAGTCTGGCTGGATCTCTTCACTTATATCCAGATGGTTTGGCGCTAGTTAGCTGATCTAGACAGCCAGTGAAGCAACCCAAGTGAGCTCGCCGTGAGAAAAGCTGGTACTTCACAATACTTTTCTCTACTATCCTTGTCTTTTCCGCCTCTCCTTCGCGCCATTGATTGTCCTGGTGCTACTTGTATGCCGGTACTCTCTGGTGTAAACCAGTAATCAATCATTATTAGCCTCGAGAGCATTGAAAGATGGTGTCCCGCAAATCCAAATCTTCACCTCTGACTAAAAGGATTGCCATGCGGCAATATCTATGTTTTTACTCTTTCTCCTCTTCTCGCCGGAGATTCGCCTGACATCCTGGCAGCACTCACTTTAGCGCCGCCATATCATAAATATAAGGCTCATCCCAACCTCATACCTGCCCACATTGGGAAGCGCTTCCCGAGGTGGCACGGTGAGCGCACCCCCGCTACCAGGCAACTCTTCGCGGATACAATTTGCCGAGCACGCTGCTACGGATATACCGTGATTCCCGAGAAGGGCCTTGTCGTTCTACCACATCCACTTCCCTTGCGCTTTTACAATGACGACAGGGGTCTTGTCAACAGTGGAGAACCTGGATCTATTTATCTCAATCCAACTTACGATGTTCTTCAGTTATTCCCGCTGGTGCTCGTGAAAGACACCCTCGTGGACTTTCTGTGCGATCTGAAGACCAAATTTGATCGTCGCCGCATTCGTCTTCTCAGGTAGTTTGGTGTTCGATGGTCTCGAAAGAAATAACCTTCACACATTGCGACTTACGCACATTGATACTGTCACTAGGGCGGCTCTCGTTGAAACACTGGAGCATTTACAGGAAATCTCTTTACTTCATGTCTCATCCGACGAACGCACGGCAGCGCTATGAGTTCCGCCGGTCATCCATGACGACATGAAGCGATTCCTAAAGCGATTCGATCCTCGAGATATAGTTGGCGCCTGCTGTCGGTTCCTTCAAAGGCTCGACTCTGTTCTGCCAAAGATAGAACATTACTTTGGTTTAGCATCCCTTCCCGGTGGAGTATGCCTATGCCGCTTTGAACCGAGCGAAAGCACCCGCCTAGTTGGGAAGAGAGGGTAAGATCTAGAATCACCCGCCGCTGCCCTACTAGCCTCGAGAGAGTGACGAAGACCTATCCAAGGCTGCTGAGCCTGCTTTTGGTTGTTGGGTGCTCCTTTTGGACGCAAGTGGTCTATATCAAGTGACCAGGACGTTGACAGCAGCAGAACATCAGAGTAAAGACGGTGATAGATTTGGCATTCCCAGATGTCGGCCTAAAACCATGCTTGTAACCTTCCATACGAAATGGCATTATCTGAATACATTCAAACAATCATCTTAGCCCCAAAAGTGACATAACTAGATAAACGTAACAAGATAGTAGAAAGCGGGCACAAGGAACTAAGACGCAAATACTGACGCACCCATAGTCTCAAGATTCATGGACTTCAGAAGCCTAGATGAGTGGCACAACATTAGCTGGAGAATGGCACGCTGCACGAAGGGGTTGCGCAGCAGGAGCCCTGCAAACCAAGTTGGCTACCACGTGAAATTGTATCTGCGACAGGACTTTTGGTGGCTGAAGGAATCAATAGCTCAATTTTTTTTTTCAGAGGTGGGAGACTTCACTGTTATTCATCAGGGCTTCTTGCATAGCAATTTGTTGCAAAGTCTAACCCTCATGGTCACTAGTTATCTGTCGCGATCTTATCTTATTCCCGGGGATGAGCATTGGAAGAGGATCTGGTGGGGGGTTTTCGCTCCAAATTTTGTAAAACTATCGTGTAGTAATACCGCCCCATCCAGCCGTGAGATTCGTGAGCTTGACTCCCTAGTGATTGACCATATCCCACTGCTCATTGCGCTGAACCACCGCGACCACGCCTTGATGCGCTCCAACGGATCGCAATTTATCACCCTATTTTTGACCAATGACCCACTGCCGTGAGGAAAACAGGCGACTCCCCCGCATGCATCTACCCTCCCCAGGTTTCTCATTCGGGCCTAGCTGCCGATGCGCGGGCGCCTCCTATTAGTGCGCATCTACAATCCCTGTCGCGCGTGCCGGCGCTACAGCAATTCCACCACTTCGATGCTCGATTTCCGCCAAGCAGCGTTCGATTCGGGGTAACTTGCGAACTGTACATGCCTTGGGACTGGGGCCCAGGACCCACGGAGCCCATGGGGTGAAACGTACGCGACTTTTGTGTCGGATGTGCAGTTCGGTTAGGGCCTTGCTCCTCGGCCATCGTGAGTCCAGCAGCTAGGTCTTGGGGTCGCGGCGAAAATGGTATAATTGCCTGACGTCCCCCCCTCGGCTTGCTTTCCTGCCGTCTTTGCTAATCTAGCGGCTCCCGACCCAATACCGTGCCTGATCTATAGTCCCGTGGCACTGACGCTATCATGGGTCTCTCTCCGCATACTTACCAAGTAAGCCAGCCAAGCTACCTCGAGCCTGTCCACAAAGCTCCTAAGTGAGTTCGCATTATGAACAGTTGGACTGACATGCGATGCTCATAGTTCCTCGTCGGGGTCTTTGCCTCCCTGGGCTCTGCTCTTTTCGGGTACGACCTTGGCGTTATCGCTGGCGTCATTGGGTCCGATAACTACAAAAACAAATTCCCCGCATCTGACGACACGAGGGCCATTCAGAATGGCATTGTGGTGTCCCTCTTCACCGCCGGAGCTTTCACCGGGGCAGGCCTGGCTGGTCCTTCCGGTGATTGGCTTGGTCGGCGATGGACCATCTTTGTTGGCGCAGTCATCTTCATTGTCGGCGGGTCCGTTCAGACGGCTGCTCAGTCCCTAGATTACCTGTACAGTGGTCGGTTTTTGGCAGGCCTAGGAGTCGGTTTCTTGACCATGATTGTCCCCGTTTATCAGGGAGAAATCGCGCATCCATCCATTCGCGGAAGAGTCACGGGCCTCCAGCAGTTCATGTTGGGTATTGGTGCCCTCATGGCCAGTTGGATCACTTGGGGAACCAACATCAACAGGTCGGACGAAGGCCAGTGGCGAATTCCCCTGGGAATTCAGCTCCTGCCCGCTGTCATTCTAGCCGCTCTAATCTTACTCTTCCCAGAGAGTCCCCGTTGGCTCATTGACCACGACAGAGCCGAGGAGGGCCTCAAGACGCTGGCCCAATTGCACTCAAATGGGGACGCCACCGACCCGTGGGTTCAGGCAGAGTTTGCTCAAATTCAGGAATCCATTACCTTTGAGCACCAGCATGAAGCAAAGAGCTACAAGGAACTTTTCGTCAACCGGTATGCCGTCTCGAGGTCGAAATTATTTGCATCGAAATTGCCACTTTTGCTAACTTAAACTTGCTCCTTGCCCCAGCTCATCGTTCCGCCGTCTCTTCATCGCCTGCGCTCTCCAGGCCTCCGTCCAAATGACAGGTGTCTCGGCAATTCAGTACTTCTCTGTCAGCATCTTTGGCCAGATCGGCATTTCTTCAGATAACGCTCTGAAGTACCAGGCTATCAACAGCATCCTGGCTTTGTTGGCCCAGGCCGCCTGCATCCTTACGATTGACAGATTCGGACGACGATGGCCACTCATTCTTGGCAACCTCCTCAACTGCGTCACGTTCATCATCGCTACTGCGCTCATTGGTTCGTCGTAGTTACTTCTCATATCGCTCCACTCTTTGTCTAACCGCATACATAGCTTCGTTCCCTCCTGGAGCAGAGAACGGTGCCAGCGCTGGTTGGGGCTTCATCATTGTGTATGTCAAAGCTCGAGAGGCTCCAAACCGGTTGATTCTTTTGCTAACATTGCACAAGCACCTGGATCTACAACGTCTCCTTCTCGTATTCTTGTGGTCCACTCTCATGGTATGTTTATGCGTTTTATAGGTTCAAGGGGAGACGATCTGCAGTATACTAATAGCCACGCTTATAGGATCATCCCGGCCGAAATTTTCGACACCCACACTCGAAGCAAGGGCGTCTCGATCGCGACGATGACAAGTTTCGCCTTCAACACGATGATCGGTCAGGTTACGGACCTCGCTATGACGCGAGTTAGCTGGCGCTACTTCCTCTTGTTCGTAGTCTGCAATTTCACCAACGCCATCTTCTTCTGGGTCCTGCTTCCAGAAACGAAACAGCTGCCGCTCGAGGAGATGAACTACCTCTTCACCAACGCCCCTTGGATCGTCCCCGGCTCTGACAAGTCTACCTACACTGCAAATCTGGCCGCCGACCTTGAGCGTCGTGCCGCCGAGGCCAGGGAGAAGGGCGCCGCTGAGCACCACGATGAGGCGGACGCACCAGCCTCGTGAGATGAGCAGGGATAAAGAGAGACAGAAACCTGGAACAGGGGGTTAGTAGATTGATCCAGTATTGTGCTCTTAATCTGCGTACGCCAGTCGTCGTATTATTTTACTATTCCCCAGATTTCTGCTGCTGGTTAAATATTGATCAAGCAGAAGTTTCACATAGCTATATTATCTACCTAGGCAACTAGTTCGAATAGGCTTATAAACCCTACTCATGCCGCAGTGCGTAGCAAATTCGATGAACTGGCGACCAGCCAATATACCATACTCACAACCGCCAGGCACAGTTATCTGCCCGCCCCCTGTTAAGATAGATGTTACTACAGTAGCAAATAGTAGCCCCCAAAGGCGATTCCAACGGTCGCGAACAGCCCAAGCCATCTCATTAAACCACGACCAACCATCTCCTTCGTCAGCCTTTCGATGGCCTCTCCATCGTTGATTCTCGGGAAAGGCACATTCTCCGGCACCTTCTTCCCCAGAGCTTTGCAAAGCGGTTCCCAGCCGTCCCTCACATCAAGGAAAAACAGTCTGTCCTTAGGAACGGTCCGTTTCAGCCAATCAATATGGTAATGGTACGTGTGCTCTGTGGGCGGCTCGATCTCTCCGTAGATATCGCTATAAAGGCCTCGCAGATGGTTGATATAATCGGGAAAGTGCCGCATCGTGGGGAGAGGCAGAAGCACAAAGCGGAGGAACCACAGGGTCGCGGCTGTCGCGATGGCCGCCATACTGCGCGTCCATGATTCAGGGTCGCGGACCGTGCAGATGACGATAGCGTTCGGATAGAGCTCAAGAAGTTGCGGAAACAGCTGGGCTCCGGGTGTGTCCGTAGTCGCTACGTAACCATCGAATTGTGCTTTTAAGATATCCATCACGCGTTTTCTATCAGCGTCATTTTTTGGCGGCCACCGGGACAAGAGCTTGTTCCAGTCAAGAATTTCTTTCGATGCGCCCCTAGTCATCTGCGTTCCGCCATGGTATACTGGACCGTCCAAGAGAATGCGCAAAGCCTCGCTGAAAGACGCGGTGCCTGTGCGGGGGAGGCCGGCGCCGATCACCTGGAATTCAGCTCCTGGCTTGGGCACAGAGGCTTGGTTACCCATCACGGTTGGAAGGTGACTAAGATGTGGAAAGCCGTTAGGAAAATGGGGGCGGCTAAATTAGCTGCAAGTGTTGGACGAGAATTGTTTTGTTTGCCTAACTGAGGTGTGTGTCACGAGCGGGCTTGTTGTTTTGGGGGTCGTAGCCAACACAAGGCTGTGAGCATGGGCCTGTCTCAAGTGCTTACACCAGTGCGCAGCATGTATCCACTGGCCTAAGTTAATTGGAGTTAGTCGGCGGCACAATCGACCGATTCAGTACTAGTTTGGTGGCATTTTTGTCAGACCAAGGTAGGCGGCGAACGTAATTGTCAACCTAGTGCGGATCCATATACGGTTTTGCATCGCCTGTTTCTCGGCTTCACAGATCCTTGACACCTTGCTTGCCTGCCTGCTGCTCCTGGGTTACTATTATGTAGGATGCACGAAGCATACACCTATATTATGTGACTGCATACAAGAAAAATAAATGCAGCAGCATGTGCCACAAACGATCACAGTGTAAATGAGGGAGTAGAAGCAAGCTGAAATTGATGAATCCACTGTCTGATAGTTTATCCGAATTTGCCAAGCTCTACTCAGTATGCAAGAGCTTCCGGCTGAACGTGAAAGAGTCAGCAAAGCCCTGCCGAGAGACTTGGTGGCGGGATAAATGGTATAGGCTCTAACAACACGTTCCGGTATATAAACTCCTCCTCAGTTCGTGTTACCTGGAACTCGTTATCCATCACTAGAAGACTCTGGTTCTTAGAAGGTACTAGTATCTTTGGAATCACGCAAAATCTCTTGTCGCAGTTACCGGGCAGACGGTGCATCATGTGCCAACAAGCGTTGCTAACATGGGCGATCTATCTGGGCATACTAGTGTCACCGGCTCTGGCACGCTGCCTATACGCCGACATGCGTGATGCTACTGATCAGTACACCGAATCGCAAGCAAGCGGCCAGCTTGGTGATTACTTCACAGCACCTGGCGTCAAATACTTGGAGAATGGCATGGCCGTCAATATCACCAAGGCCATCCTTCATCGTCCCCTCAATATCACATACAGCCGCACCATGATCGACCAGGAAAATTGTGTGTCGTATACCGAGCTGGTCGCAGAGGACCTCAAGGATCCCTACGTTATCGGCACACAGGTTCATCTTCAAGCACCTTCTGGCGAGCCTGGGACCCGCATATATCTTGTCGACAGCGTCATCACTACGACCAAAGACTACCGCTTCAACGCCACCCAGACATCATACTACCTCAACGCGCAGGACTGGTCGTACATCTCGACCGAGGACCAGTACAGTCGAGACACTCTGAAAGCTATAGCAGATGCATACTTAGACCAATGGAGCAACGGCACCAAGACCGCCGTCCAGTGGGCAGCCACATGTGCGAGATTGGAAGGGGGTTCTTACGTGAGCAATCCCTGTGGCGCCGAAGTCAACGGAACGCAGCCGAGCACACACCGACGGTACGTCATCGACGTGACGATTGGGTCCGTCAACGTGCAGTCCACCTTCGGACCGCTTGGTAATGCGCCGGCGAGCCACGACTTTCGAGTTGTGAGCGGAAAGTTGCTCTACGTGAACATGATCGCCGCTACGACGGCGGCACCTCTAGTAAAGGGTAGGAGGCGTATATCGCGGCGATGGTAATAATGCATGTTATGGGAGGCTCTTCGTTAGTGCTGGGGTTGCGAAGGAAATAAGATCCCCTGATATAAGGTGGTTAAGGAGATGGGACGGACAGCGCGACGAGGACCGAGGGATCGGAGTGGTCAGCCCGGACGTCGGGGCTTGCGGTCCTTGTGAGACCGACTCGGGCAAACCTCCCAAAAATTAGTTTTGCCGCTTTTGGCGATCGGAGAATACTAGCTAGGTACAGATGCCTGTCCGGTCTTTGCGGTTTTTGCAAATCCTCTCGTCGGAGGAACTCGATGTAGCTTGACCAATCAGAGCTTAGCGAACCGGCTTGGCCCAAAGTGTCTACCGTACCCACGGTACCCACCTAGGTCGGGGATACAAGCTTCGTCTTCCGTTCCCTTCGCTGTCTTGGTTTTTACAGTCATGAGATGGCTGAGGGACTACAACAAGAGGATCCTAAATTACAAATCTAAGCCTCTCTACCAATGTGGACCCTACAGATGATAAATGGCGGGATGATTCCCAGTATAAAGTTGTCTCCAAGCCGGCGCCTCGTTCAACAAGGTGTTAGCAAACGGCACGACTTCATCCTCTAACGCCTCGAGCAAGAAAATGCGATCGTCCTCCATTCTCACCCTAGGCGTTACCATAACCCTTGCAGGCAACGTCACTGGCATGGCAACAGAACATCCGCTCGGCGAGCGAAGCCCATCCGTTCCATATCCCGATATTGCGGACACTAGCCATGCGACTCCGTCGCTCGTCAACTTTTTTCGTGGATACTTTACTGCGAAGAGCGCTCACGATGCACCTGGCTTGGCAAGCTACTTCGACCCGACAAACGCTACCTACGCCGATGCTGTCCTCGGCAGCGCCTTTTCCCAACCCGACATGGCCGCGACCTTCGCGTATGTGGCATCTACTTGGGGGCCCGACTCCAAGTCCTATCCGCTGCGAATTATCGGCGATATGAATGGCGCAGTTATTATGTTTAGGAATACCCCTGACATGTTCGGCGCCGAGCTTCTCTCGATAGCCGCCGTCGACTTCAAGGGCGGCAAGATTGTGCGCCAGGTAGATTACTGGGACGGGCGGCGGAACCCCGTCGCCGACTCGCGCGTGCCGGACGACCAATACCCCGCGGATTTCGGCGAGAAGAAATTTCGAGTATGCCCGAATCGGGTACTGCAGTCTGTGGTAGACCAGCTACATGCTGCCCTGTCGGCTGGAAACGGTTCAGGCGCGGTAGCCCTGTTCACAGCCGATGCCGTCCTCGAGGAACGAACTGCACGCAGTCGGATTGAAGGCCAGCTAGCTATTGAGCGCTACCTAGAGCGAGCCTTGGCTTCGCTCCCCTACGGAAGCGGCTCAACTGTCCGGCACGTGGTAGGAAGTGGGCAAGGTGGCGGGTACGAATGGGTCGGCAAATCCGGCGCCGCGGCCCGGAACGGTCTCACTGCATTGGAGCTCGATCAAAGAGGCAAGATTACACGACTGACTACTGCCTGGGACGCCTCGCGAGCGGATGATGCAAATATTAAGGCGCTCACTGAATTGGCGATCGAGGAGTAACGTAGGGGATGATGGACTGCTTGTTATTCTGATCGAAGAGCATGGTGAATAGGAAAGTTTAGATATGACGAGGGCTTGTATATTCTTAAACTATTTCGATGTGCGCGACACGAATCTAGAACGTCACAACTAGATATCGTGCCTATTTTGATTTCATTCATCCCATTATGGCGTGCAAGGCGACTCAGCTAATAGCCTACGTCCGCTGTGCTGGGAAGGATACCCTGGGCGGTAGTGAGACCTATGCACTGGCTAGTCTCTGTAGAGCTTGGGCTGATCGGCTTCGTATTCTAGAAATGCAGCTCGTACTGCGACTTCTTTTCTACCATTTGCTACAGCGTCGTTAGCTGATGTGGAATCAAGTCAGGGCGTTGTGCAAGTTCGGTTAAATAACCGCGGTTGGCAAATGTGTCGCCACTTGTACCCGAGTTCAGCTAGCGGACCACGGCCTGAGTAAGGTTACCTAAGGTAGAGCTATACGTATACGCAAAAAGAAAATACCTTTTAAACCTCCCTCATATGTACCCCTCTTCGACCTTTAACTTTTCTTAACTTGTATCTCATATAGCAGCAACAACTTCAAATGGCGCCCAACCAAGAAGAGCTAGGTTTCTCTACCCGACAGGGCGTCAACTGGTCTAAGTATCTGTCATACCGCCCTGTCTACCCGAACTCGTTCTTCCAGCGCATCTATGACTACCATTCTCGCAAGGCTGGGGCGTCTTGGTCCCTAGCCCACGATATCGGTGCGGGGTGTGGGATTGTCTCCGCCGCATTGGCCACACGCTTCAGTACTATCATTGTTTCAGATCCCAACGACGGTTACGCAGATATTGCTCGCAGAGCCCTGGTTGAAGAATCGCTTTTTCCAGAGGAACAGTTTCGCTTTCTGCAAGAGAAAGCGGAAGACAGTTCCGTCGAGTCCGGAACCGTGGATATGGCCGCTCCATGCGAATGCATCCACTGGATGGATGTTCCAGTCGCAATCAAGGAATTCCACCGGCAGCTCAAGGTCGGTGGGACTCTTGCTATTGGATACTACTCATACCCGAAGATTTTGGGCAACGAGAAAGCCCAGGAGATCTGGGTAAAGATCTGGCGCCTCTTCACGGACGCTGCGCCTGGTCCGCTTTTTGACAACGCCTCTCGCATATGCAATACAGGGCTTGACTCGGTTGAGCTCTCGGAAGATGATTGGGAGGCCATCGAGAGGGTCTATGTCAATTCTCACGGGAGCACGGACAGTTTTAAGCTGGACGATCGAACAAACCCAAGCAAGGTCGGCAGTGGAGAGACTCTAATCTGGCTTGAAGGAGACGAAGACTGGCACGATTTCCAAGGTTTCAGCTGGCTCAAGGGATATATGTCTACGTGGATATCTCCTATCACAGAAGATGAGCTTCGGGGGTTATGGAATGAGCTAGAGAGCGCCTTAGGAGGAGAGAAGGCGCATATTGAGACGCCAGTTGTGACAGTGCTCGCCACAAAGAAGTAGCACAACAGGTCACTGATCCCTTGGCTGGATCGCATGGAAGGGGTCGGCGCACACGTTATTTGACTCCATACTCTGTATTTGGCTTGATTATTTGCTTTTGGCCGCGGGACATAGACCGCCTGTCCCGTCATAGCGTCTTCGTACCGATCCATACGGGATCCAAATCACACGAAAGCAAACTTCCGGTACGAGCACACCTCGACTGGACATATCCAACGCCAACGACGCTTGCTGAAGAACTGGGACAAACTTAGTAGGTGTTTTCTTAGCTGACATGAAGCGCATTCTCGTTACTTACGAGTTTCCACATTTCCACTGCTGGGCAACCGTGAGCATATCCGTGTCGCGATTGAAGCGAAAGCTGCCAGAAGTGGTCGAGTTTGCCGTCAAGGAGGTGCAAGAGCCCTCAAATGTACTACTCTGTATCCCAGACGTCTTGCAGTCGAGGACATCGCTGTTGGCCATGTTGCTGAGCGTAAAAGATGGTCCAGTGTCGTTGCGAGGCAGTCCGGTGGAGCCCGGCTCAAGCACATATTGCCGTGACCACTTGCTTACCTCCCATGACTGGTACCGCTTTGCATTCTCTGCGCAGCTCGCACCTGGGCCTAGACCGACGGGAAGCTCCGTAGTCGTTAGGTTGATACCCGTGCGAGGAGACAGATCGCAGACGGAGCCTCCGTCACTCGTGGTCGTACAGTTCAGGTTGACATCTACGGACCCGGTGGCCAAGGCGGCGGAGCTTGGGGCAGTATCAGCACTCTCGGCACTTCCCTAAAGGCTCTGAGCCCCCCCTGGATGATGGTTGAGCGGGGATGATTGACTTACCCGTTTCTATCGGAACAGTTGAAGGTATGGGATAGATAGAAGACCCTACTCTTCCAGTCCAGGGCGAAGGAGATGGTCCGATCGGCGGTCCCGCCGTTGCCGGTCCAGATGCAGTCACTCCAGATGATGCTATTAGATCCGTCGTACCATCCATTCCACGTCTCGGGCCACTGCGCGACGCATTCGAACAGCGTCCCTCGAGGCGCAGGGCTGATGCTAGCTGCTACGGTGGAATGGCTCTTATTATCGCTTGGGCTGCCGCCGTCAAATCTGATGTCTCCCAGGCGCCAATTGAAGGTCGTGGTCGAATTCCCGCATACTCGGGCCCCATTGGCTCCACAGACCAGCCAAAAGGCAGCCGTGATAGCTACTAAGCTTCTCATCACGATCGGAGACGACTCGAGCGGCCAGGGAAGTCAGTACGGATGCGTGACGTGACGTGACGTGCAAGGCTACCGCTCGAATGGATGTGCTATGAATCCGCATGTACAGTAGATCGAGAAAAAGACCATTGCGACACCGTGAGAGGAAGGAATCCTAGGCTCAGACCGAAATTTGTGGTCACATCTGCCTATTTTGCGGCTTGATGGTAAAGATTGGGCTCCTTGGCCGTAAACATGCCTGCGCCGGCTAAATTGAACATCCGTCGCTGGCTACTGGAAGCCGCATAGGTCGGTATCTACCTGGCTTTGCCGGGCGGTATATCAGATCTATACAACGGGGAGAACGAAAGAGGTCTCGGGAAGGTGGATTTTGGCCATAGCCACTACAGCTCGGTACCGCACACATTCAGAGTGAGCCTGAGAAAAGCCTAGCGGCACTAGAACGAGCACGACATTGCTATTCACAGGTTTCGGTTTATTTTCATTGTCAAATTCAATATGGATGTGTGTTCTCTCAGAGCATGCGAACAAGGTAGGTACGCTTGTAGATTCCCTGGCAACTTCGTGGCCTAGGGGAAATACATCCGATAAATACTGCTCGCCAAAATACAAGAGCAACATGCATTTATTTGGAAAGGTTCCTCCGACGGAGTTTAATACAGTAGACATCTATTCGTCAGACATTTGACCTGGGATCTCGGACAGCCCTGCCGTGCCGGTTAGCGAGCAATACGTAAGGGACGAGAAGAACTGAATGACCTACATCCATCTACATCATCCGGCGCAGTCTGGGCCTTGGTGCACTTAAGCGCCTCCTCAGACGACTGAGTCTTGAGCTGGCCGCAAACGGCGTTGTTGCAGCGAACGTCCAGCGCCCTCTGGAGAGAATCGCCCTTCCAGCCAAACATGTAGTCGCCATGCTGCGAGTATCCCGATCTAGCGCTCTAGTTAGCCTTTCCCTTAGAAACTTGGCTTCTTGTCACGTACTTGTCTCCAGTGCTCCAAAAGAACGGCTGGGAACCATCCTCAGGCCAGAGGCTCTTATCGTTGAATGGGCGAGTCTATCTCTGCGTTAGTGCTTCTACATCGAAGAGCAAAAAAGGGCGGGCAGTTCTTACATCCCACATAACTTCGTACATCAACTGGGGAAGCCTGATGGGATGCGTTAGAGGGCATTGACCAACGGACTCAAAGGTTCCAGAAGCCGGGTAGGCAACATGGGACTTATGGTCCGGGCTATCGATATTCTTGCCATCCCAGCAAGTGGGGAAAGTAATTGTCGTGCGAATTCCCCCGGGGCAGTCACGATTCGGTAGGTTCTTGGAATCCGAGCCAGTGCAAGGGGCACCGCCTTGGTCGTACTTAACTCCGAGGCAGCGGTGGCACAACTGGCGTTGCTGCGCCGACCCCGAGCGCAGAGACGAGTCTCCGACTAGCATGCGGAATCCCGGCTTGAAAGCCGTTACGGTGGTCTTCCCGTCGTAGGGTGGGATGTAGTAGACGGTGATGCCGCCGTCGGTCCGCAGGCCGACGTTGGGGAACTGACGCACGCGCTTGTACGTCCCGTTGCGGGCGCGGAAGTACATGACGGCGGTCCAGTAATTGGAAAAGTCGTCGGCATAGGTACAGCTGGTGCAGGTAGAACCCGAGACGAGATCGTGGTTCGAAGGGTCCATCGTGGTGTTGAACGAGTTGCCTCCCACGATCTGGTGGAGATGCGGAGACGGCGCCGCGCCGGGGCTGACCAGCGGGTCCAGACGTTCAATGACGAGCTGCGAGCAGCCGAATCGGATCATCTGCTGCGCGGCTACCCCTTGCGCGAGGAGCGCGAGAAGCAAAGTTTTCGCCTGCATCGTGAACGGCAGCTGTCGAGCTCGGATTCGATGGTGGAAGTCGAAGTTGAAGAAGCGATGTCCGGTGTGTCCCTTCCCTCAGCGCCTTGAGGCTTCGCTAAGAAAAGGCCGTCACCACGACATACCCGTGGTCCATCTTGGCAGCTTCTGATAGCGATAAATTGATTGAGGGGAGCGGGCGAATGGCTGGAACCGCGGACTACCTTACCCGGGGTAAATTCCGCGGCACCCTGAAATTAGGATGTCTGCTTTCGGGATAAAAATTATATTGATCGGTGATAAATGCCCGGCAGCTGGTGTGGTAAACCGCGGTATTCACTCGCTGGTTCGGTACCTGTGAAGAGCGCCGCGTGTCCCGGGAAACAGCAAACCCGCTGCTACTTGAAGTAGCTATCGAATGTATAATCCAAGGGGTAGCTAGGGCAAAGCCGAGATAGCTAACAGCTCAGGAAGTAGCACCACTGTTCCTGTTTGCATCAGTAGCATGAATGCCGTGGCCTTTGCTGTGATTCCGTCATTTCTCCCTCTGAATATTGGGTGTAGATAGACGATATCTTTTTCTGATTAAGGCGATAATTGAGATTGCCGGGAAGGTGGTGGTCTATTCGAGGCCAATGTTGGACGTGCGCGGAACGTACAGATTGCGTCACGCAGCCGTTTATCTTCCTGGGTTCTGTCGGCGTCGTCCCAAATAATGCCTTTGATGTGTACGTCCAGGTCGACGCAAGACGGTGGGAGGGCTTCTATGAGCTGAATAGTTTTGCTCACTGTGACACGGCGTGCCAGTGTCTCACAGGACTGGCCTCGCGCGTCGACATCCAGAGACAACGCAGCTATGCTGGTCATGAAGGGCAACTTGTCCTTCAACTTGTGGAGTTTAACACAGAGGCTTACGATCGTTGCCCACGGCTTGTTCTCGATGTCTTTAGGCCAGGTTGGATCATCCAATCCCACATTTATGTGCAACGTGAGCGAGTAAATTTGGGGGCAGTATCGTGCAGTGACTTGTTCGAGAAAGGAATACGAGTTGCCGTTATCGAGCTCGACAGTGCGATACAAAATTGGGGTGGTTACCTCGTACCAGAAGCGCGAGACGACGAGGCATGATGGGAGAGATCCGCGGGATACAAATTCGACAGTAACCAATATTTGATGCAAGATTTCCGTCGGAAGCGCGTGGATTCCCGCCATCTTGCCGCTCCGATTTCTGCTACAAACGTCTCCGTGGAAACTCGTGGTGAGAAGTTCGGTGGCGCAGCCGAGATTACTGCATCGCTGGAAGTCACGTGCAATATATGACCGAAATCCCCAAAACTCTTAACGCCGAAGGAGCCGTAAAGTTTGGGTATGGAAGTAAAGTAACTACCGGTAACTACCTTATCTTTAGCGAGTCTTAAGACAAGAGCTGCATACACAGCTCCTTGGCTTTGAGCAACGAGAGGCAAGCACACGCGAGTAGGTAGGTGTGGATTGTAAAGTTTATTCTGTCTAGAAGCACAAGACAAGCTGGCTTCCTTTCGCTTCCAGTACACGAATGCATCACTATCCATTACCAATTATCAGCTTTAACAATGGTATGCTGAAGCGGCTGGCCCGGCCAAGTTGCTCATGCTGGTCCAGAATACGAAGGGAAATTAGAGGGGCTTGTCGACAGTGAAGACGCGCGCAAGGCGGCTAGCGGTGGTTAAAGACAACCTCCTCTCCCTACAGCACAGCTGCAAATCCAATCGCCACTAGGAAAGCACCTAGAGCAATGCGGGACTGGCTGCTGGTGACTTGGCCCATGCCCGATGCGGATGACAAGACAACCGTTGACGTAGGGGAGCTTGCCGTCTGGTTGCTGCTGCTTGTCGCCGATGTCGTGGGATGCGCCGTGGTAGTCTGGTTATAGGTGGATTTGATCGTTGTTGCAGTTGACGATGGTGCAGATGTGGCAGAAGTAATGCTTGCAGAGGTGCTAGTAGAGTTTGTAGAACCCAAGCCCCAGGTTTGCTAAGAAAATGTCATCAATACAGTCTTCCAAGATCGGTTGAAATACTTTTCTGCCAGCAGCAAGAGCACTGGGCGGAAGTATCAAGGCAACAGATCACGAACCTTGCTGCCCTCCTCCTTGACATAGTTGAACTCAACGCTCTTCACGCCGACCTCCTCGTCCCCTGCGATCTGCGCCGAGGCGAGATTGAACCAGCAGGGGCTGCCCGTGAACTCGGTGTTCGAAGTTAACTGCACGGCGAGAGAAGTCTTGCCGGTCAGCTCGCTAGGGCTGTAATAGACGATCTCTGCATCACGGTCAGCGCTTGACTAGTCGAACTGTCTGGTGTTGCGAGCCGCCCACTCACGCTGTCGTGCATTGTTCTGGTCCCAGCACCAGAGGTACAGCCACGGCTCCGCATAGTCGGTAGAGTAAGCGACGTTGACGGTATCTAGATAATGAAAGGTGAGATCCGCAACATCCGGGTAGAGGATCTGGTTGGCGTCTTGGGCGAGCGCAGCGCGCGCAAGAAGGCCGGCAGCGAAGGTAGTCGCGAACTGGTATCGGAGAGAGACCATGGTGGCGGTTGCTGGGAGGTTCAAGTCCTGCAATCGGTTGATGGTGGTTCTAGCTTGTGCTGGGGGATCTTGGCCATTAAGCAGGTGTCGCCCCTACTTAAACAGTAGACTACTTAAACGAGGTTGGCAAGAGCGGAAATTAAGGACAATTAGACAGAGACTTGGCTCAGATTATGGGTCGAATCATGAACCCGCTTTAGGTAGGGACAGCGCTTTCGCATGGAGCCCCTTTGCCTGAGCATCCACTTGCAGAAAAAACCCCACATCATCTTTGTCTAGCCCAAGGAACGTCCATGCACGCCTTGGCTCGCGGCTGCGTAACCCTTATAGCCACGTCTTCATCCCGTATCCAGCTATAAAATCCGCACCCGGCTTAATCCTTAGTATGGTACAAGTAACATCGAGACCCGGTAGAGAAGCGGTGGTGAAAGGAGGAAAGCCTGGCTCGCAGTGGCAGCGGGATTGCCTTCTCTAACCGGCTACTAATCATTTTGAGCCCTGTACTCAAGCTATCCCCATTCGAACCTCCTAGAAAAACGAGGAGTTGTGTGCGGAGGTGAACCGTGCCAACCCGACCACCCGTTCTGCGCTGTAATTCTTGGAGCGTAGTGTAGCAAGGGGATATGACCTTATTAATTTGCTGACATGGAAATCAATTTTACTTCTCCGTCGCTATGTCCGTCGCCAACACAGCGTTATAAGAGTACATAGACTTGTATGTCCGTGTGTGTGGCGCAGAGGGAAAGGTAGTGGAGGCCCAAGCATTAAGCGTCATCGATCGGCTCCAAGCGGCGGCCGCCTGGTGGAACCTGGAACACGTACTTAATTTTACAAGGGCCGTAAATAGGAAAATCGAACGTGGGGCGAGTAGCAATGCGGAATGGGCTGCGTCGCTACACCCAACGTTGAAGTACCGAGTCTGCACAGCGCCGCGTCCGCCGCGCTAGGGCGGCAGACAGACTTGCCCATCCCTACCTTGTCCACCTCGCTTGTCCATTAGTAGTTTACAATCCAGGTTTACAACCATAAGCGAACTCATAACCGGATGCGTGCTGTATACCTCGAGGATAATGAGCAGTTCGGGGAGGCAGGTCACGGGGGCTTGGCTCATCCCGTAGAGAGTCCATACCGTTACCTCATTCTGGGGGTTTTGAGAGCAAGAAGAGAAATACGACTCGGAGCGCATGAAATATCATCAATTCGGGTGCACGCTAAGCTAATCTTGGTCGGTGGGTCACTTTATCAAGCAATAAGCTCCCCGCCGGCTCCAGCTTCACCGTAAAACTCATGTACCTTCTGCTGAAGCTCTTCATTGTCTAGATCACCGATGGCAAACCGGAGGACGGCCTTTATGTCTATCATCCTCATCTTAGTAGCGCAAGCACCTCTCTCCCTTTTACCCCTCACCTTGAGATGCAGAGAAGCGGTCCGCAGGATGTTTTTTATAGTCCGCCCATCAAGCGGGAGCAGACTAAGTTGGCTGAAGTCCGAGTCACTAAACTCGTGCTTCGTCTGTTCTGCCATGTGCTCCCAGATGAAGCGGCGTTGCCCAGCAGACAAGGCTTCGAATGAGAGTGTAACGTGTACCCTTGAAAACACCGCCTTGTCAAAGTCTAGTAGACGATTCGTAGTGAGAAAGATTATGCCAGACTGGTACTCGAGCAAGCGAAGTAAAACTGGGCGGACTCGTTAGTTCTCCCTGAGATTATCCGGACTCGAAGCTGAGTGAAAAGACTGGTGCCCCTACCTGAAGTCAAGGCGTTCCTAGTCCCGGTGCTATCCGGACCACCACGGGAGGTAATAAACACGTCGGCCTCGTCAAGCAGTAACAAAGCTTTCCATCGGGAAGTCCGCTTGAATATAAGTTCAAGTTTCGCCTCAACGGATTCAGCATTTACAGAATCCCTCGATTGGCCCACTATTCCAAGTTCCGCTCCACTAAAATAGTAGAGCGGCCGGTGAAGAGACTCGGCTGCACTTTCTGTGGTTCTATGAGCCATTAAGAAATAAAAGAAAGTAAAGAATACATACCGGCTGTCATGGTCTTACCGCATCCTGGAGGTCCATATAGCAGAAATACAAGGCCACGACCTTTACCTGGTATGAAGTCGTCAAATTCAGACGAGGAATCATGATGGCTTTCGATGAGGCCCCGGACAACCGTTTTCTTTTCAGCATCAAGCTGCAAGAAACCCCAGACTCTCTCACTCCAATCGATTGGTGTCAGAGTATCAATTCTAACCATCCCCCATGTTTTCAGCGACAAAGAATATGCCACAATCGTGGGCGGCGTGATCATGAGGTCTTTGGACGGGACTTCTTCCCCGGCGATCTCCACGAAGTCATCCTGCTCAAGGACATGATCCTTCCGGTCTGCATCCCACATACGTGGCCACTGAATTCTGCTCGCAGGATCATAGACGATATCGTGGGATCCATCGATATTCTCACAGAACTGTCCGTCTTCGATAATCTTACCGGCATGGTCAACTATAACTCGGCCTTCGTGCTGGAATGAGCCAGTCAAATTAAAATCCGAGGCCTCAGAATATCTTTGGAAGTGGGCGGACGTACCTTTTTTGTAGGCTTTTCGAAGAAGTTCACCACGTCCTCTTTGATGCACCAAAATGGACCAGTATAACTGCAATGGTATCCGGCTCTCGCCTTATTTTCTTGCGACTCGTCGAGGCAGAGTTCCACATATCGCTTACCACGCTCAATAAGTGCCTTCTTCACTTCTTCCTTCTGAGGGTGGAAATCGAGGGGATAAGCCTTTAAACTACGAATTTCCTTGGATCCGTAGAAATGTCCCATGTTAAACTCTCCTTTAGCTCGACAAATCTTCTCGCCGTCGAATCCCGAAAACTCGACGCGTATTGCCCATTCGTCATTCCTATCGCCCTTTATCTTGTCGCAGCTCTTGACCACCACGCACCAGATTAGCATCGACCCAGGGGTGTGCCTGTTTTGCAGGATGACGACTGATCCTACGGGGAACAGACACCAGAGGTTTTCGGATTCGATCTTCCCTTCTTTTATAGAAGTCTCGATAGTGCTGATAGTTTTCGCCATGTACTTCTCCCGAAAGTTCACTAGCAGCTGTAGCTCCTTCATCAATTCGGGAGACTGTGCCTTCTCGATCGCACTCTGAATTTGATGCCGACAGAAGTAGAGTTCGGCAAATGGCTCCGGTATCACTATAGGGTTTTTCTCCAGGCTGATAGAAGTGAAGCCTTTCAAGATTTGCCTCATTGATTCTTGAAGAGCCGGTGACTGGATCTCTAGCTGTAGCTTCCAGCTTTCCTCATTTGCCGATCGGCTGGTGGAAACTATTCGCCTTAAGAGAAGGGATACGTCTGAGAACTTTGTTTCTGAAGGCCGTTTCTTCCCGTCTCTGTCGCGGGTCTGCGTATCGGTTGTTTTGAAGACCTCCACAGAACCCCATTGGGTGGTTATTTGCGTGATGTCCTCGAACTCTGAGTTGAATTTTGGAAGCACCGGGTTCTTCTTTGGCTTGGAGTATTTTCGATACAAGTCTTCGAAATCGACGTCGCCCGATGCTTCAGAATAAACAGACGAGGACTCGCCCAGTTCATCTGTAGAGTGTCCCAGGTCCAAAGAGGTCGCCATCTTAAGACCGTATCGATGAGAGTGTTACAGGTTAAGAGCAGTATCATGCACGATGGCATGTGACGTCAAATTTAGACTACAGCCGCGAAAAATATCGGTTTCTGAACAGCCCGCCTAAGTTATTATAAGAGTTCACCTTCGACGGCCTACGCTCTCGCAGCTGCAGGGCGGCCCCACCGAAGCATCACTGCGAGAGTTACACAAGGTTGAGGTAAGAATGGAGACCACCTAGGCAGACTTGTTCCGTGTACTTCGACCCGAGCTTCTTAGCTAAGTGGTAAATGCGCCTAGAACGTGGCTTCAGGCTAATTGCAGGGCACTCGCCTTACTGGCACAGCCACACAGAAGGCATCTAGTACTCAAGGCGCTCCGTTGGGCAGTGGTCATGTCGGACAGCATTCGCCCAAGGTGCACTTCGACCCGAGCTTCTTAGCTGAGCGGTAAACGCGCCCAGAGCGTGGCTTTAGACTGACTGCGGGGCATCTCGCACTGCTGGCATGGCTACCTTAACATACAAGGCATTTGGCACCCAAGGCGCTCCATTGGGCAGAGGTCATGTCGTACAGCATTAAGCCAAGGTGTCCTGCTAGGCATACTCAAATATTCTTTTGCCAACATATTCGCAGTCAAGCTCGGGAAGTTATACAAGTACCGTAACTCCAAGTTGATCTTTACCATCCCGCTTTCATCGTCGATTGTTGATGAGCCGAGTGTTCAGTTGCACCTTGATTTTCGCGATTCCGCCGACAAAGAGGCAATTGTATGGCCATGACGTCTATCGATGACGGAGAGTAGAAAATCAACGAAGGGTACGGTGGCCCGACTGATCACGAAGCCTCGAGGACACATCATTCTCATATAGAATGGAAACTTCCACACCTAAATGTGAAACGAATAAAGCTGAGACTCAAGCTACATGTGCATTTCGAGGTCAAAAGTGGATACATCATAAGCGGCCTTCCCAAGTTCAACGACCTGACAAGCTATGGTCCCTCACCGGACGAAGAACTCCAGCTCTGGGGGAGAGAGGTAGAGCGCCTAGTAAGAATTTCCAACTCTCCAGATGCGCTACAACTAGATGGGCACGAAGATTTGTTCGGTAACGCCAACCTAGACGGATATAACAGACTGCACAAGATTGCTATCCAGCTGCAGGATGCTCTTGACGTCTGTATCCACGACAACGAGGTGTTATTTATGCAGCATATGCCCAGCCAAGCAGATCAAGACTATTTCTACATGGCACGGGAAAGACTGCTGCAATATTACGACCCCGACCAAGGAAAGGAGCGGTTCCAGCGCCATCTGACTCTTGAGAGAGACAACGACAGGTACTACCATGCCATAGTCAACTATACAACGGGCATGATGTTACGGGTACTACTACGAATGATGCGTGGGGCGCTGTGGGACGAAGAATGCGTGGTGACGGTGGCAAAGTTCGCGGCCAAGCTTAAACTCCTACTCAACGACCTACCTAAATCGGTATCGCACTGCATCGCCGGCATGGCCGCGATGGAGTTCCGGAACAAGCATCGGGCATCCCATCTGCGTGACCGTGACTACGACTGCGGTACAGCTCCTACAAGCGGCGGATCTTATCGTCGGCAGAATCAGCGTTCCCAGCCGGACTCGGACACGGTAATGTTGCGAATCGACGCCGAGATGCGGTATTTCATCGTTATGAAGACATTCCACATTGGAATAAGCCGCCTTCTTGAGTCGGCTCTCTCTAATCTGAGTTCGAACGAGGACACTGAGATGTCGGCCGATGTGTTCGACGCCACAGCGCTGATGTACGAGGACTACATCACAAACCGGCCACTGTATCTATGCTCACAGCGAGACGGGACAATCGGGGCTGCGGCCGACCGGCGGGTCATGGAGTCAACAGGTGCTGCCTTCCAAGTGTGTCTTGATGCGTGGGAGTCGATCAGCAACGCAGGGGGGGGCTCAGACTCCCTGCCCAAAGAACGGACCTCCATCTCTTGGAAGTGGACGCGGCTGGACCCTTCTTCATCATTAGAGCCCACGGAAGGCGCATTGTCGAAAGAAGTCAACCTTTCTACAATGAAGAGCGTCATCACCGCATTTGTGCCTCACTCGATGGCGTGCGGCAACTTTCCTAGCCTTCTGCAGGCCATGTCCAACAGAGTCTCATTGATCTCGGACCCAACCACACCTATCCATCTGGTGAAGCAAGACACCGTCTTAGCCATATTCACAATTCGCACAAGCGAATATTTGAATCAGCAACATCACATCTTCGATAACGACGCCTGTAACGTGACAGAGTCGGCCTTTGCACGGTCGAGGGCGCTCTCCAGCGCATCCACCACCGATATGGCCATACAAGGCAGCAAGGAGGGGTCCGATAGTGTCCAATCTATGTGGATCCGTCGTAATGAAGAGCTCAAGAAGATGGCCAAGGCTCGGAAAGAATTTGAGCGATGGGTTATCGATGAGAAGTCCATCATCATACCCCACCGGCTGTATGCCTGGGGGTTTCTTGGCATCAGCGCTACTATCGTCTTCGGCGGTCTAGGCATAGGACTGTCAGTTGGCGGTCGGATTGCGAGTGTCGATCCTCTCGGTTTCGCAAGCCTTTGCTGGGTGTTCGCAGGGTTCTTGCTGATCGTGGCTAAGTATCTCCGCGTTGAGAACTGGCCGTGGAGCCGTTTCTTCCGCGGCGAAGTCGTCTGTCGATCTGTGAGCGAGGTCCGCTCTGTCACGCGTATGGACCCACAGATTATCTTGGCTCTTCTTCTCAAGTTCGAGCCCCGTATGAGCCTGATCAAGAAAGGCCCTTACAACGCCGTCTTCTCCAAGCGAGGTGCGGATGGATTTGCCATTGATGTCCCGCTACAGGCTTCTACTTTAATGGATGGGGGCGTGATCCCGGTAAAGGTCCAGAGCGTCATAGGAGACGCTCTCGTGGGCGTTCGCGCAGACCTTTGGACCAGATATGACTCCGTCTCCCCCAAAGGAGACAGCTCGACCGACCAGAGGGTCATTTGCGAGGAGTTTTCCGAGCCGGGAAAATGGGCCAACACGGAACTTCCATTATACACACTCACGCGAGGAAAACTCCAATGGTTTCGAGTCACTGGTCTTTTTAATAAAGATGCCTTTTTCAAGTAAGTTGAAGAGCTACTTATGGAGAGATGAATATACAGGAGGCTAGAAATGAGGAGAAGGAAATGAGTAAGGAGTTAAATAAGAAGGTAGAGCACGAGGAGATGTCTTTGTTAGCAAATGAAATTTGCAAATGAAAAGCAACCAAAGCAGAAAGCCGAATACCGCGTCTCTACTTTTAACGCAGTCTTCTCCTACCGTAGTTTTTGTATGAGAATACCTGTATGGTAAAGCATGTATGCATAGTACAAGGTTTAAGAAGCGTATGAATAGCAGTGGGTTTCACAGTAGCTATATATGTAGGCGTAAGCCAGATCGGTCGCTAGTCAGGCTAAGCTGTTCTACGAAAAGCAGCACTGAAACCGAGCTTAGAGTCCCTTAGGCGCCTCCGCGTGTGGCTCGTTCTCAAACCACACCTTCCACTCCTGGAACAGCCTCTCCTTAAAGAACGTTCCTGGCCCAGCCTTGCTACCGTGGACGATATGGTGTATCAACTCGTGCCACCATCCATCTGGCTCAGCGGCGTATTTCGCCATGACGTGCCCGATTATGCCCTCACCCATGCCGATCAGGTTCTCATAGCCTTCGCCGGACACATAGTCGGTAGAAAGGGCCGAGAAGGCGTGCTTGTCCTGGTGCGCTTGCCAGGAGACCACGTGCTCATCCACGGTCTTGTTGCGCTGGTGGTTCATTTCGACGACCAGATTTGCGTGGCGCTGCAGAGTCAGGTAATCGAGGACACTCTCAGGATCGACCTTGACGCCGATGTCCTTCTCGAGGGCATTGTCTTGGAAATTTCAATTAGATGCGTGAGGTAAACAGGTGGGCATGCATCAACTTACACAGTTGCACTGCCATAAAGTCCTCCTCGTTGGTGAGCTTTTGCACCACAAGCGGCAGGATTTTGGGGCCGAGAGCGAGAAGCGCTTCCCACTCGGGGCCTTTGGCACGGTCGGCGGAGCTAGGCAGGAGCTGGTCAGCTGATAAGGCGCCCGTCGAGGGAGGAGGCCCCAAGGCAATTTAAAACTGTCTAGCAACTCACCTCGCCGAATGCTCATTGTCCCCAGTGAACCAGGTAGCCTTCCAATCACTGTACAGCTTCTCGAAGTTTTGTATAAGAGCTGGATAATACTCGTTGAGCTGTGCATGTACGTCTTGCACGCTAGCAACGGCATCCGGATGGGGTGCAGGCACGGGCTCATGTGATTCCATGGCAGGGACCTGGGCGGCCATTAGCATGAACTTTTGGTTCCCTGGGTGGTGGAAGAATGCGAGGTCGACGGCGGCTGCGGATGCTGAGCAGGCACCGGAGGGGGGGGGGGGGCACCAGCGGGCTGGTGTCCCGCCGGTTGAGTAGGCGGAAGTGGAAGGTTATTGGTGTGGTTCACCGACGGGACGGGGTTTTGGCCTTTTCTCGGGTTGATCGGGTGATCCGCGATAATCAAAATCCGGGGAAAGCTGGGAAGATGCGTGGTTGCCAAGAGCCAAGATTTGAGGCTCTACCTTGGGATCATAGATCCATCTTATAGACGAGTAGGGGAACTGTCTCGCTTAACCGCGATCCAAAGATATGTTGGTTTGCCGACTAGACGGCCAGTCTCGCCCTGTAAGCTGAGGATCGCGACTATGATCATGTGTGCTTTCAGGTACATCCATTTTACCTAGTTGCGGCACAGTTCCGCAGACGCGGCCGCAGCGGGAGTCAGGAAAGAAATGAAGGTCACGATATTTGTCCTCAACGTTGCCACATGTGAAAAGAGGAATTTTCGGCAAGCTGTCGCACATAGGCAATATATTATGAAGGATTGGTGGCTTCGCCGGTGGGTTGATCACAAGTTCACCCTCCAGTTGTAGCCGCTGGTATGTTGGTCGTTCTCCTTAAGCATGCAGGCCCAATGAGGATCACTATACGGTCTTACGGTGAGAATCCGCCTCGGTCAGGCGTTGGTGGCATCATCTTCTGCGCCGTACTCAGCTCTTCGTCTAATGACATAGTTTCGGAAATAGAGCCAGCTAAGCCTACCAATAACGGATCATGTGCTCAGAGCTCGACGGCGGGGAATCAAATGATTTGCTGCTCCTCTTTGTTTTTAATAGTGCACTATAAGAAATGATAGGCCGGTAGTTCGATTGAAGTATATATGTCGATGCCAAGCCTTCACAATTCTCTTGTTCGATAGCCAAAACACTTTAGCTTTCCGTCACCAGTAATAATCCTTGAGCACTGTTCTTTATTCTTATAAATCGTTTAAAAGCTCCTATCGTCATAATGCCTGTCCAAGCTGTCCATGAGCAACACCCAGGCGTCCCGAAGGGAGCTGTCAATCACCCGAGTTATAAAGCTGGTCAATCTAAAGTCTGGGTCGACCCTCAGCTTCCGCAGGGAGCCAACAACACACCGGGCTCGATGCAAAGCCAGCCCAAGGTCTGGGTCGAACCCCCTCAGACTTCAGAAAAAGAGGGAGAGCGCCCCAGTGTTCCCGCCTCATCAGCTCCCAATACTGAGGGTCTTGCGATCCCTCGAACTCACGGCATTCCGAAGCCACCTATTCCCTCCAAGCCGCAGTCGATTCCAAAAACAACTCACGACGACCCCAAGCCAGCTCATGATAAGCCCAAGCCGGCCAATGAGCCCAAGCCGAAGGAAACCCACGCAGCCCCTCAGCCAGAGCCAGAACAAACCGACCCGGAGCCAGAGCCTACTGGGCAGTCTACTGAGCAACCTCAGTCAAACAATGGGGGGGAGTTGGAGGCTCCTCCTGCTATCCCACCTCTTCCCACTCTGCCCGAGATCAAACTACCAACCAAGCTTAGCGACTATCCTGCTGCTACGCAGTCTGCCATCAAGGCGTACATCAACCACGAGTACCCTAACGCCACTACTGAAGAGCAGGTCGAGGCTATCTTGGTAACTCTCGTCAAGGCGGTAGCGACTTATTATGCTGGGGATTTGAAGATTATTGGACTGTTGGTGGTGGGTACTTCCCTCGTGATTAAGAGGTCTGCCTGGTGAACCAGGGAAGCTGACTGTAGAACAGAAGATTCTTGATAACGCCAATGCTGCTCGAGCAATCGGCGGAATTGCCTGGAAAATTCTTCCTGCGAGCAAGAAGCACCAGGTCTACGGCGCCATGGCTACATACTATAAGCAGGTAGAAGGATTTGCGAATACGTAAGAGCACCCCTCGATTCTCGCTTCAAACGTTTTGCCTAACACTTGTATAGTATTGCCAACGCGGAGCAAACTGTTCTAGACAAATATTCTGTTCTATTCAACCAACCCCAGATCGATGAGTATCAACTCAACGTTGCCGCATGGCGGAAGATCGTGGCGGTTTGCGAGCAGTACGAGACTACGATCAGCTAATTTAAGTGATAGTCGAAGTTCGGAGGAAGTTTTATAGTATTGGCACTTAGAATTTTGCAAGCCCCTTAAAATATTCTTAAGCATCATGAGTGAGTGGCGTTTGTTGAGATCGTAGTTTTGAGCGTCGCTGGAAGCTTTACATGCTGCATGTTAGGACCGAACCTGATTCACGAGTGACGTCGTCCGCGTCGGCGTACGCGATTCTAATACCACTGATAGTACGACAGATGTAGTTCGCGAAGACGGGTCGTTTAATACCTAACCCGCTGACATGGTAGAGGGGCCTGTTTATCAGGAGGCTGCCTTGGGGTCTGACTCTGTGATAGACTCTCTAGTTAAGATTCGGAGCTACATCATCAATTTTATTCCAAGCTTTTGTCTACGCCAGCCAAGTTTCTTCGTACATAATTGCATTCATTTTGATCTTACTTGTAGAGCATCTGGACGTTATGGTATATATTCTGACTGTGTCTATTTGCAGTCATAGCAGAAACGCTGACTACAAGTTCTCACGAAGTCTTGCCTTCGTCTTCAGTGGAAATTGAATTATATTTACAGCGGATATTTGGGTCGTAAACTACGACCTGGTGTCGGGTCGGGCCTATTTGGGATTAGCGCCTTCTGAGTTGGGAATTTTGGCTTCACCGCCTGTGCTTTCTGCTGCCGACCGTGTATAAGATCCAGGCCGTCCCTCGGCCGCTGCTCCGGTCCCTTCGCTGTACACTCTACTTCCCTTCCCCTCCCTTCCCCTCCCCCCTTCCTCGCTCCTCCTTGGATTTGTCTTCTTAAGATTCCTCCTATCTTCAGCCATCTATGCGTGCGGCTGCCGAGCTGTTCCCTGTGTCGCTTTCATGAGTGCGAGCTGAAGTAGACGGCCGCTCGGCGACGCCTCTCCCTCAAGCCGTGCCCGCCCGGCTCTTGGCCGCCGCTTATCTCTTAACCTGCTACTCTTTCGCTTATAGGGTCTTTACGCTCCAATACCTAGGAGAGAAATTTTCGCTTAAAGTAAGGTTTTTACGCGTATATATGGTGTATGAGCTAATTAGAGCTTTTGTAAATTAACCCCTCTTAAAATAATTATAAACCATAAAGCTGGCTAAAAGAGGAAATCACACCGGCTAATTAAACACCAGATTCTTATCAGCTTCAGATAATAAAACGAATGGTATATATTGACCTTCGGTCAGATAATACCGCCCAGGAAAATTGGTCTGTTGGGGTGATTAGGTTCTGCTTCTGCGTGAAGGGACTGAAGCGACTCGCTCTCGGTTCCAAGCCGCATTCTAACATCCTCTTCCGCCTGCAAAGGCATTTCAGCTCGTATATTACATTGTGCGTTGCCATTTCTAATTCTTATCTTTACCTTTACCCTTATAGCCTACCGCCTCATTATTGTCTTCTCTTATATCTTCGGCTCTTGACGCTCTTTCTATTATCTCCGGTAGAGTCCTAGCTAGTTGATCGATTTTTCCGTATAATTTTCTCAAGGAATATCGGACTTCGCAGTCGTTAACATCATCTCGAGGATGAGACATCAAGGCAAGCTCCTCTAGTAGAATACGCACAACGACTTCACCGAACGCTTGACGAAACGTATCAATATTGTTCGACCCAAAACGATATAAGAAAGTTGCTGCTATTGGGTTCCGATGCTTGAATTCTCTAAGCGTCGTCTCTGCCTTCTGAATATCGGAACCATGAAGTTGGCGTCGTATTTTGATCGCTCGATACACTATTTGATCAATCACCGTTGCGGACTCAGATGAGAAAATGGCCTCATTACTACTGGCAGAATCGATTAGTATGGACTTTTTCTCCGGGGTAGAGTATACAGTTGGAAGTTGTGTCTTTGACACGAGCCACTTACTCCGAATCTAAACCTGCAGCTTGATAGTTGGCAGAGCGTGAGAATGATATCAAGTTGTTATCCGTAGTTGAGCTAGTTGTCCTGCTTGCGGATTCTGGTACCGAGGCCGAGGATCTTAACTCGAGATTCGCTAAGTTATGAAAATATCTCAAAGTCAAAACGATTTGATGAAGACGTTTCTGGAATATCTTGCGGATCCAGAATCGGGCGAATAGAGACAATTGCGTTGTCTTATTACTCGACCTTTCGAGTTTCCGCGCATGTATAAAATCCAGGGATTCTTTGTAAAGGATGTGCAGCTGATGTATCGTATAATTGGACCGATTCCTGGAAAGCGTGAGGGAGAAAGTGTTCAAGTCAACCTGATATATGGTGTCGTGCAGTTCGACCGCATAAAGAATCAGGATAAACCCAACTCCGAGATCTCGCGCTTCGTCGCTTGAGGCAGAGCCATTTCTATACTTCCTCCAGAGCTTGGTTATTCGCTCGAAAGTTTGCTTCCACGCGAAATGTTTGCAGAGAGTAATCACATGTGGGTTTATGCATGTAATTTTCTCAAGGTCCTGGGAACAGGCCAGCAATAGGAGCATTGAAGCACAGTTTAAGCCAAAGAGTGTACCTTTTTCGTAGTTATCATCAAACGTGAAAGGAGTCGGTATGTTGACTTGTCGTTGAAACCTGTTTTGTGGCGACTCCGGATAATTAGGAATCTCCATATAGGTAAAGGGTAAAGAAGCAAGTATAGTTGTCATTTCAGCTGTCATGGATGGAAATAAATCGCTGTTTAGCCTTGAGCATAAAGTAAACAGTTGCAAACGGCCGGTTTCTATATCCGCCAGGGCTGGATGTTTAAGCTGGTCTTGAATCGGTATATAACTGTAGACCAAAAAGAAGGCATGCGGTTTGCTCCATCCTGGAACTGTCAGTAGAGATTTTCTATTAGTGGTTATCTTCATACCTCTGAAAGGATCTAGCGACTCTAACTCGGGTTCAACACAAGCGGTCCAGAAGTTGTGCTTGAGGCTCTGGCATCTTCCACATGGGATTTCACCGTCGCACTGATTTCTCGTAAGCCCATACCTACTCGATGACATTTGTTCCCTTACCTTTTTTCTCTCAATTTGGCACCGAAGACATGCCCTCGGGGCTCGTGGAGCACGTCGCATCCTTTTTGAAACTAAGCTTGGTTGTCCTTCGCTATTGCTTTGGGCTTGCGCGGCAAAGTCGGTCGGGAAGCAGACAAGGTAGTTAGTCGGTATTGCTGCTCGGCCCATATGTGGGCTGTTCGGCCTCTTTATTCCCAATTTCACTGGTGCTGGATTGTGTTGCTCAGGATAGGGGATAGATATATCGTTAGACGATGCGGGTTTTGGCGCGATCCTTACTGTCCTTGATAACTTTGGTAGGCCCGTATACACCTCCTGAGATTTGCAGACGCGAGTAGCTAGTGGCACTAATGAACATGCGTCTACTCTTGGCACAAATAAGGTCTGAATGCCATTGGAGTCCTGCTGGCTCTCGTTGGCAGCGGAAAATGATCGATTAGTGCTGTGCATGCACGGCTGCACAGGGCTTAGAACTCGCTCAAGGTCATTCTCCGGCCCTAAAAGCCCATCCAAGATATCGAATATACTAGTTTCCCCATTGCTCTGTGGTTGGCTATCTATCAAGCGTGGGATTTCGGCGTGTTGTTCCGTCATCTGCTGGACCCCGCCTGGGACTGCCGCTGCGTCGGGTGCAGTATACTGCGGTGTCTTGGGGACACTGGTGAACTCCATGCTTCCAGTCAAGGGGCTGCGTGATTGTGGATATAACATCGATCCAACCCAGTCCATGTCTTCAATCTGTGTGGACGACATGTCGCCAGACTGATAGTGCATTTGGGGGTGACTCGTGATGGAATTGGCGATTGGTGAAGCGTTGGCTTGTGGCAGACCTTCAGGTTGATCTCTAATGTCTGCAAATAGGTCTGGATTGCTGACAAGACGGCGTGGATCGATGAACTGTACCCGGGACGACCAAATATCTTGATCAGGCTGAGGCTCCATTGCGACGTGCAATTTGACTGAAGTGAGGATAGGCTGGCTGGATCGCACAGTTGTAGTGAGGTTGAAGGAGAACAAGTTAATTTCAGGAGTAGAACCGAAGATTGTACCAAGAAGAAGGGGAGTCAAGGCCGAGTTGGTGGGGAAGCTTGGTTGTTAGGCTCAAGGTATCGGAGGCTCTACCTTTATACCTGTAGTATTCCGTGCTGGCAGAAGGCTCCTACGAAGCTACGGCCAATAGAAAAGGAGAAGAGATTCCGGCGCCAATTCCAGTTTAGCGGCCTACGGTTGACTGGGTAATGTAAGAGGCACAGCATTCCAAAGGCAGCCTGTTAGAGGATGCCCTCGAGAATACGGTCGCCCGATCAAGCCTAGTTTCGTATTGTGCAACATGACTCCTGAAGAGGGGAGAATATCGGACAGCCAATGAGAGCCCAACCATCGTTCCCAGTCGCTCAATATGGTGAATTGAAACCCTCCGGGTTTCGTTCGCTGGTGAGGTGGCGATTTGGCAGCGTGGATGTAGAGTTCACAGTTCCGTGCCAACCAATGCGTGGAGATCGCTCGAGGTTCCGGTGCCTAAACTGGCATGCTGCCCTCTTCCCGGGTGCTGATGACCGGTTGAGATGGAAGATACGGATGAATTATAAATGCATGCTACTTAGAATATGGTTAGGGAGCGTTTGCATTCACCTCACTGTTACGCTCCCATCGACACAAAAAGACGTTTCATGCTACTGCTATTACTTGGACACAATATCAGCCCTTGGTATGCGTCCACCCCCAGAGCGTTGTGACTCTAGAATTTGCGCAACTAATTGGATTCTAGATTCTACTTCTGGCAACAGTAACATGCCTGAAAAAAACTCCCCACCCCAGGATGACCTTCTTCTCGGAGTCGGAACCTGGGCTAATGCGAGTCACCACGGTCTGTATCCTCGCACGATGGAATTGAGTCAGGGGGGAGACCGAGAGTCTGGGGAGAAGAGCGGTCTACAGCACAAGACTATGAAGCAGAAGAAGAAAAAGCGGACTTATAAAGCCTGACAAAACTTGTGTTACAAATCGGCGGGCTATATGTGATTCTCAAGTGTGGCATGGAGTGAGCATCTTCAGGGGCAGACTATGTTGGTGCTGAGCCATATGACCAACTGCGGCCCTTTAATTACCTGCCAAAACAAAGCGTAGCAAATTTACTCAAGGCGGCTGTCGTTCACTAGTGTAACTAGTTCACTAGCCCAAGGTTGGGATGGGGCAGCCGCAACCCCGGCTGAGGCATATGGTACCAGCACACTATCTATTGCTGCTCGGTGTTGGGATTGCGGTAAACGACAGTCTCGCACCAGCTGTTTTCGACAGCCCTAACACCAGGCTTTTGTGTTTATCTGTAATCCCCCCAGTCCCCCTAAGTGTCTACAAATCCCTTAAAACCCATTCTAAGGGGTAGTAATATAGACATAGTAATGATTATTAGGGTTAAGATCAAAGAGATTAAAGAGCAGATATTACTGTATTACCAGAGGTGGCTGATAGCCAGTCTCATTCTCTAGTTTCTATGTATCAATTAAAATGCGCCTCCCCACAGCAACAATACGATCGCCTGGACGCAGATCATAACTAGACTCGGAGCGAGCCGCAGCCCGGCAAGTGATTTCGTCCCGCCAGGGTAGACGGTTTTCCCCTGGCATGTGTACAGGCCGCCCAGGGTTCCATTCCAATGCATTGCGTCCAGGACCGAGCAATCGAATGTCGGGTCGGTCGAGTTGACAATGGTCTGGCCAAGTACCGTGTTCACGCGGAATTGTCGGCTGCTGTGGGTGTTCGTCAGCAAATTGCTCCTTCCGCCGATAGATGTAGCACGGGGCTACGTATGGCGGTGGACTTACAACCATGAATTATCAAATGCGCCGGAGAATACCATGGACGACACATTCAGTGTTGTTGCTCCTATCCCGGTAGTGATGTTGGCGCTGTTCAATAGCGGGTTCTCGGTGATCTCGATGCTCTGCCATGCCTCGCCCTGGTCGTCCAACGCGTACGAGTGCGGAGGCAGCGAGACGCTCGTAAGCTGCGGGTTGTTCTGGATCTGAACCCTATGGAGCCGGTGGATGTTGGCGAGGTTGAGCTTAGAAAACGTATTCCCGTTCAAGAAGACACTGTCGATTGTGATGTCGGGGATGCCCACGTACCGACACCCGGATGCGTGGAATGTCTGGATCTTGGCCTGCGCCGACATGTACTGGAAATTGAGAAACCCGTCGCCCTGGATCTCCAGTGAGTCGATCTGCCCGCCGTACAGCTGCAGGCTATGGAGACCGGGCACGCCGCCGATGAAGACGCTCGGGATATACCCGTCGACGCCCAGCTCAATAAACGACGCCGTTAGCCCGACGGCGCGAACCTCGAACGTGCTCCCCACCCGCTGTATCTTGGGCAAGGAGAGAGAGCGCAGCTGGTTGGCCCACGCGAGACGAAAGCTCCCTGCGGATGCTAGTAGGGGCAAGGAGAGATTCTGCAGCGAAGGGAGCCCGTATAGCACAAGCTCGCCGCCCACGGTCGCGAGACTCGGAAAAGCCACGGCCGTGAGGCTGGGAAGGTTACTTAGATTTAATCTATCTGCTACCGACGTCAGGGACGGTGCGGACAGCTCGGTCGGCCCGGAGCAGTTATGGTCGTCGTAATTGCTCTTCAGCTCGTCTGGGCTGTAGAGGCTCGGCAGGTCTGGCGTGAGCTGGCCCGTGGTCGTATTCGCAACGCATTCCTCGCTGGTTAGGCGACCCTGGATGGTCTCGATACCGTTGAGGACGATTTTAGAGACGGCGTTGGTTGCCAAGACGACGTCCCCGGTTATGTTCGCGCAACTGTTGATCGCATCAGCATCGTCCTGCGTAACAATACGCGTGGGCCCGCAAGTCGTCGCGCTACCCGCTAGTACAGCACCTGTGTGCCGTTCATCACCGAGTCAGCCGCACGATTCGCTACCTTTAACAAAGCACCTTGGGCCTACATACCCGCAAAGATGGCTACGGGCGCTACACGCATCTTTCCAGCGATGTTCGTTAGCGTTGATCGGTGGTGGGCGGTCAGGCGGGATGAGAGAGCAGATGGCCCACTAATTAGGAAAGGAGGCCCGCGACAAGCCAGACCGTTTGCTCTACCAGGGCCCTCCAGGTTGGCACATTCAGACCCGCGGGAAGTTAGCGGCAGCGGGCTTAGCGTAACTTTAAAGCTAAATAAGAATGCTTGTCAAGCGCTAATTTGTCCTTCCCGCAACCTTCCGGCGTTGCCGCATTGGGCCTTCATTTCCGAGAATAGGGCTGGCCGAGCACGGTCGCCATTGGCTTCTTGCACTAGGCCAAAGCAGATGGGGCCGAACTAGCTGGCCCCTGATACAACAACGAACCAACAGTTGCATTCTAAGGGTATCTATGTAGTAAACAGCGAACCAACAGTCGTATCCTGAGTTGCCAAGCCCCGAAAAGGGTATTGATGTATTAGCCCGGTGAGTCTGCGACCAATGGCTTGAAGCACCATGGGCATGCTACTATTTCATTACTGTACACCTTATCGCAACTTAAGGGTAGGCTAACTACTTAGGTAATTACTGATTGATACCACGAGCGGGAATGAAACCGCCTAAAGGCCACAGATAGAGATGACCTATAGTCTTACAAGCCAGTATAACATTGGTAGAGAGCAAGAGAGTAACCGCCTATACCGGTACCTTCCAGTGTCGGGATAGCCCAATTTGCACGGCCTCGGCACAATTCGGAACGCCGGGTACGCACGCAGGGCTTTTACTTACCAGGCGGATAGCACCGCCGCAGGTTTCAAGCACATGCTGCAAAGGCTTGGCTTCGCCATCCGCATATCGAGCAGAATGTCCGACCAGGGGCCCTAGTTGCTCGCTGAAGGCCTTACCACTATCGATGTGCTGGTAGAATTTTTCACATCACCATGCAAGACGAGTGACCATACCGATAGTCGTTATTGCCAGGAGAAAGAAAAGATCCAATATTGTCAAGTCAGGCAGCTCTCCCGGGACGGTTTGATGCTTAGTCGGCTTATGATGCTCTCCCTGATCCAGGATGGGGGCCAGCCTGGTGTGGTGTGCTGAGGATGGGGATTTCTGTTTTCTTTCTTTTTTCTTTTTGGAGTAGAAGGCCTAGAGGAATAGCAAGTTGGCCAGGCGCATATAGCAGATATATTTTATTGCCTCTCCTCATAGGTACCTTAAGCCCTAGGAACAGGGTACTGGCCACGAAAACTACAGGCGCGTAGTCTGGGCCACCTTATAAAGAAATTCTAGGCTTCCCTACACCGTAACTAGGATAGCTAGAGGTGACCCTATGCCGCGTCATTTTAGGTTGAGCCTATCGCATGGACGCATCAACATAAGCCACTGAGGTGGCTTAACTGCTAAAAAAGACAACCCGCCTCAGCCACTTTTAGCACTCAAATACCAGGATCGAGGTGTTATAAGTATATATCAGCCTCTGGGCTATAGGAATAATTATTACTCTTATTATTCTATAAAGTAATAAAAGTAGTTATTACTCTAGCTACTTTGAGGAAAGTAACCTAATATTTAAAACTATAGTCTTTATCTAGTTAGATTAGTTAACCTTTACTCTTTACGCTATAGTCTGGTCAGGTCTGTCCTAGCCGGCGGTACGCTGGGCGAGGTTTCCTGAACAGCTGTAATCATTATCGTTGTTGAAGCCTTGCTTTACCTAGATATGGGTATGTGTGTGGATAATACGTGTTGACTAAGTAGTAAGTAAAGTATGTGTAATGAACCTTGATTCCTTTAGCTATAGAGCGGCTAACTGTATCTACTTATAAGAGTAGTCTATTGTGATTCCTGTTACTAGTAGGGAGTCCCTTAGCATCCTGACGGTAATGTGTGACACTGTACGCAGGGAGGTTCCTAGTAGGAGCATAGGAAGCCCTCACGACGTTGTTGCTCTCTATATTGTCGAGGAAGCCAGGCCTGTTAAAGGTGAACTGTAATATAAAGCTTTATTTTAATAAAAAGCGTTTAATTGTAAGGCCCCAGAGCATACAGCCTTACAATAGGGCACGCAGCCGCAAGCAGAACCTGGAAGGTTCACGAGTAAGGGATAACCGCCAGTATGACTCCAGTATAGGCTGCAACCCGCCTAGGAGTGAGGCAGGAAACACAGGGGATTCGTAGCCGAGTCAGGACCGAATCTAGGAAGAGAACCCTTCACCTGTATAAGTAGGAACCTTAAGGGCCTTAAAACTGAGGACCTTAAGGATCAGTCTCTGTTACAGCCTTAGCGCTAGCAGCTGAATATATTCCCCTTCTCGTGGCCGAGCTTCCACCCCCTGAGACCTGCCTAGGGCATTACAATTTATTAGATTTAGTTAATATACCCTATTAAATAGATTAAACCTATAAAAAGTAACTTGATATATAAAACTATAGTCTTTACCTAAGAAGATAATTAATCTTTACTTTTTAGTAATTAATCTAATTCTTAAGATATACTCTTATACCAAGATATCATATGCCTTATTAATTATTTACTCTACGCCTTCTACCCTCTTTACCTTAGGAAAGAACCCCCTTACTCATTAGACCGCTAACCCTATAATACCCCAGTGTTACAACATTTCAGTGCCTCCTCAATCTATACGTATTGCAATGGGGTCAATTTCTACGCCTACTTTTTAGCCTTATCAATCAGTTACTACTCTTTTTACTGAAGGAAAGCTCCGACAAAATTATTATCGCGGTAAGCCGCTATTATCACATCAGGAAGAAGGGAGATTTCCTAGCAGCAGGATATAGGAAGGATAATGGCAGACGTCACTTATTTATAAAACTCTAGAGGGCTGTTCAAGGACTGGCTATCGTTCATTAGTTGCAACGAGGTCTGCTAGCCCGGAGTTGGGATTGGGGCAGCCGCAACCCCGGCTGAGGTATATGGTACTGTACCAACATACTACCTCAGTGTTGAGACTATCGAAAACGACAGCCCCGCGCCAGCTAAAAACGACATTCTCAACACCAAGTTTTAGTCTTTATTTGTAATATACATTCAGTGGAATGTGCAGAAATCTTTCCGGGTACCTTAGCAGGTTGACCGCCGACAGCGCTCTCACCTCCAAGTTCTTGTAGTGCTGTGAGAAACATTGTAGCAGAGCCACACATCCAAGTGAGGCTCATGCCCATAGAGTCTTGCCTAGCTTTCCGGGGCCTGGATCATAAGTTTGACCAATTCGTCATGAGCAATAGTCTGGCTCGGAGATTCATGTATGTCGAGATCGATTCCGGGCAAGGATGCAACTACCGCGCGCCTGGATCTGGACAGCGGCCGGGACGCACTTCTACTCGATAGGTCAATGGAATGCCTGTCTTGCTGCTACGGCGCGGAACCATATGCGCGAGTCATGAATGTCGGCAGAGACGGTACACCCGAGCGCATTGTGCGTAATATGATGAGAACACTAGCTCCCACTGGTAGGTATGATAGTAGTAGCATCCGCAGCCAAAGCTTTATAGTTGTCCAGGCTTCGTGTTGCATTGGTAGCAGTACTGGGAAGTCGTGTTAGCAGTAAAACTGGGAAACAAAGACGGAACTTCACTGTATTTCTTACTTCTCGTTTATGACCATCGCCATGCCAGATTCGCAGTGCTTGGCCTGGGCACAGTAAATCCAAATCGGAGTGGTGTTGTTGATTTGAATCGTGTAGGTAGGGATAGAACCGGCGGCCGCCACAAACATGAATCCAGAATGGATTCCCGTGACTCCTGTTATGTGTAGTCCGATCGGTTGACACGGCTGGTCAAAGGTAGACTGCGTTACAGTATGATTCCCGCCCAAGAACTGGAACTGCACCATGTCACCCACTCCCACATTAATGTTATTTGGCGTGTAGGTCAATGCACTCGAGGTTCCGACTTGGACAATGGTAACTTTGCCAGCTGTTGTACCAGTATTAGCGCTAGACGCCGTGAAAAACTATTGCCCAAAACTTACATCCTGGCGTAGCGGAGGCAGCCGTACTGGAGGTTGACGACGTTGGTGATTTTGACGATATCGAGGACTGGCTGCTAGAGGCCGCTGACGTAGTACCTGTGCCTGTAGGAGGTGGCGAGGTGCTACTACGACACATGTAAGCGTGGCCCTTCCAGTCCAGAGCTTAAATGTGCAGATACATGCCTTGAAGTCGCAGACGAGCTGCTCCCTGACGCCGGCGTCGCATTGCTAACAGCGTCACTGGCATTGTTTCTGTTCGACAGACCAACTGCCAAGCCAGCTCCAATGGCGATGGCCAGGATGACCACAGACAGCAAAGCTAAGCCAGCCCAGAACACTGTGGCTGAAACTCCCAAGATGCGCTTCTGTCTAGGGTCTCGAGCCGGTAGAGGAAGCACGTAAGGACGCTTCTCATTCTCGTTTCCCGTGTCCGCGATGTATTTCCCGCCATCGCTGTCCTGGAAGGTGCGAACATACTCGAGTCCGCTATGCGGGACAACCTCTGGAGGGCTGTTGCGCTCTGTGGGCTGCGCAGATGCCAGCTCCGGGCCATAGCTCTGCTGGAGCCCAGAGCGATGCCTGTCCATGACAAGCCAAGTGGAGAGGAGAAGACGCCAGTGGAGTATTCGAGATACACTGCCGTAGGTGAGGTTCCTGTTGCTCACGCCATTTGAGATCAATAACGAAAACTCACGGCTTAAGCATATTCCCGGCACAGCTACTGAGTGTGGATATTTCCAGGAATATATGTCGAGTGGGCCCCGGCTTCCCAGACAGCGTGCGAGGCAGCCCTACGCCTCCTCCTCGACCGAGCCGTGGTTTCACTCTTGAGGCCGCGTATAATCCGAAGACCGAACGGTTAGGCAGTCATCGCAACTACAAATCAGGGATGCTAGATCGGGTTGGGGTAACCCCTGCTTGCTGTGTCCAGGTATGGTCGGTACCTTGTGCCTCTCGGCCAGTTTAAGAAGAGGCTATGCGGGTCGCTGAAACAGATACAGTCTCGCACCCAAGCTTGCTTGTGCACATTGGGAAATTGCCGTAGTCCCAGATTTCGGGAGTCCCATCTCGCCCGAAACCGGGCTGCTGGCGGCTTAGTAGTATGCATACCTCTATAAGTGAATCTGAATGTACACATACCCAGTAACCTAGGGAACACCTCCGAAGGCACTTTCCGATGCGTTCAGCTAGAGTTGAAGAGATGATGCATTTGAGCGTCCAATTGACAATCTCAGGTAGCCAAGTTTTTACATGCGTCATGCGCCTCCTGCACCGAATTGGTGCTGCAAATGCCAGGGGCCGCTGCGTGCGATGGTCGGCGCGAAATTTCCTGATTTGTACGGATTGGAAACGGAGGATTTGAATGCTGTCCAGGGGCCACAACGCGTCGCAGGCGTCACAAGTTCAACCCCTTCCCGAGGACCCATGCCCAAACCCTTTCTCGAGCCCAATGCGGTAGAGAAGGCTGGAAGCTGCCCAAAACCTCTAGTAACTATTGCTCAGATTAGGTGTGCATTTAGCAGCTAAGGAAAATAATAAGACAGCGATTCCTCCCTCAACGCAGGGAGCATACACTAGGTCCTACCGATCTCTACGCGCAAGAAACATGCGGGCGCCGGATCTAATGTCTAAGGTGGGCGTATAGATACTTCCGAGACACCCCCATCTTCTACGGGCATTTCTCGGGCCAACTCGATCACTGTATAAGAAGCTTCTTGGCTGCATGTTTGAGCCCTAATGGCTGCCTAATGTCGACCGTGCATTTGCTCCCCGATATCTAGCAAAGTTACGGATACAGGTCTACTAATGCTCGGGAAGTCCCTGCTGCTAACATTTGACCATTCTAGATTCAAATTTCGGCTCATTTATACACTAGACAGTTCGACAGTTCAGACCAAGGTCAGGCTATTGCTTATCTAGAGACAAGACCTGGTGGTGCGGTTTGTAGCTAGACATATTCGAGGAAGCACAGCACCATTCATGCTGGGTAACCCTCCAAACGTGACTAAGTCGAAATGCCCCGGACCCAAGTTTCGCAGCGACGCAACCAGAGGTCACCAGGTCGGTGATACAGGCGCGAGCTCAGCTATAGGCAAGGCAGATTGGATGTTGGGATTACCAAGTGCAACGGCAAGAACCAAGAACCCTAAACAATGCTACAATAAAAAAATTGCTGGATGCGTCAATCGCCGACAAGGCGTTGGCAGCACTAAGGGTGCAGAAGACTATTGCGTGGTTTTAGGCTGTGTGCATGGGAATGCAAAGCCATCTTTGTTCTCGGGTCCCGGGCTAGCCTTTTCCCGTGACCGAGCATATACTAAAACGGCGCATGTGGCCCTCGTACTAATCAACCCTTGATTGGTGATCATTGCTGCTTTTCGGTTGTCTCGGCCACCGACTGTCTCTTACATGTGAGAATGATGGGGGAGGGCGGCATATTAATTCTGTTTAGTGAGCATCGGTCAATCAGGTCATAGACACCACTAGAAAATCCCACTGTGTGCTGCGCTACTATTTTCGACAACTGGCTGCAGGGGAGAGTATATTGTGAAGCTCTCTCTTTGACCTCGTAGCTCCCACCAAGCCGTCGAGTAGATGCGCGTCAACATCCAGACTTCCTATCACTTTTTATCTACACGGAGCTCTCGTAGACGATGCCGAAATGACCTAGGACTTTGCGGTAAGGTTGAAGGTGAAGACGCAAGGAATATAACTGGGAAGTTTCACAGATGTTGCGATCGACATATACTTTTCTAGCAGCCCAACCAAGCCTTCCTTGGATACGTGATCGGTCAATACATATATTCAACTCTCTACGGGGTGTTGAAGTAATCTGGTGGATGCGAAGATATATTCCATCACATTCACCGCAATGTGTCACTGCAAATGGCTTACTTTAGCCCCGCCTTCCAAAAGTAGGCCGTGTCGTGATGGAGAAGATGCTTCGTGATCATCGGCCCGATCAGGATTATCGGGTTTGCTTGTTTGGGGGGCTTGCCGCGCTTTTAAGCCGATTGTGAACCGTATACGTAAGTTAGGGGATAGGCGGTTAGGCGGGTAAAAATCCATTCGCTCGAGGCTTTTGCTCTCGCACTGTGGGTGGGTTTTCGTATGAACTGCCAACTACAGCCAAGTGTTCAAGCTCACGATAAATGGAGTAAACCGGGTTCCCATACGCCTGCCAAGAACTGTGCCACGCATGGAAATAGCGCTATACCATTCGTGAAATCTGACCTAAGCTCCCTCGCGCAGCTCCACCCGTCATCGCGCACCGAAATAGTACTTAGCCACGGTCCTCAGCCCCTCCGAGATACCCCCAATCCCATCAGTTCCACTCCTCACTCTTAGCTGCAATCATCATGGCTTTCACTATCGTGCTATGCTCAGGCGCCTGGCCCCTGCTTGAGTTCTTTGACCCTCTGATCAAAGCCTTCGAGTTGAAGAATCAGAAGGCGATCTGCAAAATTACCCCTTCCTATCCAAATTACAGCCCTGAAGACCCGCCAAAGATCAATCCCGATAGCGAATATCTCCGTAATTCTGTCCTGGAGCCCCTTCTACAGGAAGGAAAAGACATCGTTCTATTTGCCCATTCGTATGGCGGTATATATGCCCCGGCGTCCGTGGAAGGCATGAGTAAGAAGGAGAGGCAGGCGAAAGGCCTCGAAGGCGGCATCATTGGTATCATCCTCAATGCCGCCTTTGTTGCTAGTAAAGGCACCAGTGCTATAGCTGCTATGGGTATCGACCCAGAAAACCTTCCCGAGTGGATAGTCCATGATGTAAGTTGCTCTTGAGAGCAGATATTTAGGAGCCTTCCTAACTTATATCGCAGGAGTCTACTGGCCTTGTGTCTTTTGAGAAAGAATCCGCAAAGACGAGGTTGTATCATGACCTGCCCCCCGACGAGGCTGAACGATTGGCGAACGCACTTCCTCCGCAGCCTTACGCCTGTTTCGCTACTCCCACACACTGGGATCCTTACCAAGACCCCAACTTCAAGGGAAAAGTGGGCTATATCTTTACCGAAGCAGACAGGATCTTGCCTTTCGAGGTGCAGCAAATTTTCGTTCAAATGGGCAATATTGAGAAAACGCACCTCATGAAAGACTCATCCCACTCTCCTCACCTTGAGCAACCGGACGAGCTGGCAGATGTGGTGCTTAAGTTGGTGAAGGCAATTACGGAAGAGAAATAAGCCATGATCTATGCATCATTCCATTAGGACACAGTATTGCTTCAAATACTATCTATTTTTCAAATTGTCATTTTAATACTTTCCGTATGGCATTAGCTAGAAATCGGGTTGCTTAATATCACTCTGATGGACAGTACTACCTAAATTCAAGTCAGCTGTCGGCAGAACATTCCTTGAATGCGTTGCGCTGTATCCAAAGAAGGGACAAGTTGACTTGACAGTACGAGCTACTGACGGAATTCGAAAGCTTCTGCTGACATCCGTAGGTACATACCTAGACTAGCCGATAACAGGCGCAGTAGAGGTAGAAATTTTATCCAACTTAACAGTATAGTACGATTAGTCATTGTCCTTGGCGCAGCGTAGCACACAATGACGATTAATGAATCATTCTGAGCCGAAAGGCCCTCAACCTGACATTCTGGCACTTGTGACGATTTCGGCCACGGAATTTGACAAGCAGAAGATAGTAGGTTTGTAAGCAAATTTCTGTACACTCTCGTTCCGGCTTCTGTCTGAAATGCAATTTGAGTAGGAGCCGTGAACGAAAAGTCAGAAACAGGTGGCTGCTTACCTAGCGGCTTTAGACTGCGACCGACCGTTTTGCAGGAGCTAAAGAAGGAGCACCTCGTGGCACGGGAAAAGGGTTCCTCGGGTGCCGGCCGCAAGGGCCGGAGTGGACTGCACCTTCCTTTGAGTAACACCAACAGTCGAACACGAGAGTAGTGCGCCTAGTGAATGCACATGGCACCGGCCTGAGACATTTCGGCGAGAATTACGTCAAACCTACCCACTTTTAGCGATGGTCAACGCGGTAGCGATCAGCAATCCTGGCTAGATCTAGCGTAGCCACTACCCTGAAGCCAAGGATACGGTACGCCTACTCCCAGAGAGGCTCCGCTGTGGCTATATAAGAGCGGTACACCTCGCTAGCTGCCAGTGGATAGCTCTCCATAACATCTCTACTTCATATGCTTATAGATCTCGTCCCACGCCGCCACTCTACACTTGTCATTATCCCTCTTCGTTGGCCGCTTTCTTAAAACGACACCATGGGCAAGATGCCATTAACCGTCGAGCAAATCCTAGCTACTGGCGTCATGAACCCGGAGTTCGAAGCTGCTTGGAAAGCTGCCGGTGCCCCCCCTGGAGACCTCCCCAGCGATCCTGCGGCGTTTCAGAAGGCTGTCTTCGAGACGCTGCCTGCTTTTCGGCAAGACCTTGAGGCCACACGGCCGGCGGGGGTTGTTGAGACAGAGCACAGTATTCCTATCGATGACACCTTCTCCTCCCGTGTAGTCATCTGCCGGCCAGCCTCGCCAGATACCAGACCTTCCCCCATTGTGATTCTCATTCATGGAGGTGCCCACTGTGTTGGGTACCCGGAGATGGAGGTCGTTACCGCACGTCTGCTAGTCCTGGCTTACAATGCAACTTGCATTCTGCCGTCGTACCGCCTTGTGCCCGAATACACCTATCCTACCAATGTCAAAGACATTCTTGCAGTCGTCAAGTATGTTGCAGAAGAGTCGACGAAAACTAGCAGCGACATGCTCCCCAAAATTGCCGACCCCAAGGCCGGGTTCATCCTCGGCGGACTCTCAGCAGGTGCGGCCATCAGCAGCCATGTTGCGCAACTGGTCAGAAACGAAAACCTGCGGCCTCCTCTTACCGGGGCGTTCCTGACCTGTGGAGTTTTCATTAACCCCGAATGCGTTCCCGACCGCTACAAGGAGCAATACCTCTCTATGGAACAAAATAAAGATGCCCCGACCCTCAACAAGCGGTCTCTACTGAGGATCATGAAAGACTACGACGGGGGCAAGACAGGGCGGCTCAGCAATGCCTACTCCTTCGACCAACACCACCCTGAAGGCATTGCAGCTGGGCACAAGAACCTCCCTCCTATTTACTTTCAGGCTGCCGGCCTGGATCCTGCCCGGGACGATACCATTATCTATGAGCGCGTGCTTCGAGAAGAGGTGGGAATACCCACCAGAATAGATGTGTATAGCGGCTTTCCTCACGGGTTTTGGACGGTTTACAAGGAGCTGGAAGCTACAAAGATTTGGAAACAAGATACTGTTGACGGGTTCGGTTGGTTGTTGGGCGTCCACCAAAATTGATTTGGCGCAAATTGCTTAACGTTATAGGCACAGTTTCTAACTAGGTAGGGGGTAGAGGTTCGCAGCGTTTCAATCATTCGCATTACAGACACCGAATCTTTGCAAGTACTAGAAGTATAAGCGATACCTTTGCTCTTTCGTGTGTCTATCTTGTTATGAGTCTATCACTGCTGTAAAGGCGCCATGAAACAAAAACCCTAGATATACTATCAAGGGTCAAAGGTGGCTTCTTCCGTTACGTCGAGCGCCAGCCTTGCTCTCACATCTCTGGGGTTCGAGCTGGCGGCGACCAGTACCTCGTACTGTCCAGCAGAAACCTTCCACTTGTTCAGGCCCTCCTCCCAAAACGCTGCGGCGTCTCGTCTAAATTGCACTGAGGCTATTTTCTTCTCGCCCGGGCTCAGCTCCAGCTTTGCGAAGCCCACTAGTCCTTTTATCGGCCGCTGCAGAACAGCATCCTGTGGCGGCGCGAGATAGACCTGAACCGTTTCGGCGCCCCGTCTGGAACCGGTGTTTTCTACATGCACATTAATCTCCACCTTGTCGTCTGGGCCTAGCGAGCCCGATATACTGGCCCCACTGATCGCAAATTCTGTGTAGCTCAGTCCGAAGCCAAAAGGGAATAACACCTCCTTCTCCGAATCCCATTTTCGATCAAAGTGACGATAGCCGACGAAGACACCTTCGACATACTCTACTTTACGAGACTCATGCGAGTCGAGGCCAAAATTGCCGTAACAAGCTGTGTGCTCATACAAGCGCGGCCACGACGACGGTAGCTTGCCAGAAGGGTTGACGTCGCCCAGGAGCACGTCTGCAATCGCATTTCCGGCTTCCTGTCCGGCGTACCATGCTTGGACAAACCCAGCAACTTCATTGAGCCACGGGAGCTCGACAGGGGTCCCTGTGCAGTTGACCACCACCGTCTTGGGGTTTGCAGCCGCCACGGCTCGGACAAGTGCGTCCTGGGGCCGCGTTTCATAAGGAGGGAGGACCATCGCGTGCAAATCGTGGCCCTCAGATTCCCACTGTTGCGTATTCCCGGTGAAGACGATGGCCAAGTCAGCATCCCGGGCAAGGGCCTGAGATTCTCCGATCAGGTCGACTTCCATCTCAGCCTGTGATACAAAGCCAAGATGCGCGCAGAGCTGCCAATCGAGAATGTATATGTCTGCCACAGACTCGGTCGGCATGAACGTGTCGATGCGGATTTCGTACGCGCGCGAGGCGTCAAAGGTGTGCCGGAACTGTACCTCGTCCTGGACCCCGGGGATAAATGCCATAGCGTCGGGAATATTGTACGCCTGCTCTGCGATAAGCTCGTCATTGATATAGAGCTTGCTGTGTCCGGCGCTAGACAAACTCAGATAGTGTGTCCCGCTTGTTTTTGGGTGAAACGTGGTGGTAAGCCGAGCGCTTTTCGCTTGTTCTTTGATGTCAAACTGATCGTGCGTTGTAAAGTAGCTGCGAGTGACCTCGTCCATTTTGAACGGCTCCCCTGTGGCTTCTAGGTTTTCCATATATTCGACCAAGTATCCAGGGTTGCCATTGCGGTTCCTCACTCCGTCTACCAGGTCAGGATAAGCGCGGAATATGTGAGTACCTAGTCGCTATTAGCTATATGCCTCACGAAGATCCTTTGTGGCCGTCGAAGACCACCCGCCTCGGCTGCTCTAGGCAAGCTTTACCTTTAGAGTACGTAAGGTCTACGGTGTCTCCGAGCCTCTCCGAGAGAGCATCGAATGGGCTGATCTTGTAATGGCAGTTAAGGGAGGCGCTTCCTCCTCCGTGAGCGGAGGCATGCTTGGCCAGCGGCCCAAGCAATGCAATCTTCTTAACAACCGTCGTATCAACTGGAAGCACCCGGTCCCTGTTCTTGAGCAACACCAAGCCGGCGGCTCCTGCCTCTCGGATAAGCGCACGATGCTCGGGCTTATCCACAGCTTGCTCAGCCGGGGTGGACTTGCGATCGGTAAATTTGCCGACCTTTTGAAGAAGCTCGAGCGAGTTGAGAACTCGCGCATCGATATCTGCCTCGGAAACCAAGCCGTCTTTCAGCGCCTGCTGGACCGCCTCTTTCGTTCGCTGTCTAGGAGGGCCTGGCATTTCTAAGTCGAGTCTGATATGTATCAGTCACTTGCTCCGATGGAGAGGCTTATGGAGTGACATCTTACCCATTCCTGACACTCTCCACCGTGGAAGCGGCTCCCCAATCGGTCATTGTCATGCCCTTGTAGCCCCATTGGGTGCGAAGGATATCGGTCATGAACTTGGGAGTTTGGTCGATATGCAATCCGTTGACCTTGGGATAGCAAGTCATGATGCACCACGGGTCAGCCTCTTTCACGACAATCTCAAATGATTTCAGGTATATCTCTCTGGTGGGACTGTTTAGCACATATTCTTGCTTTATAGCCGCACGAGGTAATGACTAACCGTAGTGCGCGTTCCGAGATCACCTGGTCGACAGTAAATCTCCTTGTCTCCTGCTCGTTGGCCAGAAAATGTTTGACTGTAGCCGCTACTCGCTCCGATTGGAGACCCTTCGTGTACTCGGACGCCATGAGACCGGTCAACAGGGGGTCCTCTGAGAAGGCCTCGAAATTTCTTCCCCCGACTGGCGACCGGTGACCACACACGGTTGGGCCGAGTAGGACATAGGAACCCTTCGTCTGGGTTTCCTCGCCGAGGGCCTTGCCAACCCTTCGTGCGAGATCAAGGTCGAAGGTAGAGGCTAGAGAGACGCAGGCGGGGAAGCAAGCTGCGGTTGTCCCATCTAGGAAATCAGCACCTCGAGCTCCATTAGGACCATCCGTTACTTTCAGAGAAGGAATGCCTAGGCGCTCAATCTCCACGGTTTCCCACAAGTTTTTTCCAGAAAGAAGCGATATCTTTTCGTCCAGCGTCATCTGGCCGAGCAAGGCGGCGCTGTCCACGGTGGAAGCCATGATGTTCTCCAGACACTTGAAAGATGGTCAGAAACCCGAGAGATGCTCGGAGGGTGCGGTCTTAGGACATTTGTCTGGGACATTATATCGACGTCCCTAGGGAGGTGGGTCTTGCTAAGGGGTAGGGAGGGTCCCACGAGCAATTCGGGGTGTAAGAGTGAGGCGACTCCGAAGGCGAGGTTGTGGGTACGAATAAGCCAGCAAGCACGGATTCTACGCTTTTCAATGTCCCCACCTTTTCACCGCCAAATCTCCTTGGTTGATAATATGTGAGCGATATGACTCTCGTGACGCAGAATAGGCCCGCAAAGCGCGTTACCCAACGCGGATTAGCAGCCGGCATCGCGTGGCTCTTTTGGCGCGCTCCACTATTTCTCCGTCAAAACTCCTGCCCGCTAGCGCCATTACAAGATTTGCACCTACTTAGGTTTGATGGGGTCCGGAATAGCTCTGGGGTCGGCGGGATCCTCCATGGGGTTCTGCTGGGGACCACGACTGACCTCCGATGTGATGGAGGTCGAGACCCGCAGGTCGAGCTGCAAGCCTGCAGGGTATATAACGACCTTCGATATCCTGCTACTGTAACCTCCGCATTCTTGCTTCCCTATCTCGCATATCCGCCTCGATCGTCTTCCAATCTTTCCAGCCCGGCCTACATTTTGATATCTCCATCATGGAGGACGCCAAAGAGCCTGCCGCCACCGCTGCCCAAGTGGAGGAGGGTACCCACGATACCGGCATCGCCGTGTCCGTCGCAGTCAAGGTTTTCCAGAGCGAGCAGCGCTCCCTCTCAGTCCACGAGGCCGTGAAGCAGCACTGGAAATCGATTTCATGGTGTAAGGTCTCCCTTGAGCCCACTACACCACGTGGCCAACGGCAACACTGACACGATCTTATACCTCAGGTTTCTACGTCTTCTTCATCTGCGTCATGTTCGGATACGATGCATTGGCTAGCAGCGTGGTGATATCCATTGAGCAGTTCCGACATGATTTCGGCTACCTGTATGAGGGTGCCTATGTGGTCGACGCCAGCTGGCAGCTAGGCTTTCAGGCCGCTTTTCTCTTCGGTACTTGGTGTACGCGCTGTCTACATCAATAAACACTCTAACCCATGTTTCATAGGTATCGTTCTGGGCGGCATCATAACCGGCATTTGCGTTGACCGCTTTGGACGCCCCGCAACGGTTTTCGGCGCGTATCTCATCAATGTCGGCGGCGTTTTCTTGCAGTACTTCTGCACGACACCTGCCCAATTCTTCGGCGGAAAGCTTCTCACCGGTATACCTCTTGGGACCTTCTCAACTATCGCGCCCACATATGCTGCCGAGATGGCCCCTCTCGTAGTTCGAGGAGCTATCACAGCGGGTATGAACCTTGCCATCGTTCTAGGGAACCTTCTTGGATACATAGTGCTACGACAAGCCAGCTTCTACACAGGAAAGGACACATACAGGATCCTCTTTGCAACGCAATGGGGCTTTGTGGGTGTTGCTCTTGCCATCTTGCCTTTCTTCCCTGAGTAAGTTCCTAATGAACCCAATGCGCGCGCGGCTTGAAGACAATTGCCAACGTCCTGTTGTAGATCTCCGTACTGGCTGGTCGCGCATGGAAAGGAGGACAGGGCGCGTCAAACAATTGCCAAACTCCATGGCCCCGACTACGACGTCGATGGCCATCTCGCCGACATCCGAACGACCCTTGAACAACAACACAGCGAGAGCCGTTCCCAGGGCACGATGGCCGAGTGCTTCACTCGCGAGAACTGGAGGCGTACAGCCGTCGCCGTCATGATGTTCTTCATCCAGAACGCATGTGGCACCGGCTGGGTTATCGGATACATGAGCTACTTCATGCAGCTCGCGGGCATGGCTTCGGCCCAGGCCTTCGACGCCACCGTGGGAATTTCTGGGCTGATGGTCGTGGGGAACCTGAGTGGGTGGTTCTTTGTCGAGTACTTTGGCCGTCGTGGCACTGCGCTGTACGGAACCTTGGCCCTGTGCGCCTGCCTCTTTGTGATAGGCATCCTCGCCGTGGTGCCCACGCCCGGCGCCCTAGTCACCCAAGTCGTCTTCATGGGCGTGTGGGCCTTTGGTAAGCTCTCAAAGCTCCAGCTACAGCAGTGGGCAGAAGTGCTGACATGCTGCAGTGTACCAGGGGACAGTTGGCTCCGTCGCTTGGCCAATTAGCGCGGAGAACGCCACCTCGCGGCTCCGCAACGCTACACAGTCGCTATGCACCATAATGAACGGCCTGAGTGCTTGCATCTGGGGGTTCTCTCTGCCCTACGCTATCAATCCGGACCAGGGGAATCTTCAAGGGAAGATTGCGTTCGTCTTCGCTGCCATTCTCGTCGTTTCGGCTGTTTTCATATTCTTCTTTGTTCCGGAGACCAAAGGCCGATCGTACAGCGATATCGATGAGCTTTGGAGACGGTGTACCGCACCGCGAAAGTTCGCCCAAACGGTGATCAGCCCTACCGAGGGTCCTAAGGAGGACGCCTAACACGGGTTACGGTGATAGTTATCTAGTCATAGAGAAGACAGGGCACAGGCCCCTTTGATAAAAGAAGAAGAAGGCCTAGTTATTTACATCAATCGGTATCCGTGTGTAGAACCTCTATGCTTGTCGACCTGAAGGCTAACGTATTTATACTTCGATGGATCAAGCGGTCTCAAAGCTTGTGGCGTCTTACCAGGGGGTAGCAGTTGCCTGTGAGAAGCCTTAAAAGGGATAGCCCTGATGGGCCGCTTGGCCTATGCCAGCTAGCCTTTTCCCCACTAGCCACCCAGCTATAAAAATAGCAGGCCCCCAAATCTCGGACACAGCTTGCCGTTTTTATTAGCCGGCATCAATGACAAGGAAGTTGGCATAAGACTTACGATCCAACAGGCGCTAAAACCCATGCTACCAATAGGCTCTGATGGAAACCAAGCTGGAACCAAAGAGCGGCAATCGCATTGCTCTCAAGGCTTGCGATTTTTGCCGTGCACGCAAGTGTCAAGTGAGTGTACTCCGATGCCATCGCGCCGCCCGCAACTGGTAGCCATGATCTACGCAAGGATCAGCAGACTGAGAAATACTGACAGTTTGACAAAAGTGTATATTTGAAAATGTAGACGATCCTAGCTGCCAGAAGTGTATCCGATCCAACGTACAATGTACCTTTCTCAAAGGTCACAAGGTCCGGGGACCAAAGGCAGCGTATGGTCTTCTCATCCCTCCTCTCTGCTTGGGCGATAGTATGCTTAACACGCGTGTCCAGGCGGCTCCCAACCGAGCTACCACTACCGCTTGCGAACATAACTGTTGACCAGTTCTGCTCATCGGAGATGCTGGTTCGACTCCTATCCGACTACCATGATTTTGTCTTCCCGTTGTTTCCGCTAGTTCACTGGCCGTCCTTTCAGTCACTTGTCGATGACCAAGCCTGGAACACTGATGGTGCTTTTCTTCGCTTTTGCTTATCGCTCTGTGCGCTTACAGTGGCATCCATACCTAGCAACATTGAGACCTACGGCGGCGAACGCTACCACGATGTTCGAAGCATGGTCGATCGAGCATCAGACCTAGTCATCATCAGCAGGCTACAGAGTGACCCTCACTGGCATGACCAGCCGACCCTACAAGCCATACTGGAATCTACTCTGCTATCTATGGCGTTACACTACTGTGGGCGTCCCCAGCGAGGGTGGAGTTTCGCTAACGAAGCAATTGTCGCACTCAGAGAACTAAAATTGTATTGTGCGGAAGGATACGCCAGACTCAGCCCCATGGAGGGCGAGCTTGCCAAGCGAGCGTTCTGGCTCCTTTACATCATCCAGGTGTTGGTGGTTCCCGGTTCACCAACTTCTCTCTTACTTGATGACTAACTGACGAGGCACAACAAATATAGGCACGATCGATTGACATCAGTTGTACCGCACACCGTTCTCAGCTTCTTGCCGGCCCATACAGACTGGCTTAGAATCCTCCCACTGGCGGTATCGGACGATGAGCTCTCCTCAGCATCACTGAAAGATGATGGTAATGGTAGCGGAAACTCCGCGAACGATGGAAGAATTCTCATGATTGGATTCGTGGGCCTGATCAAGATCTTTGTATGCCTTTGGGACCTGGTCTCAGGCGAAGGCACGAATCCTATACTCGGGCCATATCCTTTTCGCCATGTGATGCCACCCTCTCATCAACAACCTTTCCCTACGGACAAAGTAATGGTGGAAGACGATAAAACCAGCAACAGGGCCGCTATGAGCAGCCTGACAATAGTGCTTCAAGTTATGAGAAGGATGAACCAGACGATAATTGACTTACCGCCGGAGCTCCAGTTTCCAGCGCAAGAGCGGCAGCATATAGCCAGCCCCTCAGATCACCAATTCGACATCATGCGGACCACGTTACACATCACTAGTATTTATCTCCAAAGTACTGTTCTAGAAATCTGTTTGAGTTCCCAGGCACCGAGACTTTCCAAGGAAATAGGATCACCGTCATACTCCCAGCCGGCGAATCAATACCCGGCAGATGCGGCGAATCGCTCGACACAGGCATTGTTTACAGCACCTGACATGCTTAAGCTGCGAGAAACTATCGCCGAGGAACTGCTACGAATTTTGAGATACACTTCCGTCTATACGCTGGAGCGAAACGGCTTGTCCCTCGTACGTTGTCTAGCCAGCCCTGCCTTTGTCCTAGTTCCAGATCTCCTCTGTCGAGGGACACCTAGCGAAGCTAATAATATCATCAGATGCATCAGATTCGTAAGGTTGCCGCAACATTGCTCGACCGAGAAGATGGCCGAGAGATCCTTTCTGACATGGGAGAGAGATCACGACTCTACCTTCGGCAGTTTGCCGAAATCTTGGCAAATTTGGATCATTCATTTAGTTTAACCGTTAGTTAGCCATAAGATGGCATGTCGGACATAGGTGGTAGGCTATCGAAGCCTTACAATGATGTGCAATAGCCATTACCATACTTTCGTCCCACAGTCTAGACAAGATATCTATCTATGCAGCCCTGAACGCCCTTTAATATGAACTTTTCAACATAGCCCTTAACCTTAAACAACGAGTTACGCTGGTGATATGCACGTTATCGCCTGCGTAGATTCCGAAGGGTTCAGCTGGGAGGAAATGGGATATAAATACGGAAATAGGTAAATTCTTGGCATGTCCGGTGCAATTTTTTTGCCTAACTAATGGTAGACGCAAATTTTCAGCACGCAGTCGCACCCGAGCCCATGCGCTTTTTAATTTACCATTTGGTTGCCGCCTCCAGCGCATAGTTCAAACGCTTTTAAGACGTAGTCCTATGCAAGTTAAAAGACCCATTTATTGCTACTGTAGTCATGTTACTGCATAGCGAGCCCTCTGGACTCTCCTCTGGCTGGCAAGCACATGTACTGGGTCCAACACGGGAGGGACTTGAAAGGCATGTTCAAGAGTAGAGAGTAAAGAGTAAAGTTGCAGCGAGCTGTGGGGCGGGGCATGGATAGACGGTGTCCCTGGCAAGATATGCCATGACGTGCAGTAAGTACGGGTGATCGCTGTTTCGCAGCGGCAAAAGGAAGAGGTTCAATGTGTGGGTGGGATAAGTCCAGGGCTCGCCGCGCCTTGCGGCCAAACCTTAATGACAGGAAGGAAGAGGGCAGTAGGGGTTAGTCTAGCACGGATACTAGAGCGGAGCTGTTCATATACTTTGAGCTTAGGTTTTGGGCCGATCGAATAGCTAGCTGCCTCGCGACTAGCTTGGTATGGAAGCCGTCCAAAGGCTAGACACAAACGATTGGATTCCATGGTGGTGAGAGGGTGTTCCGAGGCAAGGAGAATGCTGAATGGCACGCTACTTTACTGCACCTATGGGCCTCACATCCCATCCTAAGTGAGGCACAGATGCGAAGTAGCAAGGGACAACGGGGCGTGGGTTTATCCTTCTAGTCAGTTTTTGTTCTCCAGTGCGTCGGTGACGTTAGTGTCATACCGGATGCACGCTGTGCGAAAAGAAGCGCAAGAAATAGGATGTGCTGCTCGAGTCCACTGTCCAGTCAATGGCGAGACTGGGTTCCTGGACAATTGCGCCGGGAAGTGTGCTGCCTCGCGGTGCTACTGGCCGCCCCAGTCGGTCTTGGTTGCGAAAGTGTGAATGGTCGCTGGTTATGCCCTCTTTGGGGCTCGTCTGACTGACATCTTTGGCCGGAGAACCCGCTGGCAGGCTGCAAGCTATCGGGGGGTGAAGTGAGATCTCCCAATATAGGTCGGGAACCAATGGCTAATGTGGGTAGATCTCATCGCTTCTAAGGCTGCTAAGCCATAAAAAGCATCGACCTGGGTTAGGGCGACCTCCGTATTGCATAGGTTCCAGTCAAAAGGGAAAGAAGGGATGGGGGTGAGGCTAATCTCGGGAGGGAAGAGGCGTCCCAGGCTTCCATCACTGCCCTAGCCCCCACTTTAGACGCCTTGTGACTCGCCAAGGCTCAGGCTAACTAGCCTTTCCTTCGGTGGGGCCTGCACAATTGATAGAGCCTAGACTCGGTCGTTCCTACCACACGATAACCCCGAAAGGGGGGGGGGGGGGGGGGATGAGTATCATGCCAACGAACTGCTATGGGAGAGTTCAGTTCGGCTTTAGGAGAAAGCGATGGGTTCATATGTCACTTAAAATGGCTTCGCCGTCCTCCTTCCTAGCACACGTCTCTCTTGACGGTCAGGTAATTCTCTCCTTTATTAACCCGAGCATACAGCGAATTAGTTACACTTCAAGTCCAAGTATTAAGCCTGTCTTACAGCACATCCTAGTTCCCTTCTGCCACGGCCTTCGGACAGCAGTACCCGCTTAGAGACGCCAGATATCTCGATGATACGGACCGATCCAAAGTTTTTGGCTTAACTGTGCCTGGCCCTAAGCTAGAACGCACTCAAGTTCTGTGCCCTGTACTGTCACCTTACGCAATATTATCGCACCATGGCCTCATCACAAAAGAAGTACGTGGACGCCATGCCAATACCGTCCAGACATTCAACATTCCTGCTTGAGCTGTATGGTCTAACATCTTTCAAGCCCGTCACCTCTAGCCCCCGTCTCGTCAAACTTATTCACTCATGCCAGCTCCTCTATCGGATCTCTCCCGCGCCAACACCGATCCGCCGATCACTCCTATCAGATACGATCCTACTGTGGCCAGCTTGCAGCACTCGATAGCACACTCTACGGCAAGACACTGGAGCTTCCTCGCAACCCAAACAAGAACGATCGAGTCCCTACTTATGTCAGCAATGCATTGGACACGATTGCTACCTTTGACCAAGCCTTCGATGGTCGGGCAAGACAAGGTTGACTATAGCTAGTCATGTATAGCCCCTAGCTTTTGGGTCAGGATCATGACTATATCTGCGCATCGGAAAGTATCGCTTCAGTGCCGGAGCGACAAGACACCTCCTCCTACAATGGCTAGATCTTGTGCCATGGCCATATCTGAGTTGTCAACATTGGGTGATGGGCGATTTTTATCCTGTCTCTCCTATCTTATCTCCTATCTTACATCATGGGCAAACCGCGCAACATTAGGCGCGGGAGACCCGGACCTCTTTATACACCATATTTAAATTCCCGGTACTTCTTCTGATAATAGTACGTGGCAAGTCCGCCAGCAGCGCCAAGTGCGAGAGGCACAGGGGCACGGCCTCCGGTCTTGATTATCCTAGGAACTGCAGAGCCAGCGAGCACGACGCTGTTTGCGAGCGCGAGCTCTGCGCCGTAGTCCTTGTTCTGCTTCAGAAGGTAGCCTAGCGTGCCAAGATTAGTACAACGAAACGATTTTCTTGCACGGCTGCAAGTGCCTTACCGGCAAACGCGTATGAGACGCCGAGACCCAGGCCCGCGACGAGGGACGGTACGGAACGCGTCCGAATGTAGCCAAAAGTGCCTCCAGCAGCCACTACAAATCGAGAGTGAATGGTTAGTTGGCACTTGCCACGGTAATTGAGACTGTACGGGGTCTTACAAAGGCCGGCGAGGGTGAAGGATGGGTGTTCCGCCATGGCTATTGGTTTGTCGGACGATGCAATCGCCGCAAAGATTTTTGCGCGCTGAGTTTCCGCGTGTTCAAGCCCGTTTTGGCGGGTCCGCCCTTACCTCCGAGTCATCACGGATGGCGGAGAAACCACGGCAAAATATCACGTGGGGCCGTCTGAACTCCGGTCCAAGCCCTGTGATTGATCCCCGAGCATCGTAACGGCTGCATACAGTTTCTCACTAGTAGAGTAGCTGAGAAATAATAGTTCAGCGTAGCACGCTAATGATTTATGACAGGCAGCTCCAACCACTGGGTTTACTTTTCATAAGCCTCTTGTAGTAAGGGTACGATAGTTGGCTAATTTAGATTTAACACCGCTGCTATAATTACTCCGTACCTCGTCAAGTGCTGAAATCCGAAAGTGGAGCAACACCGAACCCTGTGCGAGGCTCTAGCTGAGATCCCGACTCTAAGCCAGCTAGAGCCAATCTAGTCAGGGCCTGGAAAGGAAGGTCGGGACTTCTGCACTCGCGCCTTAACGTCATTCGCTTGCGTACAGTCCTCGTAAGCTTGACATCCGCACACTGATAACGCGCTTTTGCCCTGCAAAGTCGCGTGACAAACGACTTCACTCAGTACAACAACTAGCAAAGTATCGATCTCGTGCCCTCGGAAAGGATTCAAGCACAACGCTTGAAGCGACGCAAACGATGGCCGCGGTCTCGGGTGGCTGTCCGGCCAATGCTGACGACCAGTTCGGGCCTCGCGTAGACACGGCGTGCCGGTCGTTTGACTTCACGCTACTGTTCGAAGATGCCTTCTTCGGCATGCTCCCGGCTGCCCTCTTCCTATTGATGCTCCCAATTCGGCTCCGGGGTCTACGCAAAGCCTCGGTCAAAGTGATGTCTTATCGATTGGCCGTCTGGAAACTGGTAAAAGCCGCCGCCGTGGCCAGCAGCCGTGTTATAAAGTGATATGTTGTCTGACGCTTGGGATAGTCTCTCCTCGCTGCGCTCTTCGTCCTTCATCTCATAAACCTGGCATTCGGACTGCAAACCTCTGGCGTGCACAGCAGGCTTGTCCTTCCCGCGGGGCTTCTCAATGCCGCTGCCATCCTGGCAGCCACTGCCCAGTCTTTCATGGAAGACCAGAAGTCGCTGAACCCGTCGGACATGCTAGTGATCTATTTTTCACTGTCTACGATTCTCGCCATTCCCCGCCTCCGGTCACTCTGGCTCATTCCATCCGAGCTCTCTCAAAAGCTGCTCGGCCAGAGGGTCATCTGGACCATCCTCTTTGCATTGACCGTACTCATCGTCCTGGTCGAGTCTGCGGCAAAGAACAAGTGGCTGCGCCCAGCCTACCGAAACGCCACCGCAGAACAGACCATCGGGTTCTGGGGCAAGAGCTTCTACATCTGGCTCCTTCCTTTGTTCCAAAACGGATACTCTAAGCTGCTGCAGCTTGACGATATTCCCAACGTTGACAGCGATCTTGAGGAGAAGTCGACGTGGGGAGACCTTGACGCGCGATGGAACCGCCTTCGGGGTCGCCACCGGCTGCTCCGGGCAGCACTCGCTGCGAACAAAAGGACTTTGCTCTCCGCAGTACTAGCGCGCGTAGTCCTCGCGGCCCTGACATTTACACAGCCTTTTTTGATTGGTGCGGCCGTTTCATATCTGAATGACGATGTGGCCTTGGACAATGTGACACAGGCGTACGGCCAGGCACTGGTTGGTGCCTTTCTTGTGGTCTATCTTGGGCTCGCGGTAAGTCACCCTTGGCCCTCCCTCCGCCCCGCACAGATCGCAGGAATGACTAGTGGCTAATCCAAAACAGGTTGTTCGAGCTTTGTACTGGCGACAAGCATATCGTATGATTGCTAGAGTTCGATCCGGTCTTACGGCCGCGATCTACAGGCAAACCCTCACTTTGCGGTCGTCGGATGGAAACGGCTCAGCCGCTGTCACGCTGATGGGCACCGACGTCGAACGAATTGTAGATGCTTTGACACAGATCCACGAGCTGTGGGCATCCGCTCTGGAGATCGCAGTTGCAACCTACCTGCTGGCACGTGAGATCTCATATGCGGCACTCGTGCCACTCGTTGTCTGCATAGGTATGTCTAATAAGAAAAGCTGGTACTATTCAGTAGCGCATGATGGCTAATCATTTCAAAATATAAGGTGCGGTGGTGGGAGCCGCTCAGGTCGCTAAACGGTTTGGCACAGCCCAGCGGGTGTGGAATGAGCGCGTGGAAGACCGGATCTCCGCAACGATTCACATGCTAAGCGACATGAAAGCCGTGAAAATGCTTGGTCTCTCGACCATCATGTCTGATATGATCACCAAGATGCGCCAGATAGAGCTCGAGGCGTCGGAAAAGTTCCGCGTGCTACGTATTTGGCGCATCTTGATCTGTACGCCGGGCTCTCCATTTCTCACGTCCCTGTTTAGCTAACTATGTCTTAGCAAACGCCCCGACAACGATAGCTCCGTTTGTCACTTTTGCGGCCTATGCGGGTATAGCGGTGGCTAGACAAGATTCGGCACTATTTTCAGCCCAGGCCTTTACTTCGCTCACTTTGGTCAACCTCCTTACACACCCGCTGCTCAACTTTTGCGCGACGCTGCCCACATTCTTCCAGGCAGTTTCGTGCTTCGGACGAGTTGAGGAGTATCTGATTACAAGCCCGCCCTCGGAACCTCTTTATGAGATACCCTCGGTCCGAGAATCATCGCAGGAATCGGGTACCGAGCTACGCGGCCACCCTTCTTCAAGCCATTCCAATGAGCCACTTATATCGTTTGACCACGCCGATATTGCTTGGTCTCGGGATGCAATTGATCCTACTCTAAGAGATCTCAGTCTTACTATTGGTCGTGGGATCACTGCCATTACTGGGCCAGTTGCTTGTGGAAAGTCGACCCTGCTCGCAAGCATCATCGGTGATACGACCCTGAAGAGTGGCTCTGTTACGCCGCCTGCATTGTCCGGAGTAGCGTTCTGCTCTCAGACGCCCTGGCTCACTAATGACACCATAAGAGAAAACATTACGGGTGGCTTAACCTTCGATCAGAAATGGTACAACCATTCCCTTGCGTGCAGTTGTCTTGAAGATGACCTCGCCAGAATGCCCCAAGGGGACCAGTCAATGGCTGGGAGCAACGGATCGTCTCTTAGTGGAGGGCAAAGACAGCGAGTGGTCAGTCTCTTCATTTCCTCCTCTCTACTACGCGAAGCATGAACTCAATTGATCACCTTCCTGTTAGGCCCTTGCTCGTGCAGTATACTCCAGACTCCCTATCGTGATTTTCGATGACGTAGTCAGCGGACTCGACAGTAAAACCCTTGGGGTAGTCATCACCCGCCTGTTTGGGAACGACGGCCACTTCCGGAAGGCCGGCGTCTCTGTCATTATTGCCACTCACAACCGTAAGAGAGATGTACCTATGTGATGTTCATTGGCTGACAAAATATAGAACGTGTGCTCCCGCATGCAGACAGAGTCGTTGTGTTCGATGAGGGCCGGCTTGTCGGCCAGGGACCTTACGGGAACATGAGAGCACAGCATCCTCGATTTTTCAGAGAAAACGACAGCGATGAACAAGCGCAGCCCCAGGAAACCAAGGCTGATGATCAGTCGGAATCTGACATGGCTTTAGTTCCACAATCAACAGGAGCCGCTAGCACAATTATCCAGTCTCCCGTGGCCCACGGGCAATATAAATCGTGGGAACTCTACGACTACTATCTTCGAAGCGCTGGTATTATTACCGTATTCTTATGGATATTCTTTACGCTGGGCGAGGCAGTAACCATCAACTTCACAAGTATGCTCCTCTTCTGTCCCATTCTCTTGGCTTTTGCTTACATTGGTGCACACTAGCTATCTGGGTCGATATTTGGACCGAGGCGAATGAGAAGAATCCCAACCAACAGCTTGGCCTCTATCTGGGTGTTTACACCGTTCTAGTAGTAGTTGCTGTTATTTCTATATTTGCTCAATGCTGGTACGTCGGCCGTCTATTCTGCGAAATACGATACTGAATCAACCGTTAGGTACTTCTTCATCGATGTTATCACCAATACAGCCTTCAAGATGCACGCCGACCTCTTAAAGACAACAATTAGGTTGGTCCACAGGCGATGCGATAACTACAATTCAAATAACTTACCCAATTCTTCTAGTGCGCAGTTCAGTGTCTTCCAGCAGAAAGATACTGGCTCAATCACAAACAGGTAATCTTCTGTGCGTATGTCTGGTAGCTTCTCGAGTATATCTGACACGCTGGGCTCAGATTCAGCCAAGACATGGATCTTATCGACATGCGGCTACCCACCAACGCAATCATGTTTACATCCGGTGGGCACTCCATAAAACCCTCCTTTTCCCTTGATCCGTTATCGACAAGAGCTTATAAACCGCACGGTATGTAGCTGCTGCATCCTGCATCGTGCAGCTGATCATGATCTGCGTTCTCGGCAAATATCTCGCGGCAGTCATTCCTGTGCTCACAGGTGCCCTCTTCATCGTGCAGAGGTACTACCTGCGTACATCGCAACAAGTGCGTCTAATAGACATTGAAGCCAAGGCGCCGCTCTACAAGCACTTCGTAGAGACCGTTCGGGGCGTCTCTACCATCCGCGCGTTCCGCTGGCAGGCGATACTCCACAAAAGACACGCCGTGATCCTGGACCGGGCACAGAGGCCGTTCTACATGCTGTTCTGCATCCAGCAGTGGCTTCAGCTTACTCTTGACCTCATTGTGGCAGCTCTAGCGGTTGTCATTGTAGCGATCGCCACCTCGTCTGCAAGAACCTTGAATGCTGGCGCTCTCGGAGCGGCACTCGTCCTGGTGCTGCAGTTTAACAGCTTACTCATACAGTCTATCCAGGCATGGACACAGCTGGAGACTTCGATCGGTGCTGTGGCACGAGTCAAGCATTTTATTGATGAAACGCCATTGGAAGCACCTGGCACGCAGCTTCCCTCGCCGGACTGGCCTGTTCGAGGTGCCGTTTGCCTCCAGGGAGTTGTTGCACACTACCCGTGAGTTCGCTTGGCTTTTGTCCCTACCGCGCTGGTATGATGCATCTAACGCATTGCCAGGTCCCAATCCCGCCCAGCTCTTGACAATGTCAGTTTGACATTTGCTCCAGGCGAGAAAACCGCTGTATGCGGGCCGTCGGGAAGTGGCAAAACGTCTCTGATCACAAGCATCCTTCGGATGATGAATGTGAACACCGGTACAATCACCATTGACGACGCAGACATCCTGTCTCTGGACGTTGATGATCTTCGATCCTCCATCAGTGTCATCCCTCAGGATCCCTTTTTCATCCCTGGCACCGTGCGTTTCAACCTAGACCCCCAGGGCCGTTCCAGCGACACGCAAATCGAGTCAGCCCTTCGCATGGTGAGATTATGGGGTAGGCTTGTGGCGAACGCGCAGCCCAGCGGGGGCGAGGGAGGACTGGACAGCAAACTGGTCGCCTCTGAATGGTCTCAGGGTGAGAAGCAGTTGTTGTGCCTCGCTCGTGCACTCCTGGTGCGGAGCAAAGTGGTGATTCTCGACGAAGCAACTAGCAGGTACGGGCCTACTTTCCCCTCGTAATTTGCGAATGATTCCCTACTGCTGACCCATCTTCTCCACTCTGCCGTTTCGATATCATTTGGTTGTCTGTCGGGATACTAACAACTCCTCCGTAGTGTTGACGACCACACCGAAGCTATCATGCAAGATATTATCGACACAGAGTTCCGAGACTGTACTGTGATTTCGGTTCTCCACCGTTTTACGTACATTGATCACTTCGACAAGGTAGCTGTTTTGAAGGCAGGGAAGCTAGTCGAGTGCGATTCTCCACAGGCTCTGCTGGGCCGCGATTCGGCATTCCGCGAGCTGTATCGTGCTCATCGCGACATCAAGCCCGCCGTCCGCGATAGCACTTGATAGAGTCCGCCTTGATGCTTGTTTCCAAATAGCGGTCGCATACCCATTAATCGTTCGTGCGCCGAGAATGAGTCTTTTGGTTATCATGTAGAGAATACAAACCACAATATGCAATATGAATCAACACGAATGTGATAGAGTGCATGTTTGCCATCCTCGTTATATCTTCTGCGCTCTAAATACATGGAAAGATATGCGATCCCTCCACTCCTTTAATGAAGGTAGAAAGCAGACATATGCTACCCTAGCTCTATTATTTTAGTCAGCCCGGATGTTATTTATTCCCTTTTCCGCACAGAAAAGCTAGTTGCTGTGCCAATAAGGATATACAGCTCCCTGCGTGAGTGCTCATTAACACCAATGTAGTCCGAGCTTCTGGAGACGGAGGACATGGTGCTATCCTTGCAACATCGAAATGTTGCAATAACCGAGACGGCGCCATGGCTTTATCTACTTCAAGCCTAGCTCAGCTGGCTCCACATGTTCTGAGCCACAGTCTTGTCTGGGTCAGTAGAATCTGTATCAGCTTAGTCCCACTGGAGTCTAAATCCGAAAATTGGTGGATAGCATCGCCCTAAAATAGAGTACATGTGACGGCAGCATCTGGCTGTTCAGCATTATTTAACCGATGTCTTCTCGCCCTCAGCATGGTTTACTGTGGCATCCAGTAAATTCACTATTCTGTATCCTCAGTCAACCAGATCTCACCCTACCAATGTCTCAATCCGCGATTCCTAAAGGCTCTTGGGTCCTTGTGTAAGGCCTCTCTATATAGTCATACGGAAGTTATAGGAGTTAAACGTACTGACATAAGTTGGATAGGACCGGGGCAACCGGCTTGATCGGCTCCTCAGTCTCTAGCGAGATACTCAGCGCGGGCTACAAAGTCCGCGCGCCAATCCGCAACGCAGAAAAGGGTAGCTTCCTTACAAGTCTCTTCGAAAAGAAGTATGGGGCCGGGGTATTTGATACGGTCCTGATTAGCAACATGGCCGAGCCAGGGGCTCTGACCGAAGCGATGAAGGACTGTGCCGGAGTCGTCCACATTATGAACAATAACTGTTTCTCGCCGGACCCTAACGAGGTGATTACGAAAAGCCTGGCATTTGTCAACAACATCCTCACGGCGGCTGCCAGCACCCCATCTGTCAAACGAGTTGTCTACACCTCTAGTGCGTCAGTACTCCCGCCAGTTGCCAAGCCAGGGCTGGTTACCAGCTCTTCCTGGGACCCCGATGCGGATGACATAGTCGCGAAAGCATGGGCCGAGCCGCATGTACCGGAAAAGGCTACGCTTGTATATTACGCAAGCAAAATATCTGAGGAGAGGGCGTGCTGGGAGTTTGTCCAGCGAGAGAAGCCCGGCTTTGTCCTGAACACGGTAGTTGCCGGACTCATCGTGGGGGACAACTTGCACCCCAAGCTGATTTCCAGCTCGAACGGGGCCGTTCTTGGCTTGTTGCAGAGCCATCCCCGCGCGGTGGGCTTTCTTGCCGGCATTAGCCCGACGTACTTTGTCAACCTGAAGGATGCTGCGCTCTTGCATCTTGCTGCACTAACTATGGATCACGTCGCCGACCAGCGGATTCTCGCGCTTGGGGAGATCTTTGATTATAATCACACGTTGGATGTCCTTGGAAAGCTGGTTCCGGGGAGCAATTTGCCTGCAAAGGTCGATGGCCTCGCCAAACCGGTTGCCGAGCTTGATACGGCTGCTTCGGTAGAGCTGCTAAAGAAGCTAAGCCAAGACGGATTTGTTGGGTTGGATGAATCCATCACTCGGTGCATCTCGACAGCAGCTACCGGAACTGCATAAATATACTCGTACGGTAGAACACGAGATAGCTAGGTCATCTCCTTGTGAGTACTGCCAGCAGTGTGTGGTATGGTCTTTTCAGCACAAGTAAAAGGGTTTCCGAAATTATCAAAAGCCAAGCTAAATATGATCAACCTCGCTGGTAAAATGACATTTTCCTGGAATGAGAACTAGAAATCCGAGAAAATAGCAAAGGTATCCATCATGCCACAACACAACAGATATTGGGCCATTGGCATAAACGTGGTGGGAGTGGATTGACTTTCAATACTAGACTAATTGGAGTCAAGAGAGCAGGAAATATAAGACTAGATAGCATATTATCAAGTCTCAATATTCGTACTCTTTATGTTGCCAGAAATGCTTCTTAACATGGATACCGAAACAGTAGAACTGAAGTATCAGTCACTTCTCATGCCCATCCAACCAAGTTCATTGTGAACTTCTTCGGGTTTGCCAGGATGATTTCTTTGTCGGCCTTCATTTCCTCTACATCCCAATTTACCCAGACAAAGCGCCCGTTGAGGAATTGTGCTTCAGAGCTCACAGCCCACACGACAAAATCGGACGGAAGAGAGACTGCGTAGGGATTACGTTAGACGGATGTTCGTTCAATAGAGTTTGCAGACCGCTCTTGGACTCACCGCTGTCGAATGGCACATTAGCCACGCCGGGGGTACCGGCCGTGAATTTGTCGTACATCTCAGTGAACGCAACTAGCCCTGGGTGGAGTTGCAAGACATAAAGGCCCGGATTTTCCAGACGAACGTATTCGAATACCTCAGTCGCTCCTAGCTTAGAGGCACGGTAGCTAGATTGTCCGGGCATGTAGGCGTTATGGATGGCTGAAGTGGAGATATTAACCAACGAGGCCCGTGGTGCAGCATACGGTAGGAATGCGCGCAGGAGATTGAAGTTTCCTTTGACGTTTATCTCGAAGCCAAGCCACCAGTCCACAGGGTCAGAGTCCGCCACTGTCGTTTGCTCTGCCAGGTACCCAGCATTCGCAACGAGAATGTCAATCCTGCCATTAGGGCATTCTTCCGCAAAGGCCGCGACAGCCTTCCCTATAGAGCCTGGTTCAGTAACGTCGGCGACAAGGATGGAAACCTTGGTTCCAGTGCTGAGCGCATCGATAGTCGCTTTCGTCTTGGCTAGCAGGTGCTCGCGCCGGCCGACTAGGGCTAGAAAGGAAATGGACGACTTGGCAAGAGAAACAGCGATACCAGCGCCGATACCGGTGCCGGCTCCCGTAACGATCGCGGATTTACCCTTTGTTGAGAGTGACGGCTGAGTAGGATCAATGGCAGCATAACTATCTCTATGAAATGTAGAGTACGGGGTTTTAAAGACGCCGTCGGTGTCGACTTTGGCCATTTTGACTCTGTGGTATCGCTTTAGTTCAATAGGAGAGATGGATAGAAATGATCTTCTGCGGAGTTGAGAAGCAAACGTGGTTGCCCGTATAATAGCAAGTGAGATGCGCCGTCGAATCCGCTGCCTTTTATTCTTTTTGAGGACGGTGGCATGGTTTAATTTGAACCTTGGAACTGTGTGGAAAGGTTTGTTGATTTGATTTTGGGCCCGGAAAGCGTCACTAAGCTCTCCAGTGGAGAAGAGAAAGCAGCCTGCGATGTTTTACTTTCTAAAAGGCTCTGAGATGCGCCGTCGTCGTGATGTTACGTGATCGGGGTAACATCAACCCGGCCTCGGCGTGGCGATAGAATGTGGATCCAACCGCCCACCGCCGAAGTTCTATATCCAACATCACACCCAGCCTGCAACATACTAGTGCCGCCACTCTCATTTGGTCGTCAAAACGCACGGTCTAATAACTCAGACCGTATCAGGATACGCGGATGGATTCAGCAGCCGAGGAATTACGTGTACGCTCCTAGCTCTATGCCGATTTGCGTCTTTGCAGGGCCAAAGTGTGCTGACAAACCGCAGCGCCGGAGGGATCGGGGCAAATTATCGCAGCGCGCATTTCGTCGTCGACAGGCAGCGGCAACACGCAAACTGAAACTGGAGAACGAGCAATTTAGAGCCGTGATTAGAGATTTATCCAATGCTGTTCGAACTAGCGACAGGCTGGAGCTGCGCGATATCGTCAAGAAAGCAGCTACCACAGCGGGCGTGGGGATGGATCTGGCAGACGAGGAGACACGATATACCGACACCTCCTCTTCCTCATCTAATGTAGCTACGGCCCGCTTTCCGGTAATAGCAGCCACAGAGGAACCGCAGAGATGCGGGTCAGAATTGATGCCCCTCGGCCCTAAGCCCAGTCTTATAGTCCCGATAGACCTACCACCCCCCGCAGTGTCCGGGCGCATGAGTCCCCGCCTATCCTACGGCCTCTGCAGTTCCTTCTCTGGCCTCGGGCACATAGTTGAGCCTCCGACAGACATTGTGCCCTATCTCGGACAGGGCATGTATACCCTTGCAGGCCATATATATTGGATATGTATTGAGACCACCCTCGAGCTGCTATACCACTTCCGACGACATCAGCTCCGAACCTGGGCCTATCCTGTTCTCCAACATCCCATGTTCGCGCGCATGCTGCAATTTGTTACGAACACTCATACGCTGGAGCTGATCATTGCTATGGCTGAGGCTCGCGTTCAATTTAGTCGGACCGGCCGGTGCCGGGGAGACAATCTCGCCGCCGACAGGGACTCCGGGCAACTGTTAATGCTGAACGCAGAGCACGAAGCTCGGAAAGATGGAGTACAGGTCGAGGAGTGGGTGGGTCCTGCCATGGTCGAGTGGGCACTCTCCCAAAGGCTCAAGCCAGACCAGTTGGCGCGGCTCGAGGCAGCAGTAGGAGGCACTAGCCCTGGCCCAACTACAAAGCGAACCTTAGAAGAGTTCAACCAGAAGTTGATGCTATCGTATGTATGCTTTGGCGACGGTCCGAGGTGGAGAATTTCCGAGGTGACGCCGCTGCTTATTGAGCTCGCCGAGGTCCTTTGATCGACGGCGTCCATGAAAGCATCCATAACGACCTTTCAACGTGAGCAGTTTGGCTGATAGAAGAAAATCAAATGGGCCAGCAGCCTATATATTGGCACAATATTGGCACGTAATAACCAAAATAGTCTGGGAGACAATGCATGAATCTGAATCGGACGAGACTTTATCAGTACTGTCTGCATGTTGTTGCTCAACCGCTGAAGTGACTCGGTGATTCCAAGGGAATCGGAATAAGACCTTCTCTCGAGCTTCTGATCGAACCTATGGTATGCCTCCGGAGCGTCCATGATGTCGTAGACTCCGGATACAATGAAACCTGGTCGAGCACGGCCAGCCTTGATCAGCTCATATAGCGTCGAGGTAGGACTGTAAATAAGCATTGGAATTTGGGAAAGTCATTAGATTGCCCGACGGGGTGAATGATAAGCGGTTTAGACGTAGGCTACTAATGTTGTGAAAGTCTAGCGATACCATAGGTAGATCTTGACTGCGGGTGACCTCATATTTATACTCTGTGCACAGCCACAATGCTGAACCATGCACCGAATGTAACCGCAACTAACGAGTGAATATATAGAAATAATGTCTTGACATGAAGACGACAATCATGGCGCGGAACCTGCGAGGTATGCAAGAAAAAATCCTTCCGGCTCATCACGCTTGTGATAACTATGCACGCGGAGAAGTATGCGATGCAGTACCAAAGTCGTGTTAAACCCTCGAATGGAAGACTACCCTAGCGGTTACAAGCGCTCACGTGAGGCTTCTGAATTACCCAGATCCGATAACCTACTATTGATCTACGACTAGGGTTTTTGATGTTCACATCAGCCATCCCCAGCCAGACAAACTCCGTAGCAGGAAGGCATAGTAATCGCGGCCGAAGGTCCGATGACTAGATATATCTCAAGCACAATGGGTCAGGGTAGCGCGACTCGTCTTCTCACTTCCCGCGAGTCAGGCTTAGCACGGTTTGGATGCCTGCAAACAACGTCTAAAAAAGGTGCAACGTGTAGTGCTGCATGTTTAGGTAGATATGATAAGGATGTGATGCTATTTCTGGATGTCTCATAGCTACTTCGAGCCCGCTACTATCGCTTTGGTCTGTTGGTGAACAGTATGCTCGTGCAAGTCTTAAGCGACCATATAAATCTACTTCAAGAGTACTCCGGCATCGCTAGCTACGACAGTTCCAGTAATGTTCGTGTCGCGCATAATATAGATATATGCCTCTGCAACTTCGTCCGCGGTTCCCGGCTTCCCTACCAGCGTTCGGTCCTTCATCATTTCGGTCCTCGCGTTCCGGTCTTCCTCACTGCCCCACATCTCCGTGTTAGTCGGCCCAGGGCTTACAACATTGACCCTGATCGGTGCTAGCTCAATGGCCAACGCACGGCCGGTAGCCATTATGCTGGTTGCGAGGGGGGATTCGATGAGAAAGCCCGGGATGGGCTTGAAGCCGACTTGACCGCTAGTGAGCGTGATCGAAGACTTGTAGCTCTTGTTGAGGTACTTCGGGGCCAGCTTGGCAAGCAAGAAGGGCACGACGTATGGGATCTGCACGGCGTTCTGAAGACTCTCGGCCGTCATGTCGGCTACCTGGTGGAACGCGGTGATCCGGTTGGCTGTGTAGACGATGTGATCCAGCAGGCCACCATCTGCGGTGGCGTCGGTCAATAGCTTCTGTAGGTTGCTCTCGCACTCGCTGGGAATGTTGATATCACAAGTGTGGCCGGAGACCTTCGCACCCGGCACGGCTGCCTCGAGCCTCTGCACTGCGTCGGCGACACGGCTGGGGTTCGAGGATGCGACGGCAATACGGGCAACACCTTGTGACCCAGCGAGTTGCGCCACGGCGAACCCAATACCAGACGTACCCCCGATCACCAGGATAGACTGGCCAGAGATGGACGGCATTATGAATTCTAAGATAAAGGTAGTACGGGGAATCAAGAGAGATTGGTAGCTTTGGGATGCGTCGAAGACTTGTAAGATGAGGAGTGGAGGATGAGGGAAGAAATGGGAAGAGCGGCCGGCCTGCTCACAGTTATATACACCAGCTAACAGCGGTATACCTCCATCCTAGACACAGCAGACGATTTGAAATGGCCTAATTCCGTTGGAAACCGGTCCGTTTCGGACGTTACCGCGAGGTACGGAGCTCGTCATGGACCGGCGACCCCTAGTTCCTTTTGCCCTAAGCGAGGCTAAAGCTAGCGTTGCATGGAATCTTGGCCAACATACGGCGTAAGCAAAAGTCCTAGGTTACTCTGCTCACCTGCTAAACAGATACCAAGGTACTGGCGAAGGAGTCTAGGCAATGGGATAGGTGACGCAGGCCGGCAATACATATCGGGCAGCCTCAAACCATGCACTGATCCACGAATGCACCAACTAGATAGAGACAAACTGCCGGTTGGATACGATCAAAGGCTAGCGTTCCTCCATACTATTGGCTCCATGCGCGTGTAAATTCAGTGTTTACCTTGACCTACTAGATTCGGGGATTCGGATACTCCACACATAATACGATTTAGGGTTAGCTCCATTTGGGCTGAGACTCCGACGGCGATTGCGGGGTGGAGAAATAGACCGATTTTTACACGGGGTACTGTCGATTCCGAATCAGGGATCTATCTCCTTCAGGTTTGTTTGAGTTTGGACATGCAAGACAGCTGCCAAAGAGCGGCGTGGTTTGGTGGCATGGAGTGGTCCAAGGAAATTGGCGATGGAGCTTGACAGGAGTCGCCACAGAGGCTTCTCAGTGTCAAAAAGTGGTACACGAGAGTGGTGGTACACTGCAGCTCGTCAAAGCACTGCGAGGTGCATTAAATATGGCAAGGGGCAGCGTGATAGCTAGGCGCCTATGTTGGCCCTAGGAGACCGGGTGCCCATACCATGCAGGAGTTCCAGACCCCCCTCTCGGCATGTGGCGGGTGGAAATTTGCACTTCGCTAGGGTTCGAGCCACTGGGCACAAGAAAGAAATCATTTTGTCTATTCATATTGAAGTATATCGATCAAAATTGGAAATTATAGATGAACCTCTGGCAGTGACCTGCCATCACTCTCGTCCGAGATCGCGATGCGCAGCAAACATCAACACGGCGAAGCTCTGCCCTTCCGGAGATTCAGTCCCAGGCGTCCTATCGTTCCAGTTCAACGGGTTGATCACTGGTGATAGTAGTCCATCGTCACTGATATGCTCAAGGATAGCTTCCCTCTTAGCATCGGCCCAGGCAACATACCGGGCGTTGAAGGAGGAAGGTTCAAGCTGTGCCATGCGATATGCGGTGGCGACCAACAGCGTCATCCCGGATAACTCTCCAAACCAAGTTGTGTCGTTGAGATAGTTGCGCAATAATGGCTCGTCGGGCTCAGCGTTGTCAATCGCGATGGCTCCATCTAGGATGTCACCGATGACACCACTCAGCTGCTTGAGTGCTGCAATAATACCTGGCGTGCGGGCGAAACGCGATTTCTTAGCCGTAGCAAGCACGCGGCTCATTCCTGCCGCAGCCCACGCGTTACCTGTGCTCCATATACCCAAATCCTGGCTCTGCGGCCCGATGATGTGGTGCCAGAGGCCGGCAGCGCTGTTCCCGGGCACTTTGGGGACGCCCAGGACATCACGGTATAAGACGCACTGCTGGATGGCCGTGGTTAGGAGCTCAACATCGTCCGTCTGGATTGCCCAGTAGGCCAACGTCGGTGGTGCCATGTAAATAAAGTCGGCCCACAGCTCGGCCACTGACTCCCTGTGACTGATAGCTCCGTTAGGCCAGCGAGGAACAGCGGTCAAGAGGTGGTCGACCTGGCGGCCCGCGGCGGAGAGATATTCGGGCTCGGTTTGGCCAATCAAGATAGCTCCGACACCGAGAGAGGCAGGGTCGCCCGCAGCACCTGTAGTCAGTCAGTACTATCCCCTCAAATCGTAGATGAGTAGCAGAGAAGTCGTCCGGGTTCACCTACCATCTGCTCCTACTAGCGTGGTCGCGTTCGTGACGATGTGGGGCTTTATATAAGACAACGCTGTAGTGTCATTGACAGACAAGACTGGTACCTTGAAGTCAGGGAAAGGGTTGTTCCCAAACACCGAGTAGGTTGGGTTGTACCATTCCAGCAGTGCTTCCGTGAAGGCGCCATATTCCCAACTGTGGGTTGCTAGCCGATTGCCCTGGGCAATGATGTTGTCTATGAGTGCCGATGCCATTTTTCCTGCCGAAATGGGGACTACTCAACTTGCTGGCCCGCAGGGTACTACGTCGTTCATGGCACAAGAATTGGCGCATCTGTTTATATAAGGTACGCGCGCTGCTGCACGCCATCGGCCCACGCACTGATATTTCCTAGATAGGCAATTTTGCTCCAAGACAAGAAATCACAGGCCTCATTGCATCCATGGACGTAACGCCAGGCACCCCTTCGGAAGAAAAAGCCGATAATCCCCTGTATTGGTCCGTGAGAAAAAAAGAAGTAATCATTCGCTATGTTTTCCGCAACACCACGCATCCTAGCCACTTCCATCTTGAAATTACGACGGAGGCCAGCTACTAGTCTATAATAAGGGTATTGCTGACAAGTCGCAAGATTGCGGACCAATGCATGCGCCTGGAATGTCGATGCCTAAAACATTAGCGACATGCAGCTAGCAACCCGAACGCCTTGTTCCACAGCATTGCCGGGAGCATCTCCACCTTCTGTTCCGTCGACAGGACCGGAAGGCGAAGGCGCGGCCAACCAATTCGTCTGCTTGCTGGGTTCTTAGAATTAATTCTTCAGCGTTACCGGAAGCTCAGCAGCTACGTGGAAATCTATCTAGGATGAAGATGCGCCTAGCGGCCCGACGAAAGTAGGGCTAAGTGCTACCATGCATGCTTGTTAGCCCTCGTCCCTCCAAATTAACGGCTGGTTGAATCAACACAGACAATGCATTTCTGACAATGAATATCTGCACCGTACCAAGCTAGATAAAAAGCAAAGACAAAACAAAATAAACATAAAATAAAAGAAGAGACACTTTATCATACTCAGATGCAGCTATACTAGGCGCATCTATGCTCATCGTCAAAGGAAGTCTTCTGCGTTGCTGTTGAACTTTTGTTCTCGCAATCAACGTACAGTTCCACAACTGATATATTTCTAGGCTAACCGAGTCCCAACTGTCACATCTCCGGCGTCGTAATCTATCACCTCACACGCAAAAGTCAACGGAGTATACAATTAAAGGATGTATAAAGTACTGTCTATATTCTACTCAAGCATGTTCAATTCTATCTAGGCAACTCAGCTACACGTGCCGTCAAATTTACATATTGCATTGAAGTCGCACAAGTCCGTCGTTTGACAGTTTCCGCACTGATCATTAGCAAAGGCGTACTCAAATAGGAAGCCCTTCAACTCTATGACGTTGCCGTTAGCACGCTCCAAGTAGCCACAGACCTGGCTACTGCTGTGTCCCTTCGACCGAGTAATCGTGGTTTCGTAACCATCAGACGATTTATACACGAGCTTAGCACCGTTGTCAGTGACCATAGCGCTTGCACCGTTGCCGCAGTCGTATTTGTACTCAGTACGATCCGAGGCGCCAAATATGTTTTTGGCTCCCTTGCAGACTTGCACCCCACGCTCCCAGATTTGCACAGACATGGTGTCGCCTTCGGTCAAGCAATTGGCCATGTAGGTGTGAGCGGTAATGCAGCGCGGCTTCTCTGTCGGCTTCGGCGGCGCAGCTGTGGCGGTATAGCTATCGCCACTGCACTCGGTCTTGTCGCCAGAGACGGACGATGTCTCGCAAGCAATCACATTGCCGGCATCATCGGTAGAAGTATAAGGCCATGGGTCGGGAAAGTCGGTGTAACCACAGACGTTATCCTTGGTTGTCAGTGTTGGCAAGGTGTGCGGGTAGCCTTCACAATTGCAATAGTAACGGTTTTGCTGTGGACTCGCCCCGTAACGGCATATGGCTGGCAAGGTCGTATAGTCACAGGGCCCCGTGGTCGATGGTATGTAAGGCAGAGTCGACCCATAATCCGTGCCGCAGTCGCAGTAGCTGTAAATCTTGTTCTCTGCGCCCGTTACAGCTGGTGTACAAATAGCGCCGATCTCGCTGGGAGGTTTCGTAATCGTTTCTGTCGGGGCGGCGAAAATCTTGTTCCAGATGCTGGTGTGGGAGTCTATGGAGGAGCCCATCGCAGCCATCAACGAGATAGCTGCTCTCGTGGGAAGAGGATCAAAATGAGTAAACAGCATGGTCTCTACAGACGCGCTAGATGTGACGGTTGTCGTTGTTGTGCTGTCTTTGATCTTATCGCATACCGTCGTAGTGGCACATGCAGTCTGTATGTTGCACGAAGCAGCGGAAGATTAGCCCTGCTCGAGATTGCACACGAAAGCGGCTTGAATCTGGTAAAAGACCAGAGAATATGAGGGCTCCTTACCTCTGAAGTTGTTGTTTTTGTGCTCTGTCCATCTGGAGTGTATATACTGACGTAGACTGTGCACTTCTCGACCGGCTTGGGATTGCTGCACTCTTCCGGGGTACCTTCGGGTAGGAGGCTGCCGCCGCCGTCTCGTATAATGCAGGCTGGCGATAAGAGCCACGCGTCAGTGCTAAATTCCATTGCACAGCGAATAGAATGGAGTCTTACTTTTGCATCCACAGCCGGAGAGCCCGCAGAGTCCGCCACAACCCAGAATACCACAGCCTCCGTCGCATCCAAACAGGCCGCACTCAGACCCACCTCCACCACCAGGCGGCGATATCCCCGGGGGGCAGCCGAATGGACCACAGTCCCAATCACCACAGTTATCTTTACAGGGCGAAGTTCCTTCCCACGTGGGAAGCGGGCCTGTTTCCCCAGTGGTTGTATACCTGATCCACGGAGGAGGTTTTGGAGTGGTTATGGTGACTGTGGGCTGAGGTTGGACTGTAACGATGTGAGACGTGGTATAGAAGACAGGACTAATGGAGCCACCAGGGAAGGTATATATAGGACCACCGATGCAGTCAGGAGGCGCTGCTATGCAATACCAGTAGCCAGCTTTTACGCCGTTGGAGCATTTGTCCCCGACGACCGGGTTCCAATCATGAAATTGATCGTCTGAGAGACCATATTGCTGCTGAATTTTAGAGCAACTGTCCCCGCTCTGTGCTTGATAAAACTGAGTGCAATCATCTGTCATTTCACCTGCAGTAGGCGTAGGTGTCGCCACGGACGGGGCATCTGTCGGCAAAGGCTGACAAAATCCATCACCGCCTGTCGGCTGCCCTGGTTGAACGATGATGGGCGTCGGCGGGAATAGAGTTACACTCCCCGGGAACGTTACTAAGGTTGAAGGAGGCTTCACGCTTTGTACAGCACTGTTGTCGCAGTCATGGACATCTCAGCGACTAGTTCGGTCGACGGAAAAGAGGTTCGGGCAGACGGGGGCTGAATCAACACTTACGTGAATGTCACAACTTCGGTATCTGATGAGGTGACAGTTACTGGCCAGAGCGAAACGCTTGAGACCTCAAAAGGTTCAATTGTGATGGTGGTGTATGAAGTATAGGTCACACCTGCCGAACTCGAGAGGACCGAAGTCCGGAAGGGAGGCCAGGTGACGGTGACTGGAGTTTTAAGAGGCGAGGGCGGTAGGATGAATGTGCATGGCGGTGCACAAACGATTTCAGGCGGACTTTGGTCCCACATGCTCTTGTCTGGATAGATGGTGTCACCGCCAGGGGTGACATTGCCAAGGTCTTTGCCAGATACCGCTCCTATACCGCCCGCATATGTCAGTGTTCCGCTTAGTGCCATTTCAAATGAAACAATGATGCTCACCTGCCAGCGTGTAAGTGGTGTCGAGGTCGACCGCCCATACCATAGTACTAAAAAGAATTGCAGGTCAGCTACTTTCAGCCAGTACATGGCATAATTACGCCCTGACAGGGCGCATACGTACCCTCCCATGCAGTGTTTGCTAGCATAATCGACTTTCATTTTCAAACTTTCGGGGTCGTCGTAGCCAATCCACTGATCATTGCCCCAGGTGGCTATTTTTACGGCATTTTCCACATCAAATGTGATGGTTGGGTTTTCGGATCTCAGAACCGATGCAATCTCAGCGTAGGAAAGAATGCCGGAGGTGCCCGTACACGGCCCAGGGTTGCCTGAAGGCTGGTCAGCAATAAAGCATATAACGGTGACGAGGAACCCATACCTCCAGTGCTGAACTCGCAGCCAGTAGCCTTGCAGGATGGATCGGTCAATGTGAAGCCTTAAGATGAGTTAATAACGCCTCGCTCTTTAGATAAGATGTGGCATGCTTACTTCGCCCATAGAAACCGAGACCGAGGTTGACACGGGCGGGATCAATGTTATTATGCCAGAGCAACTGTAAACCTTTCTCAATCATCGAAAGATTAGTATGAGCATGTACATAGGGACCGGTCTCATCGATGGTCTTGTCCCAGGTTCCGTATATATCGTATGTCATGATATTGAACTGTGTGTGTGTGACGAAAGTCAGTTCGCGGTCATAATTGATACTTCTTTCTTATCCTGGATGCTTACAAAGTCCACGTATTTATCCAGATTAACGATGTCAAAGTGCTGAAGATACCAGTAACTTGCCGGAAGAGTGATTGAAATCCCGTAACTGCCCAAGGAGGCGCGGAGATTGGCTAAGAACGAAACATAACTCGTGAAGTCATTGGGGACACCACCACGGTCATCTGCTTCAGGATATTCCCTGGTTCAAGTTTATTAGTATTTAGCACCATATATGTCAAGAGAATAACTACTCACCAGTCAAGATCAACACCGTCGAAGTTATACTTTTTCATGAAGGCTAAAAGCGAGTTGATGAACGATGTCTGTGCTGACAGGCTCGCGGCAAGTTTGGTGAAGGTCTTCCGCGTGGGACCTGGATCGTTAAAAGTCCACCCTCCAATGGCAATCCAAGTCTTCAGGCTCGGCTTTTTCTGTTTGAGTCCAGTGAATCTCAGGTAGAGATCTGACTGGTTTTGCGTCATTGGTACGACCTCATAGGTGGCTGGGTCAATATAGCCGAAAGCAAAGTTGAGATGTGTGTAGGCTTCAATGGGGATCTACACAAAGGTGAATAATGAATAAGCATTTGTCGCTGGTAAATTTGGGCTCAGTATATGCGATTTAAAGACACTTACTCTCTCTGGGGTCATATCTGTATACGGGAATACGTTTTAGCTAATCATTAGTTTGGAGCAGTGGGTTGAGTCACCTACGGTCACATGGGCGATCCTGGTTCCAGCCTTCGTAATAACCGACGGTACGTGCCATAGCAGACGAGCCTCCACAGGAGGGGTCTGACCAAGTGGTGCTACCACAAAAATCGGCTGTCGTCCCGCCTAGTTTCACCTATGAGCTCAAGGTTCAGGCAGTGGGTGTATGCCCAATACTTACAGAACCCGTATTTGCTGCAGCAGACATTAAGAGGACAATTCTCCTTTTCTGCATAATCGGGACCTGTTTTCGCATGCAAGTCAGCTCCAGGATCTGCATGCCTCACGTTAAGCCCATTATATGAAGTTTCACTCACCCCAAAGTTCACCATAGCCGGGGTAGCCACCCGCATCGCACTCTGACAAGTGCGCACAAGTCCCATCGGCACTAAGCTTAGCGTTGCAGCTGCTAGGCCCACAATATTCAGGACCAAAGCCACAATAACCCCCAGTGGAACAGCAGCCTAACGAGCATTGCTCGCCGCCTAAGCAAACTGTGACCTTGGCAGCTTCAGCTGTGAGTACGGGTGAGCCATCTTGCAGGATCTTTGCCTCCGGGATGGTAGCATTGGCGACACGGGTAGAATTGGCGAAGGGTGCATGGGCTACCGTCACATTACTGAAAGTGCCGTTGCTGATTGTGCTATTACTCGATGTGCCGTTGGCAGCTCGTGGGAGTCTTGGCACTATATGGAGTGCGCTGGTCTGTGATAGGCAAGTAGACAAGAGGAAGAGTGCATTGAGAGCGAGATGTCTCATGCTGGGGCGCCATGACGATTCTGTGAATCGTGACATGGCAAAGAACTGCGGTAAAGCGGGTGGATTAGGCGCCAGTCGACAGTGTATGGCGGTCGGGCGTTGTCAGAGTAGTATATATCTCCCATAGACTCCAAGGAAATAGGGCGACCAACTCGTAGCTGTGGACTCTGTCGTCCCCACTTGCCAGGCTCCAAGATTGACGCCGTGTATGGCTCAAACAGGCATGGGGAGAGGAAGGCGGGTCTTTTGCTGAGATTCGCATGTTTCGCACAAGAAATATCCACGCATGATCGAAGATATTATCGATCATTTCTTGCTTTGGCACATGTCCTCCTGCCTCTTCCGGAACCGCCAAATCCTATACAAGGTTCGTCAGAGACTATTGATGACTTAGGATGGGCCTCTAGGCTGCCTAGTTCTTAGCAGATGGCGATTCTCAGCCTTGTAAGGTTTTGCAGCGGTGGGGCCCTACGATCGTATCCATCCGTATATTGTGCTGAATGAAGCATGGCAACCTCGGTAGTCAGATTTGCGGCCTGTCGCAGCCTCTCGCTTAATAATTGGTTCCCGATTATACGGCCATCTTGGCCACAGTCCCGTATACAGTACCATATCAGTGGATTTAATTTCCGTAGGCAAAAATTTAATGCTCTTTTTGGTGCTCTTGGCAGCCGAGCATACGGCCGATGTGCTTATTTGGACGCAGGGGAGCGGGCGAACTATAGACTCTGGGGCTTAGGTATTTGAATCCACAGTGGGGCACTACGATTAGCGTAGCAACCGCAACTGCGGAACCAATGCTCCTTCTAGCAGGCTGAGGATGGTTCGCTGTTGACGCGTAGCTAAATATTATATAGCTATCGAACAGCCCCCCTCCCACTACAACGCCGGCACAGAAAGCTAGACTCTGCTGGCAAGATGGCGTTTAGGATTCTGTTCTTAATCGCTACCCTAGTCCTGGGGAGCTTAGCATCTTCACTGCCGGACGCCGATTTCCTGACTGTCGCCGACCTGCTCAATGCCAGCCCATTGGAAGTGAACAGCTCTATCGCTACCCAGCATGGAGGTTTTGAGCACAGTCATGGTCGTCTCGCAAAGCGCATCACCCAACAGTGCGGCGCCCGAGATTGGGCGACTCTTGAAGCCGCGTGGAGGCAGGCTATTGCTATGGTGCGGTGGCTCCTTCGGTGCTAACCTCCTCCCCGGAGAATATTGGCTAATATCGACCTCGTCTCGGGGATATAGATCAAAAAAGCTGAAATAGCTGCCACGAACGTAGAGGAGGTACTCAAAGATCCAACCCAGGGGTACTATCGCCTCAAGTCAACAGAATCTAGAGTCCAGTGGAACACATACTGTGCCATCTTTGGTGGCTTCCAGGACTGGCCTTTGAAGGCCGATCAGGTTCAGAGCATGCTACCCGCCGCTCAATATGTTGCTAGTGAGTGAGACTGGCTTACTGCAAGGAATCGGCATCCCAGGACTAACAGCCTCGCCTCAGAGACTTTCCGAAACATGAAGAACATGCTGGATAATCCACAAAATCTGAAAATTGAAGTCCAATGCAATGACAACTGGCTCAGCCCAACCGACCCGAAAGGAAAGACAAACCCCAATCCTAACCACTTCTGGGACAGTCGGCCTAGTCGGCCCAACCTCGTGAAGAATGGATGGATAGATGTGGGGCCAGACGGAAAGTGTACTGCCGACGACATGGGATTCACTATTGCTCAGATGTGGAAAGCGGACTGGGACGTCATAACCTACTGTCCGAATATGTTCAACACCTGGAATGCGCAGCAAGACAGCGGTGAGACGCTCAGTGGCGAATGCGCGGCAGCCAAACCGTCAGGGTACCAAATAGATGTCCTGGTTAAAGACAAACTAGCGAGAACAGTTGTGCATGAGCTCATGCACTCGGTCAACGCGGTGGGGGAGACAATGACCGATTCGAATGGGGACACTCAGACACCCATAGGCAAGTTCCCACGCCAAGAACCAATTTTTCAAACCCTCTGCTTCCGCAGCCAACCCAACTTAGCATCCTCCCACTGACACACCGAGTTCTATTCTAGACGACCAGCCCTGCCCAGATGACGAGTCAAGCGGAGCATATGGCTGGTTATGCATCACTAAACTTGCCGAAGCCAACCCACAACTCGCCATCAAGAATGCCGGTGCGTAGTTCTCATCACTCTCTACATGGTCATAAACTAATCATAGTCGTATGTGATACAGATAGCTATTCCTACTTCGCCGCAGGTACAGTTTCTATCCTCGCGTTTCCTTCCCTCCGTCTTGTAGAAGTCTAACAGTGATATCAGCTGTCTACTGTAATCAGAACAATTGGTCAAATGGCTGGGCTAAAGTGCCTAGCAGTGTTGACCCTGCGATTTAATACTCCCGTGTCTTTGCTTGTGACACACTAAGCTCACCGAGGCGTCTTATACCCAATTACAAGAGCTGTGATAGAGCTTGCCGGTGGGGGTGGTGCAATGTGGGCGTACGTTGGACTAAGATAACTTGAGCTGTTTAGAATTTTTCTCATTCGAGAACCTGTACATAGAGAAGGCAATTTACTTTCCTTAGGCCATGAGAGTTGGGCTGCACGCTCTGAATAGACTCGGTACAATCGCCGTGTTTGGTCGTTGCGCTACACATATTATGGCCATCAACCAATCATTTGTGCATTTGAATGCCAATTCCATTGCGCAGAGACCCATGCTAGGACCGTACAGCTGTAGGTAGTACGGTCTATGCTGGCGTTGTCCTGCTGCTTGATTCATCGTAGCGTGATGACAGCTCATTGGCCCGGACTTCAATTTAGTGACTAGAGAGGACGAGCTAGCCAGATGAATATGCAGCCACGTGGTGGGTCTTGGCATTGTGAATCGGCAACCTGCCTTTCGCTGGCGCATTTCTTGCAGATCACAGCCGTATCACACAAAGCCCGGAGCGCATACCTTCCTCTTTAGATACCGATCGTTCAAAGGAGGAATGAATTTTATTCCGCTGATCCCGAGTATCAAATATACAAATGACGACTGAGGCGGAAGACATGCCACTTTTCGGTGACCCAAAGCATCCTAAGCATTAATATTGGTGGCAATAAGGAAGGCACGTGTGCGCCGCCTTGTCATTTTACATTACAGTATCGCCAGATAGGGCAGAGGCTTGCATAGGATCTAAGACCGGGGCAAACCATATGGTAAGACGGAGAAAGATTTGGCCCAGACAAACAACTAGAGAAAGGTATATAGAGTGCCAAGAAGAGGTTCTTAGTAAATTCTTTGTATTGCCACGGCGGTAAACCAGAAGTCTATTCAACACATCATCAGTGGTTTACTTATACAAGTACTACTCCGAGCCATGAAAATGAGAAGCATCATTGTAGCCATTGCGGCAACAGCTGTCTCTGTGCAAGCCACGATTCCAGGATTTGACATATCCCACTATCAGGGAACTGTAAACTTCGCGGCCGCCAAGTCAGGAGGGGCGGGTTTTGTTATCATCAAGGCAAGACACCTTTATTCTATAGCTTCTTCAACTCAAGTTTGTCTCGACTAATGCAGAAGTAGGCAACCGAAGGAACAACCTATACCGATCCCACGTTCTCCGACCACTACATCGGAGCCACCAACGCCGGCCTCATCCGGGGCGGATACCACTTTGCTCACCCTGGCGAAACTACCGGCGCGGCACAGGCGACCTACTTCCTTGCCCACGGAGGCGGCTGGTCAGGGGATGGGATTACCCTGCCCGGTATGCTCGATCTCGAGTCAGAGTCGGACGGCGAGTGCTGGGGATTGTCGACCTCTGCCATGGTGGCTTGGATCAAGGATTTTAGCGACACATACCACTCCAAGACTACGCGCTACCCAATGCTCTATTTCAACCCTTCGTGGTGGCAGACTTGTACAGGAAACTCGAATGCCTTTGCGTCGACTAACCCGCTTGTCCTTGCGCACTACTCTAGCTCTATTGGAACAATTCCTGGAAGCTGGGCGACATGGACTATCTGGCAGTACTCGGACAGCTCGTCCTGGGGTGGTGATGCCGACAGGTTCAATGGCGACGCGGCTGGGCTGACCAAGCTCGCTACTGGCTAAGCCTCGGGGTAATCAATGAAGACGGTATTGGTTCCAGAAACAAGGCTGCACTTTCTTCTCGTTCTGAGTCCACTTAGGACACTTGTATGAGCCACAATGGCTTATGCTTTGTATGTTTTCAAGTTTAACCCGTACATATGCCTGCAATTACAGGCCAGGCTACAGAGACGATCGATAGAGTTGACCCCTTTCCGAAGTGCTTTAGTGAGGGTAGCATGTCCGCAAGCAGGAGCTGCCGCCAATGTGCATTAAAGGCAACAGAGAGTGGGTTTGGCGGGAAATTGGGCAGCACGGCTACCGCAACATTTTTGTGTTGATGCAGCATCCCTCAAATGCTTCTGAGCTCGTGCATTGTAGTCCTGCTTTTCTCATTGACGAGTATGTGCTGTCACACTCATCTCCCAATAGCCAATTTCCTCTAGTAAAATGTATAGGTATTGCGAATGCCCCTAGCCAGGAGTGCACAGTGTGTCCTAAGGTGGCGCTTGGTAATTACATGCCTGATCATGTACCAGAATCCCGAGTCTACCTCCGTGATATACGTAGTAGAGTATCTACAGGCTAAGCCGATAGTCAGTACAATCAAATAGGTGCACTTGGCTCGCGCAGCGGATGCCACCTCTGACATTGCTGTCGTAATATAGATTTAGCTCTGTTGCTCCATATTTTTCTCATTGGATAACTACCATAATGGTTAATTAATCTCAAATCTGCCTAGAGGCACGCTAAGCTCCGTAGAAGAGTTATTTATTCATAACAACATAGCATCCTCGAATAGTAACTTCGCCCGTGCCTTCAATTAGCTTCCACGTAGTCTTTGATTCCACCCACTGTATCAACTGCCACTTTTCCACACAACTTAAATATTCAATAGCCCGGTAAACTTTGCGGAGTAGAACAGCAATACTGCCCGCTGCAGCAATCTTCAGTATAGTTCCTGGAGTGCTATATAGCGGAGCTATTGGGATAGCCTCGATTTTGGTAGCACGGATGAGCACAATGTGGAGAAATCAGAGACCCAGTTGGGTGGTGGCCAGCGTCTACCCTCTTATTGGGTGGGTGGCTAGGTATAGGGAGAAGAAGGCCTAGGAGACTAGATATTGCAGTGAATGACGACGCTTAGTGATCTAGTGGATAATACATGTATAATATATATAATTTAGCTAGTTAGTGCATCCGTCGAGACAAGCCCCGACCTGCACAATACATGTATTTAACGACTAGGACAAGTACGAGAGAGTATCTATATATAGTAATTCTAAGGCTTCACGTCTGCCTTGGCATTCTTGGCAAACGGTACTCTTGTCTCTACGCACGCGACTTACCACCTGTCAATTAGCTAGCACTACCTAGTTGCGTCCTTGATCGGGCATTTATTGCGAGACCCTGTGAGCGCTGTCTTTGGTTGGGTCGCGCACGCTGAGTAATCCCCAACACCTACAGACCAATCCCCAACGGTTCACGTATCGATTTCCCATACATCTGTAGTATTACCTCCTATGCTGTCTGGCTGTGTGCCACAGCTACTCCCTTACATCCTCTCCACACTTTCGAAGTCACTCGATCATTAGCCTGTACAAGCCTAGACTCCACACGTCGGTACCATGGAGCCACTAGACCAGCCATCAGGCTCGACATCGTCGCGCCGGTCCCGGAATGCCGCGTCACAGCGGCTTTACCGTAAGCTACTTTATTTACCCCACTTGACACCCCGCAATCCACCGTATGGCTAGGTACCTTATTCTTGCGGTGAAATTGCAGGCGCAAGACAGAAGGCGAGGCTTGAACAGCTCGAAAGACTGGCTGTAGAAGCTGTGGCCCCATCGGTGTCTTCTGGGGCTCTTGCTCCAGCTTCCTTGGAGCTTGCGCCACAACTGCTATCGCTCCCGGGATCGCAGATTGCGATTGCTAGCTCTTCTCCCGGGAGTCTCCTAGGCATTGGGCTTTCTAGCTACGATATCCGTTTTCTTTTGACCGCCTGTAGCGAAGAGGAGCGGAAGGTGGTGCGCTGGATAATTATGAATGAGCGCTTTAGCCTACGCGACCTGATTAAATTCGGTCTCATCCAGTCGGGTTACGCAATGGACCTCCAGATTTTCGAAAACGCCCAAGACGTATCGGCGAGATCATGGCTGGAGAAAGTCAAGTTGGCGGTACCAAACGCCGACTTGAAGGTCATGGCCACTGCTGGTATCCGATTGTTGGCCCGTATGAACGTGCCGTGGGACCGTATCAACCGCGACGGCGCGGCAGAGGTAAGGGCGATGAGTGACATTGTAGGGTCTGGGCAGTCCAGCCTGCACTCAAACAGAGTTTTGCTCTCTAGAGAGTCTCTAGCAGCGGCCATGTTTGCGAATGCATCGCACCTGCACATCCCCATCGACGATGTCGTTGGACCTGACGCTGAGTACCCGACTGGCCAGCAAGATGACGCCTACAGGGATCTCGTACCCACTGCGAGCCAGATCACCATACCGCATCACCCCTGTTTTGACACGCTTCCATGGCCGTTGTTCCGCTCGAACATCTGCCTCGCTATCTCCCACGACCCGCCGCTCATCGACGACGACGAGTTATGCCTCGATATGATGAACGACGGTATCCGATGCTGGGGCTCTTCCAAGCAATCCCTTAGCGGCCGAGGCGATGGGGTGCCGTGGGATTCACGGAGCTGGGAGGCGGCCCCATGGTTCTTGGAAAAGTGGGAGCCGCTCACCGGCGGGAGAAACTCCGAAATGTGGATGAACAGTGCCTGGTGGCGGTATATTCAATGATGCGAAAGCAATCAATCTACTAGCGAAGACCCGCATGTAACTATTCCAAAGTATAACGATTCGCATCATGCCCACCATCCACACTATGAAGCAATTTAGGCACACCAGAGCACGGAGGACAAAATAAACGAGAAATAGGGTAGATCAACGATAGGGTTTAATTTGTTCCTCCGTCCACTCCCAATACTTCTTCCCAAGATCCCCGTCCAGCAAGTCTTTTCGCGTGTTGTCCAACTTGCCCGGAGGCGAAACTAAACCATTAGGTCAGTCGGACTTAACTAGTCCCGCTCTAGTGTCAAATTATACTGACCAAAAGTGCCATTGTTCTCCTTGGTAATGCTCGGGTGGAGACCTGCAAACATCAGCGCGTATGCGCCGAATTTGGGCTCGGATAGAACCATGTTCTAGTTTTCATTGTCAGAGCAAATCGCAGCTCGATTATTTCCGCGGAAGACGGTATCTAGTCGAGACAGGGCACGAACACGGGTTGGGGGTGAAACCTACAAGCAGGAAGGCTTGATATCCCGGAGTTGATCTCTGAAGTCCCGTCTTCAAAAATCCGGGATCAACGGCCTATCGATGTCAAAAGTGGCTTGAGTAAGCTCTCTGAGGTGTAATACGAATGACGGATAGGAAGGAACGCTTTGCGGACTGCAAACTTACAGCGTGAAGTATCCCAGTTTTGGCCGCGTCGCTCCTTCGTGCGGACTCCACGCAATGTAAGATATTGCCTGCCTTGCTTCGACCGTATTTATCCCATATCCCTTCTTCTCGCTTATAATCCATGTTATTAAAGTCAATGGCGGGCTTGGGAGCCCCTATGTTTCCGGCACTAGATGATACCCAGACTACACGGGCTTCTCCTGTTCGAGCGGCTGCGAGCAGGACCGGTTGCAGAAGCTCTGTGAACAGGAACGGCCCGAGGTTATTAGTGCCGATCTGCAATTCGTAGCCCTGCACGGTTTTGGAGCCCTGCGGGGGTACCATGACACCAGCATTGTTCCAAAGGACGTCCAATCGAGACTCCTTGGCGAGAAATTCTTCAGCAGAAGACTTGATGGTTGTCAAATCGCCCAGGTCAAGTTTGAGAAACGCAAGCTCGCCAGCGGAAGCAGGATGCAATGCCTTGATCTCGTCGATGGCCGTCTGCGCTTTGGCCTCAGATCGTGCCGCAATATATACCTTAGCGTCTTTGGCATAAAGCATGCCTCCAAGACTCTGGCCTAGGCCTCCATTGCCTCCAGTAATAAGGAATACCTGCAACATGTGTTTAAATACATAAGCCAAGCAGGCAGCTTAGGATGAGATGCACCCACCTTGCCGCGCTGAGAAGGCAGATCAGCGTCGGTGAAGGTCGGTTTCGAAGGGAAAATGGATTTATAGAGTGATTTTACGGCCGCCATTGCTATGAAATCGCATGCGATCAACGGGCACGGAGGATGAGTTGTTTGTGCTTCCGCGACTTACTGGCGCATATGATCGCCTATTTATGTGTCAATTTTCAATGAAGTTAGTCTCGCACTTTCGACCCACATCGAATAGCTGAGCTGCATGCAATCAACGTGAGCTGCAGTTCTTGGCATTTTCGGGCCCATGCGGCCAACGAGAGCTGCAGTCTTGCGCGTCCGCCACGAGACCCCGTGGGATGTTATTCAAATTTATTGGTCTAGCCCCTCACCGAAGGTGCACCAATACCGCTAGGATGAGTAAGGAAAGGAAAGCCAAGAGATTCCGAACGCCGGAGGATGCCACAATATTGCCGGAATGAGAAAGTAAGAAAGACGACTGAAAAGATCTGAGCGTCGGAGAATCCTGTACAGAGTGAAGAATCAGCTATGTCGTTCGGATCCTGTCTCCAAAGACTATAAAAAGCCTTCAATGTTCAAGAATATCATCCAACAGTTTGTCCATCAGCTCAAAATCATCCTACTTTAGCCCAGTTTGTTCTAAGCCACCGACCAGGTCTCTTGCAAAAGATGATGGCGACTTTTGTTCTCCTATTGTCACAAGTGGTCATGCTAACAGGGCTGTCTCAGGCGACAACCCCGCCGCAGCCTAGCCTCAAGTACTTGTATACCGGAAATGCAACTCTCCAAGCGCCTCTAGAAGTAGGGCCGGGCCCTTGGGGCAACAGAAGGGTGTATGGGATTGCTAGCGGCGTGTTTGCCGGGCCGATGCTCAAAGGTACTGCCAATCATTCGGCTCTTCGTGATTCTAGACTGCTAAGAAGCCCTACCAGGCACAATTACATCGATGGGGGGCGACTGGTCTCTGTGGACAGCCAATGAAACTGTTATCAACGCTGATATCCGACTGACACTCAAGACTCACGATGGTGCATATATCCAAGTCTTCGAAACAGGAGTCTCACAGTCTGATGGAACCCTCCACCTACGGGCAACTTATGAGACAGGCAGTAAGAAATATTACTGGCTTAACTCGGTTGTCGCTGTTGCGATTCTCAAGATTTTGTCTATGGATGACGGGACCCTGACTTACGATGCCTGGCAGGTTAGTATGCCGCGTTACCGAGTTATTCGTCACATTGAACCATGGCTTACATATGCTAGCTCTGTGGGCCAGGCGGCACAACATGTGCTTAGGCGGTCAAATAGGGCCCGTCCCTTGATGGTTCTTTTCTTTTCTCTTCTTTGGATTCCAGTCACTATTGCTGCAGTGCGCATGGAATCATGGTGATTGAGGCAAATAATGGAGAGGAGGTCGGCTCTTTGGGCCATCAGTTCGGGTACAGACATACATCTCACTCGCGCACGATTTAAATTCGATAGGCAAGTAAGGTAGGCATTAGCACATGTGTTGGATTGTGTAGGTCCCGCTTGCACGGCGAAGTCATTCAATCATCTAAAGGATAGGAGATTAGCTATGCGTGTTGCAGAAGACCAAGAATAACAACCACAAATTTATTTTACGGTCTCATCTTGTCAATCAGCATCACAGCACACCTCCACAGCGGGCAGTGTCGCAGAGACAGCCTTCGCGTCCGCATCAAGCGTCAATGCTTGCCCCTGTGCTTGTGCTTGGCAGGCTGCTGATGCTACGAGAATGGATTATCCAGGCATGCCTAGAGCCAAGAGCTAGCAAAGTAGCCGATCTCCATTGCTTGATGATCTACGGTCATCCCTGTTCGAAAGTGGAGACACGAAGGCGTGGTGAACTGCCGGCAGTAGGCCACAGGCCGTCCTCACCCAAAGGGGCGTTCCAGAAGAATGGATTCCAGAAGACGGGCTCCAAGCGCGCGTTCCAAAATAACACCTTCTAAAAGCTCAGACCCCAAGAGATGGATTCACATTGGGTACTAAAACATCGAGTTTTCTAAATGGAGCAGATAGAATAGCCGCGACAGGCATGCCCGCATGTCCGCTAGGACCTCAGCCACCACTTGGGATCTAGGCGCTTGGCTACTACGAGACGAAAACAGCACAGCCAAGCAAGCCATTGGGAGAAGAAAGCAAAGCCCAGCCTTCCCCGCGTTACAAATCTGTGGCGGCCCGGTCAGGGCAGAAGGCGCACCTAGCCAATTGGGACAAACCCTGGAGGCAGTGCGAAGCACTCGTAAACTACGCGTCAGGCTTGTGGGACTTAGCAAATGCTTTCCAATTGCCAAGAGCGAGCTTTCTGTCGTCTGTTCCTCGCTCGATTGGCTGACGGGAAGTCGATCAGACGGATTCGCCGCGTGGTGGGTCCCACCCCCGGGCTCGTCTCAAACTGTTTCGGCCGTCGTCATCAGCAGTTTCCGACCAGTGGGGAGATGGCTCGACGAATGGGACGCGAATAACACTTGGATGGGTTAAAAGGACGCGGCGTCCCACCGCCACCGGTACAGATCGACGTGCATTAGTACCTGAGAGTTCTGCAGAGCTGGCCTACGCAGACGTGCTACGATAGCCTCGTTTTCTTATCCGGTCTCTGGCTCCCTTCGCTTCGTACCCATTTTCTGGGCTTCTTTTACCATGTACTCCAAGTCATTAATCGCCCTGGCGGCGGGAGCCGCGTTGGTTGCTGCGAAAACCCCTTCGGGCTTCACCCCGGCGTCCACCACCGACCTCATCGTCACGTTTGGCAAGACTGAGGCCATGAACGGGGTCGTTGTTGACAAAGCGAGTAAGTATCCTAAAGCTAGTTTCCCGGAGATTATATTGTCGGGCAATGCTAACCTAGACCTCATCCAGCTACCCAGACCGCGCCGACAATCGCCACGTCGTCCAAGCTCACGGGGTCAAGCTACGCAATCATAATGCTCGACCTTGACATCCCGTCCAACACGAACCCTCACGTCTTGCTCCACTGGATGCAGACTGATCTCACACCGGCCACCACCACCACCTCTCTGGCCACTGCCAACGGCACCTCGCAGGCCTTCGTTCTGCAAAACGCCAAGAACACCACCGCCTTGGCTGCGTACATTGGCCCCGGCCCGCCCGCGAAGACTCCCCTGAGCCATCGTTATACGCAGATTCTCGTGGACACGAGCTCCATCAAGGCCAACGGAACGGCAGCTCTCAAGGCCGCGGCGGCGACGCGGAACGGATTTGACATCACGACTGTCCTGAAGAACGCTGGCCTATCCAACAACGTTGTGGCCGGAAACTCGTTCAATGTGACGAACCCTGGCCCCGCCGACGACTCCGGAACCGGCACCGGCACTGGCACCAACTCCACCAGCGGCAGCGGCAGCACCAAGGGAGGCACCAACTCGACCAAGGGCACGGCGTCGGGAACTGGCTCGACGACCAAGCCGACCAGCACCACCGGCACTGTGACCACCAACAGTGCGTACGGTCTGGCGCCCAGCTCGGCATTTGTTGTCTTTAGTCTAGTCATGTCCTGGGTTTGCCTGTGATTTTGACAATTGCATGGTGTTTAGCGTTGATAGTACAAATACCCAAGAAATATTATATATACACAAACCATCTAAGATCACAATTACCTAGGTATCTACACCTTGGCTAGGAACTTGATAATTCTAGAGTTCATCGTACGGATGTACACAGATAATTGCCCTATCCGAGTCTAAGTAGATTAATAGGTTGCGCAGTCTCTCTCCCTCTCCATGAGCGATAGCTATATTCCGTCTTACTATCGCTTGTACACATGAATTCCTTTCTAATAGGTGTGCTTCATAAATATGAACATATGCTAGAACGAGAGTTTGCATGCTGCCACGAGGAACTGCGAGGAAGGGCCTACGGAAATTATATCCGTGAAGGCAGGCTTCCAAATATAACACTTACTTCAGCCAAAATCCCATTGAAAAATATCCTTCCCTATTGTTAGGTACTTAAGCCATGTCCTGGCTAGAGATATTGAATAGATGCGGGTAGTGCGACTGTAGCATGCAAATGCCCTCACTGCTCGATTACCTAACGAGAATGCTCCTTAACCCTGGCTCAAGCCGGCAACGCAAATGGTGGAAGTATCTGAAGTGGGGCGCTGCCTCGAGTGGTAGTAAATACACCAAGTGTCAGATATACAGAACCATAGTCCAACTAAGCCATTGGGGGTCTATTGTTTTGGCCTAGTAGGAGTATCTGGCAATTAAGAGTCTCATATGCTTCCTGAGCGTCTAGGCCCGTTAGGCGGTAGAGTGAGCTTGATGACCCAATTGGGTGGGAAACAAGGCAGATGACCCACTGAAGGCTATCCAGACGAGGTCACGAGTTGACTCCGGAGAGATAATACTTTATTGAGGTGCCTCGAAGGTCGAAGAAGGCTGATAGTGAACCTAATTATTATACACAAACTCGAGGTCTTGTAAAGTTGCCTTTTGTGATATAGAAGCGTGGGGAGAGTAAAAAATCCGTTAGCGTGATTGTCTTTCGGTTTGTAGATGTGACACAGAAGTAGCTAATTCACTCTGGATCTTTCGTATGGCTGCAAGGATGCCTAGCACTCCAAGCCACATGATAAGTGCTGCCCAATAGATAGCGTTAGGCGACCAAGAAACTGCACGAGGAGAAAAGATGCCTAACGCACGAATGCGCAGTTGTTGCCGGTCTCAGCAAATTCTCTTTTCCGGAACTGATCCGCATCGAGTTTGAGCGAGCCCTGCTGGACGCCATGATCCCGATGGAGGCTCATATCTTATCTCAGCTCCCGGACATTGTTCGAACCTGCCAAAAGAAGCTCTCTCGGTCGTATCCAAACCCACCTTCGGGACACTCGGCGAATTCAGAGGAGACAAGTGATTCTGGAAACCAACTAGAGCTGCCTAGAATTTTCACTAATGCAGGCAAAATTACACCGATTCCAGACACCTTCGCATTTGCAGCTCCTCCCTACCTTGACCTGAATGTTCTACAAACGCCTTGCTCTCCTCTGCAGCTGGACAGTGTGGAAGGAGACAATGTAAAACAATCATCATCTGACTCGGCCTTCTTTTCGAACCAGGCGGGTGGCACTTGCGCTGCATCCAAAGAGAAGACGCAAGATACAGCGCCTGACGACCAGGGCTAGGACGAATCTCTGGGTCCTAAAATTAATCATCCTGTAGACTGGGACTGGGATTTGACACACCTATTTAGTGACTCTGCCTAAAACGAATGAGATGCCAATATAACAAGCACGTTGCATTATAATTTACCTCAAGGGGTGCTATGCAAGTTCAATCAATACCCAACCTCGCCAGATGTTTGCGATTGCAAGTTATTCTAGTAGGCATTATGTTTGATTTGAGGCATTCCAATGCTCTATACAGGAAAGTCTGGTATATTATAGGATGACATCTAGAATTAACGAGACTATTTCCTCCTCGATTATATATAGTATTGCATATGTAGAAGCTGTATTAATATCAGCAATAACACTGAAAGTAATAATAGCTATTCTTGACGTTCTTGCCAGATAGGGTATTCCCTGGTCGGTACCATCGCTACTCAAGCACCTCGAACACATAGAGATCGTCATCACCTGACTAATCTTCCGGCGAGTTATCCAGTTTCTGATTGCCATATTCAGAGCCTCTGTAGGTTTCTTGGCAATATCCCGGGTATATATTTGCAGGGGTAAATTGGAAATAGCCGCAATAGCTGTAGTATGTAAGGACTGTCAACACTAATATTGAAAGAGGGGAGCGCACTGTAGTTTGCAAGACCTGTGGCAGCCGTGATCACCCTCATCAAAACACACACACGACAGGCTTTCTAATCCAATGGCTGTAGCATGGGTCTAATGCCAAACCCATCACAGCCCATGAGACAGGGTCATGGAAACGACGTAAGCCAAAGTTGTACGGTAGAAAGCAAAGAAATTGAGGTAACCGAGGTTCCCTAAGCTCTAATCACGATATCAGGAATAGGAAGGAGCCTCATGATAGAACATGAAGAGTGTATTGAGTTAGTTTACTTAAGAGTATTAAGGCTAATGGTAATAATCCGTAGTGAGGATCTAGGATGATGTTCCACTATTTATAGTCTTATTTACATAGGAAAAGAGGCGCTGCCTCACGCGATTAAGCCGAGTAAATCCTCCTCGTAGGGTATAAAACTAGACGTAGCACCCTACTCCAGATAGTAACTTAACCGTAATGCAAGATATAAATATTGAATTAATTATTTCACATTATGTAACTAGTACTACCAACTAAGCAGGAATTCTTTTCGTCGTGAGGAAAGGAGCTGAATAAATTACTTGGCAAAATATAAACCTAATTGATCGATAAAAGTAGATAAGTCACCTAAAAACTGCAGTTAATTCCTTAGATCATTTAATCTACACAGCTGTGAGAGAGCACTATCCCCTCTCCCTTTCGCTGAAGGGTCGTGTCAGGTAACCTACTAGGTATGGTCTAATCGGGTCAATTGGGCGCTCTACATTCTTTGGCCTAGTGGGAGCATCTAACACCATGTATTGGGACACATACAGTACTAGTACTAGATCTCGTAGCCCAGTTGTAAATCCAGTCGTGGCATTTATAGCCTTATCAGGGGTCTAATTGTGGCTCAATTACACCTTCACTTTCACCTGAATTAAATCATATTTATAGATTTTGTCTCAACTCAATTGAGCTTTAGTTGAGATGACTAGGTACCGAAGCACTCCCGGCGGCAGCTAAGCCGGCCCAAAGAGGAAATTTTTCGACAAGAGTGGCGCACGCACGGGTGGATGTTTTGCTTGGGGACCAAAGAGATCGCAGAAACTGCCTGGTAGTCTCGGAGCGACAACTAGCCGATGGCTCCACCGACCCAGCGGGCTCCTAGGCTGCTTCACCATTGAGCGGAAGTTGATCTGGCTACAAAGTCAAGACGTTTGCAATAAAATCGTCGGCTGAGTCTTTATCAGCACAGTATTAGGTTAGCTGTGATCGCTGCATTGGCTCCAACGGAACGGATGGCGAAGAGCCGTTCAAGTGCCAGGCCAAGTCTGCTAAGCTCTGCTAGCCAGGGAGTGCTATCTTCCTGTTCCTGCTCTCCCTTATCTCCCTTACCCTTACATAAATCAGATGAAGCAAACCTAGTGCGCCAAGACTCTCCATGACCGTCGTGTCACTCCTTTTCCTAATACTGCGGAAGTAAGAGATTGTCTGACTTTGACGCACCTCCAGCTGTTCCCCCTTGGCTTGCCGCAGATTTGTGAAGTCAGTCACCTCTCCCCTCCCCCCTTCCTTCCCAAAAAAGATTGAACAGGCCTCAAGCTTCAATCATTACCATAGGTCCGCCTTCTTCTCATTGATATCTCCGCTTATCAGATGTATTGCACGACATGGCACTAAGTCGGGAAGTAAAACGGCTTTCGCTAATCGCGGGGCTGATTATGACCTTGGTTATTTGCTCTTTTAAGTATATGGATCAGAACAAGCTCGGGTCCTTGCAAATCCCGCTCGACGAGTGGTTACAAAGCCAGATCTCAAGCTATGGCGGCGCTGGGGAGATCATAGAAAAACCCGGCGCATCTCCCACTATCTCGACAGTGACAAAGGCGGATACAACAACGAGACCAACCGCCCCTCCAGTCGCCCGCCCAGGCGATGGATCCGGGGACAGCACACATTACACGATATACTCCCTAACGGGACCAGATGGCAGATACTTCGATATCGATTTCAATAATCTCCCATCTATCAACCCCAACTTGATCCCCCATCCACGCCTCAACGATACCTGGTACATCGTTGCGCAGAAGAACATGACCACACTTGAGGCTCCATACTTTGTAGAGATCTACTGCAGCGCGGCATTTAACGCTTCGGGAGTCTTGAGATGCATCGATACTCCTTATAACCTTCCTATTTCTGCCACATTCTCCGATAAATGCCCCGAGAACCTTGCTGTCCTCGCACTAAATGTCGGACCACACGATGCGCGTGTTTTCTACGGGCCTGAGTCGCCCATGATCACGTACGGCTCCAACTCACAGTTTGCATGCTTTGGCCAGTGGGTTCAAGACTTCCGCATACTAGTCGAATGGGGCATCGTCAAACATGCTCACACAGTCTTCCGTTCCGGCACCGAGCTCCAGCGGCCGCTGCCGTGGCATGACGTGGAGAAAAACTTCTTCCTATTCTGGGACAAGGACGGCCAAATGTATGTGCACAACGACGTGGCACCGAAGCGTGTGTTTGCCAAGCTTTCAGCCGACGGTTCGGTAGGGGACAACATGGGAGCTCGGACGGCTCACTCAGACGACAAGTGCCTCGCCAAGTATATCCCCACGCCGCGCGGGAAGCTCGAGGCAATCCACCAGGCGACCAATTCGCTCTCGATCACGCTCTGCAATAAAACCGACCCAGCATGTTGGCCCACCGATGACAATACGGTTCTCTTTGCCATAATCCACCACAAATCACACTATAACGACCACAGCAGCTACGAGCCGTACGTAATGATGTTCCGACGTCGCTACCCATTTGAGTTGTACGCCATCTCAAGCAAACCCATGTGGATTCATGGCCGCCAAGTCCCGAGTGACATGTTCTTTATTACGTCGATGAGCTGGAAGGCTCGGAGCCAGAAGTACCATGCATACTTGGATGACGTCTTGTTTTTGGCTTTCGGTATCGAGGACAGGCGAACTGGTGGCATGGATCTGCTCGCTGGCGATCTGCTGCAGGGCCTCGGCGCCTGCTAAGCTGATTTACATTAATATGGAAATCACAGCGATCGGCGCGAGTCATGTTATGTGGAAACAAGGTGGTGTCTTTCTGTGCTTTAAGAATAAAGGGAATACGCATAACTACGGCTAGGAATTAATATACAGACCAACGGCCAATTGGTAGATTCTATACCACTATAGATCGCGCAACCTTTGAAGTAATATAAGGAATACGATAGAGAACATGCTCTTCAGAGGTATGAGAGCAGTAAATTTATTATACTATAATGTTCTTTATCCCCACTTTCGGTAAGATGTTGTTACTACCCAGTATGCAAGGTGCAAGGTAATTCATCTTCAACGCCACTAATACAAGCCACTGGTTCGCCACTGTACCACGTAGCATGCCATTTGTTATTCTGGGCAATCTTGGCAGCGCGTCCCCTTCTAATACGCCTTGTGGCTTCTCCAACGCTTCCCAGTGCTCCTTATGACGAAGGTCGTTGTGTGTATGTGTCCACAAGACTAAGAGGTCGAAGTTTATACATGATTTTAGAACTTCAAAATCAGCGTATAGCTTGATTTAGCCTTTACACCAGACTAAGGTATAAGGCTCAAAGTCGGCATGGCACATTAGGTGTTACTGCAACATCTCGACACAGTGATTAAGGTGTTCTTTGAAAACAAGCTGCGGGGCGAATCCGTACTTCGAGCCCCAATAAAAAAAATCGTAATTATTGGCAAGGCTCTTACGCAAAGCCTTAAGACAGTGTAAGTGGTGGATGGCCTCGATACCCATCATCTTAGTCTTCGGGGAATCCCCAGGAGGCGGGCATGCTGACAGTCATAGCAGGATCCTTGCCTGCGTGAACGATGTCTAATTCTGACATAGCAAGAAACATATTGGGCAAAAAAAGAAACAGTCCCGGACTACATTTACTTCAGGGCTAGGTGGCAGGCGGAAGATATGCCTTAGGCCCGAAGCATTAAATGCCGATGAGCTGCCAGTGTACGAGACAACTTACTAGATATCCACCATGCTATAAACAGGGGCTATAGATATTAATAGGAATTAATTTAGCAACTATCTTTCTAAACTCCTATTTTTGAAGTAGACTTACAAATGCAGGGCGACATCTGGGAGCATTACTACCTCTTTGCTCATGCCAACATGTAAACTAAATTTTCTGTCGCCCGAGTATTTAATAAAACGCATACAGCTCCCAACATGGATCCGGGAGCAAAATGACAAAATATGGGGATCCAAACCGAGTGACGATTGCCTTGCTTGTGGGCACCAGTACGCAGCTCACAACCGTCCGATTCAGACAGGTGTGCCATCTCATCGCCATTGACGGCGGTATATTCTTTCATGTTGGGGCGACTAGACACTGCAGAATCCAAAAAGGTTGAATGAGAATAAAAAATAAACAAATAGTGAAAACGAAGAATGTAGGGTGCCAACTGGTTGTGTTGAAATGAGACGTTCCTAGAGGGAGGTGGGCCATCAAGTTCTGTGAAATCAGCCCTCAATGTGCTACGACAGGCGGGGATAAGCACCGCCACATGGCAGCAGGGGGGCTTAAATCTAATAATCTGCTAATCATACCGCACGGGCAATTTCTAATCCCCATATGGGTGTGTAGTCGAGAAGTTAACCGTCGGAGTTTTCGAAATCCCCGAGCCAAATCACTTACAAGGATTAGTCGGCGATATGCGGACTATTTTTGTGTGACGGTCAACGCTCTCGCATCACTCGCGAAGTTTATTAGCGACATGCAAAATACTTTCTTGTGTAACAGTCAACCCTCCCCCTCAGGGCATCTACATCTGAAAATCTCCCCGTAATTTCTCCACAACATGGCCTCGACTTGGGTTACATTGCATACAATAGAGGCATATTATGATCCTAGGAAGCGGATTTCGAACGTAAACGGCAGTTTGTGCCTCCCCACAGCGGACTATTTGTTTACGTAGGCTTTAGGTAGTAGATTGGGAGTCCGTGCCAGTACCATGAATAGTAAAATAGCTCGTGTCTCTAAGGAGCAGCTTATAACTCCATGTATCAGGATGTGAGTCCGAGCGCCTGGTGGGGAGTCCTAGCATTAAGGTGTGCCTCGAAGCAGTGTTGTGCGTGTCTAGCGGCAGGTTGTGAGTTCACGTGTATTCTATAATTATATTTCGCACAATTGTGTAAATATTTGCAAGCGTTCAAACTTCGGTGACATGGACGTGCAATGTGGCCCAGGCGGCATGCTATATGGCAAATCCTTCTTTGGCACCTGCCGTCAGACGCCTGACCCAAGCTATAAGGCAGTGACTTGCCGACTCTGCCCAAAGTCACGGAGCAGAAGTACAGGATGTCTATACATTCGAACGTAATTAATATCCGACGGTGTGAGATATAAGCCAATTACAGGTCCGCAATTGAATAATTCTTTTGCAAGTCTAACAGGCGGCCTTTCACACCCGTAGCAACCGTGGCTGTTACTCCAGGTAAGATTTTTTATGCTTAGCTCCATAGAGCTAATGGAACTTTGCGTGATTCATGCATGTTCTTTCTAACCACTACGGAAGTGGAGCCCAAGGAAGTTCAGGAATAGTATTACTGAAGAGTACTGGCTTGCGACGGGACTTTGGAAGGTTAAGAAGAGTGAAAGGAGCGTGTCTAACCCTTCAACAACGCCATTCTGTAGCATCCACATCTCCAAACGTCCCTTGCAGAAAATAATCCTACCAATCGCAGTCATTACCAAACCAAATCATAGTCACCACCGAAATTATCACTACACCAATCGTCGTAGAAGCCACCGTATTATATTAATCGGGGTGACATCGAACGTCTTGATGGATGCAGACGTCCAGTAATATACCAACCCATCTCAAGTTAAATGGCGGTCCTAAACACAGACTAGGAAGGAGTGCCCATGATGCGGCACCTGCTTGAGGACCCATTCGATCACATCCGCTTCTCTCGGTTCTCTGTACCGCGCCCATAAATGCCAATACTACATGAGCTCATCGTAATATTGTACGAATAAACCAATCGGATTCCAATGCAGCCAGCCATAGGTTTAGCTTTGGGGGCACAGATGCTTAGCCGCACTCCGACGGCCGACATAGCCGACATAGCTTATGATCGAACTTATCGAAGGATTGTGGGTCAGCCCTATGCCCCTCTATGCAATAGGGAACAGAAAGTCTTCTACGTCAATGTTCCATCCACCATCGCCACGCTAGCAGGAGAGGCGGTTGAAGTTATGGTTACACTGCATAACTATATGTATTTACATGAAATATGTAAAATTAGGTGCCCGGGAAGTCAAAGTCCAATCATCAAGCAACTTGCCCCCTCGAAAACAGCGGCTGGACATCTGCCTACCCTGTCCTGTTCCACCTCGGCCAAACATTTCGAAAGTTCCTGCACCGCCCAAAAGGACCCTTACCCGCAGCGAGTGCCCATTTTCATTGCACTATAGGGCAGGCATTCATCTAGGATAGTTAATACTAATATTGGAGCTTCCTAATGTAGTATGTGAACTGTCAGGTGGTCCCTGCTTCGCCTCGCCGTGCCGTATAATATGGAAGCTTCCGAATGTGGCATCAGAACTCTCGGTTGGTCCATTCTTCGCCCCGCCATCCATAGAAAGCATTCCGAGGGTCATCTAAAGTAATAACGTGGTGGTTGATTATGGGAATCATTGCGTGTTGAATGGACGAATCTTGACTGTCGCCGTTCACTATTACATGGATCCAGTGCTAGACACGGCGTTTGTCGGCGCGTTTACAGTGAACGCCAGCGATTTTCAGGCCATTCGTCAGGGACAGTGTTATACTCGCAACTTATGTCCATATGTGTAGGCAGTGAGCTCGGCGATAATTTTAGTCAAAATAAATGCAGCTTCAAACCTGTCTTCATTCATGAGCGACCCTAGCCCTTAATTCTACCAGTACTCCACCCAGCGAATTCAGAATCTTGAATCTGAATATTCGCCTAGACCAATCTCCTACACGATATGTGAGCCTAGCTTCTGTGCGTGCTGTTTCCGCGTATCCGGGTTTTCTACATCCCGACCCATGGTCCATTCTCTTATCGTTTGATAGTCCCTACATGTATGTACCGTCCGGAACTCGGGCATGAATCCGCCTGGGCCTCGGTTTTCGTCGTGGATAGTAGGAATGGGCGTCATGTCTCCATGACACATTACTGATAGCCTGAGCGCGTCGAGACAATGCTCTACACCGACTCGTCATTAGCCTAGGTCCTATGATAGCTAGCTTTGTTCTTTTTACCGATATGGACCTTGGCCGGCCCTCTCGGTCCAAGGTCGTAATAATCAGGTGCCATGAACTTGCGAATCATATTGACGCAGTGGAGATCATGAACTACAGTTATACTTTCTCTTCAAATTAGAATCTGAGAAACGCCTTGGGCTTTCTGGACTCCGAAGCTGGTACTCACGCAGATATATAGAGTCCAGTCTCTTCATGTAACCAGAGGTCTCCATCAAGAGTCTTTGCTTCCTCCGGCGTAACAAACACTGAATGAGCTAGCAATAATGTCAGCATATTTTGAATACCTAACGAGAAACTAGCTTACCTCCAATTAATGCTTCCCAGGCGGCATCAATCTCCGGGTTCGGATCGCCAACGTACGGCGGGTACGTGTATGGACGGTACAACACATGGCTGTCATTGAACTTTAATGTAGCATCAAATAGCATGGGCTTCAACTGTAATTTGATCTCTTTCTTCGCAGTTACTATGTGTCGTCAGTAAAATACCGTTTCTTTTTACACTATGGTTAGACTCAACTCACCGAAGTCGCTATCGCTCCAGGATGCCATCGTAGTGGATGTTGGTGGAGGCCTCAAGACGAAAGCTGCAACTATCACTAGTGACATGAGAGTCACAAGCCACGGCAGCGCCATCAACCAGGTCGGACGAGGTCGCGGGTGACACAGATGGCATGGAAGCTTCTCCTTCTCGTCTTTGATCGACCCTTTGTGGTATTCTGAGAGTAATCCATCTTGCAACTCGGAGCAGGTGTCCGTACTGAAACGATTTTGCTCGGCCATAGCTAATAGTATGATTTTGCTGGACAGGAAGAAGCCGTTCAGCAAGTGAGAAGGTGGAAATTTGCTAGGCTTTCGTGTGTGGTCGATGACCATACCTCTCTCGAAGGCGTCCTTGGGATTCCCTCGATATCGGGGGATTTCAGTCACGGCTTGAGAAGGAATTAGTCTCCGGATGACGGCTGTAGGATGGTCCACTCAATCAGGCCTTTAATGCGTGATGCGTTGACGGGAAATGCCGGACAACGTCAAAATAGATTTTCATAAACGAGCATACCGCAGAAGCCGCAAGATATCGCAGGAATTCCAGCTAGCCGTCCGTGTGCCATCTCACTACATTCGTCTACAGCCAGTACTACATCTCTAGTAAATAAACCTTGCGATCCGCCTAACATTGTGCCATCTCACTACATTCATACAGCAGCCGGCACTAATACATCTTTGCCGAGCTTGCTTTAGGAGCTGCCTAATGTGCGTCTTGTGCCATGTCAATACATTCATTCACAGTCAGTGTCACACGCTTACTAGGCTCGGAACAAACTGATTCTGTTATAGCCACGGTGGGTATAATGGACAGCTAAATGATTGACATGTATTGTAAGGATATGTGAAGTTCGGTTCAATGACGCGAGGACTGGTCGGTTAAAAAATCCCAAGCAGTCTTCTCCGAGATACTGCCCCACTTAAGTGTAACATACGCCATAATGGCGTATTTTTTGTCATTCACTTTATGACTGGAGAATATACCTGAGAACACATGCCTCTACTCGTATCCAGTTGGTGTTAACAGAATTGCTGCATAGGTCTTATGTAGGTTTAACTACGGTGTCGGCTGTCTGTACTTGCTGACCAACGCACCCGCGCCGCCATTTCAGTTGCATTCGACTAACCGTAAACGACAGTATGTCCGGACAACTGTCCCTATGCCGCGTAAGCTTCTGTAAAAGGGTGTGCAGCGGTCTATTCTAAGTGGATTAGTTGTGTAGACGTACGTTCTGGATTTTTACCAAATTTAGGTCTGTTATCGCTATTGGACATTCTGGACGCTTAGACTACGTGTTTCACGTTTACGGTCTCAGTAGGCGTTCGGACCTTTTCGCATATGTCTGGGCACTTCAATAATATCATCATCATGGCTGACGTCAAATGCTGGAAGGGACGAAATCGGAATGGCACTGACGAGCCCCGTAAATATTATCTTCTAACTGCAAGGCTACAATAATCGACAAGCAATCCATAACTAAACAATTTACTAGCTGCAAATGCCAACTTGTTCCAAGCACGTGAAGACGGATGATGATCCATCATCCAGATGGCAATGCCTTGTGTCAAAGGCCGAGATTCACTGGTGCTCTAGGAGATACTGCATACTTTTGTCCAAAGAACCGAACCGAGCATGCATCCAATCCTGAATCTGGCCAAAATTCCTGCAGGTATGAGGGACATCTGAGTAAGCATAGCTTTTATCGCCCCAACGTGTAGCGGCATGGTACTTGACCGGTATGGGGGAGATATCGCCAGCGCACATAATGTACTGTCTCACTTGTTCAACACAATGGCCTTCGCGTGCTATGTCAGCCCTAAAGTCTGGGTTGTCTGAGGTGATCATGTAAAAGATAACTCTTACCGGTGTGCATTCTAGCGACCGGGTTCGTGGTTGGTGGGTAAACCTCTGGGTACATCAATTTGCGGAGAACGTCCTATCAGGTGAGAAAATTGTCCTACTTTTCTCGAGAATAGTGATTACTTACCACGCAATGAAGTGTATGGAACATGTCAATTCTGACCATGTCCAGTCAGTGATGTGCTTCAAAACCAAAGATGGTGTCTGGATGACTAACCCAACCTCGTAGCCTTCGACCTGGGGGTTATAGAGCTCATCCAGGCCATAATGGAATGCATTCATGGCCTCTTCCTCAGAAACCGGAAAATAATCCCCTGAATTAAGTTAGACCGTGTTTTCCATGAACCTCTTGGGATGTACTCAAGGGCGTATCAAGGCTCTCGGGGTGCATACCAAAAGTCAATTCTTCCCAAGCTCTATCAACCTCGGGACCGGCGCCACTGTAATTCACGGGGCCGGGATGCGGGATGTACAAGTTCCCGTGGCGATCTATGTCCAAAGTTCCTGTGAACCAGACTTCATGGACTGAGATGCTTGATGTCATCGGTCCTGTAGCAAGCTGTCAATGCCAACTTCAACCAAATGATAGGGAGTAGAAACTTACCAAAATCGGTGGAGAAGCCTCGGTCAAAAGAGCCCTTGGAATCTGAACGGCTGGCCTTGAGCTGTACATAGAGAAAGATGCTGGTGCAGCCAAAGAACAATGAGAGCATCCAAGGTAGTAGAGTAATGAAGCTGTAAGCAACCCTCCGAGGCAAGCTATTGGCAGGACGACCGGGCGAGGAAGCCTCTTTGATGAAAGATTCGTTTTCATCGTCAGACGACGAAAGGGTATAAGTATATCGGCTGGAGGGACTAATCCATCTTTCATATGCCGTACGAATACTGAGTAGCTTGAGGTTGAACATGGCTCAAGATAAACGCTTTACAAGGGTGGAGGGAGGTTACAACGATTTGGAAATGTGAAGGGACCAGCGCTAATAGGAATCAGAAGTAAAACAGAAGACAGGAAGGACAGCAGCAATAGGAAAGATGGGGGGGGGAGGGGGAGGGGCAGCCATCTCATTGATAACAAAATGTGATTTACCGTAAGGTTAGTACGTACTTCGGTGCCGACGAGGCATTTCGGAGCCCATGTGGGGTAAATATTAGCTCGTTTCGGTGTATGCAATGCTACCCTTCATAAGTTCACATATTACATGGAGTGTGGCACTGGTGATGTTGACCTGTGAAAGAGCGTTCGACCTGTGACAGAGCGGCGAAGAACTCAGGAAGGCAGAATAGAAAGGTGTGGACCTATCTGAGCTTTTTTCGAGGTCAGATGGTATGATTCTTGGCTATAAAAACCTAATGTTCCCGCGTTACGAATGCTTGCCTTGCGAACTGATTCATACGCTCAAAGAAATATCCAAAATCTGCATCTGACCTGCCATCCATCTTGCACCTATTCAAATCATACTCCTCATCAATATTATTCAAGATGAAAGCCACTGTTATTGTTATCTATCTTTCCGCCCTTGCTGTTGCCGTCCCCTTAAAGGGAGGAAGTGACACTACCGGGGCTTCTTCACTACGTCGATCTGTTGACTCGACCCACACCGGACACACGGCCAAAGCCAAGCGCTGGTCTGACGACTTCGGCGCTGCCGATGGTCCTGCTAGCGGCTACGGTGAAGACAAGAAGCGCTGGTCTGACGACTTTGGCGCTGCCGACGGCCCTGCCAGCGGTTATGGCCAAGACAAGAAGCGCTGGTCTGATGA